>VMRN01000014.1:9033561-9060202 GCA_010277015.1 Poeciliopsis turrubarensis | reverse complement strand
CTTTTATCTGCAGGTATTCTAGATCCTCCTGTTCTTCTTTTATCTGCTGGTTTTCTAGATTCTTCTGTTCTTCTTTTATCTGATGATCTTGTGGCTCTTCCTGTTCTTGCTTCACCTGCAGAGGTTCTAACTCCTCCTGGTCCAGAGTGGATCTCCTCTCCTGTTTATAAACGTTACAATTCAGGAAATCTTGAGAAGAAAACAAACAAAAAGAGTGATTGTTAACTTTGTTGAAGTAAATAGAAGAAATTGTTCATCATTTAAGACAGAAATGAACAATAAACTTGAAAATTCAAGAGCGTAGACAGAGATACAGATCAGCTGACAAATCCAGCTGACATTTGGAGAATTGTAAAAAAAAAAAAAAAAAAAAAAAAAAAAAAAAAAGGATAAAAAAAATAATTTTATCTCAAAATTAATTGTAGTAGGGATTATATTATTGTTAATATTTATCAGTTAATATTATTTCAAGATATTTATTTTGATTACTTTGAATAATAACATTTTTTATTTCAGTCCACTATATAGTTTATTTGCAAAGTCGAGTTTATTTGTAGGTTATACTGCAAAAACTGAAATCTTAGTAAAATTAAATATCTTAAACAAAGAAGATTTATGTTTGTTTTTTTTCTTTCTGGCAAGACAATTTTTCCTCACCAAGAATATTTTTCTTATTTTCAATGTTTTTGCACTTAATTATATCAGTAAGACATAAAAGCTTGATACTAAGAAAATATTACTTATTATGAGTAAATATAGACGAGAAACTATAGTATTTACAAAGCAAACTTCAAGTCTAGAACTTATTTTGTCTAAGTACAATTTTCTTATTTCAAGCACAAAAAACAAATGATTTAAAATCTCTTCTCACTGCAAAAAGTCCCCTTCCAAAACAATAAAAAAGTACAAAAATACGGTATAATTTTCTTAAAGTAAGAAAAAAATTATCTGCCAACAGAACAAGATTTTCTAAAACAAGAAATAATATCCAACCAAGATGAACTTACAAATATCTATGGTCTATTTTTCTTATAACAAGCCAATTTTACTTGTATAAGTAAGATCTATTTTCTTATTTTAAGAAAAAATATTCTCAAGTAAAGAAAATGTTACTTGACATTGAGTTTCTTAAAAATGTTCAAGTTTCACATCAACACAGCCAAACATACTGATCAGGATTTCAAGGCTGGATGGGCATACGATTCTGAAACAAATCCATAAAAAGACAGAACCATGAAGACCGAACTCATCTGCCTCACTCATAAGAGTCAAATCTGCTTTGTTGGTGTTGTGTCAAAATGTTTTGCAATGATTTTGTCCGGGATCGGTTCAGTTCAGTTATGTTGTGTATATTTAAGTGGGTCAAACTTGTTTCTGTCAGGCTTATATTTTTTATGAGTTTTGACAGTGGACATAAAGGTTATTCCACTATTGTGAAATAAATTATGTTACAAGTGCTATCAGATGTATGGTATTAATACTGATGTGTGTTCTGATATGTCCTCTTCAAGGCAAACAGACGTATGAAATGGATTAGCTGAATCCAGACTGGGTTCCAGTGCTGAATCTGGGTCACTGCAATGTAAACACCACAACATGGGACCGTCATGAGTCAGTTAAAGAGGCGATACAACAAGACCATGTTGGATCAACAAGTGGGCTCTTTTCCTGGACCAACCAGGAGAAGAGCCCAGCAAGGCTGTTCAGGAACCATTTGCGTTGAAATAAATGTGTACAGTTGGAAGTGGCTGTTTTCTCTCATTTAATAATTTAATGTGGTAAACATTCATGAAACGTTTGATTCAAGCTCTTCAAGTTGCATGTAAACAGGTGATTAAATGAATCACATTTTAAGTAAAAATTTGATATTTCAAATGTTTCAGGTTGTTTGTTATTATGCAATAGCCAGCCCCGCCCTAACCTTCACAACTCCTTTGGGCTGACTACTGACCAGCTCTCCGTCTAACAGGGTAATACCCAATAAAATGACTTGATTAATTTCAATGTCCACAAACCTCATTAGAATTTTTAAATATGTATATATTTATTGAAGCAAGCGTTAAGCAGGACTAAATGGCAAACAGATTAATTATCAATGATTACAAGTCTCTAAGGGTAAAACTTAAATCTGAATAAAATCAACATCAACCTCTCCTAACTCCTTTCCCTAAACTGCGCCATCAATTTACTAAGTAAGGCCTTTTGGGGTGCAGGCAACTCATACCCAGATGATAGAGGAACTCGGCAACAGAAGCTATGATTATTCTTGGACAGAGTCTTGTCTTGGCGTGACGAATCCTTCTTTGAACAGGAACAAAGCAGAACTGGTAGTTATGTTTCGAACGTCCCAAATCTTCATCACTTTTGTGATCTTTGTCCGATTCCCAAGTCTGTTGCAGCAATTCTTGAGATCTTTTGGGTTGAGTGCGGAGCCTCGGTCAAATCAGGAGCCAGAGCTGTTGGGCATCGGGTTCCGTCTCTCTTCCAGCGAAGTGCAGGCTTGTCTTCCGTCTGGGTCCGGGGCGAGGCTCCTCGTTGGTTTCCTGGCACGCTGCTGCCCGGTCAACTCGCTGAAGACGGAGAACGTAAGCTCTCTGTTTCTCCGCTTTCTACTCTTTTCCCCTTGCTGTTGTGTATGGGGAGCAGATACACAATTACATGCTTTCTCAATTATTTGATTACTTCATACCAGGCCTCATGCTCTTCCATATTTGGTCATCAGTTGTCCCCTTCTGCTTGATTACATTAAGCTCCTGGCTTGTTTCCCATATTTCTGTTTTTAGCACCCATGTCAGGCATGTCCACACCCGTTACCAGAATATCATTAATACTTCAACATAATACATTTTTCCATAATCAACATTTTAATCAGCATACAAGATTACTTCAGTCTCTCAGGCTCGTTATGATCCGTTTTCTGCGTGAACCTGGACAGATCTCACCTCCTCATAGCAGTTTTAACAACAAGGTAATAAACATCTATGTAATGAAATATTATATTTTTAAATAAACATTTTATGTGATTAAAGTAAAAAATTATACAATCAGATATTTTGTAGGAAACAATTAATTTAACAAGCAAACCAGATGAAAGAGCCCATCTTTAAATACTGAATGTGTAATTAAACCGGTCAGAGTAAACAATAAAGGTAAATGTTATCACACTTTAAATAAATATTTGTTGTATTTAACAATTGTGCATTGTGTGATGGGTTGTGGCCGAGGGAGGGGGTCTTGGCGGTCCGATCCTCGGTTGCAGAAACTGGCTCTTGGGACGTGGAATGTCACCTTTCTGGTGGGGAAGGAGCCGGAGCTAGTGTGTGAGGCTGAGAGGTTCCGGCTCGAAATAGTCGGTCTCACCTCGACGCATGGCTCTGGTTCTGGAACCAGTCTCCTTGAGAGGGGCTGGATGTACTTCCACTCTGGAGTTGCCCACGGTGAGAGGTGTCGAGCAGGGGTGGGCATACTTGTTGCTCCCCATCTTGGCGCCTGTACGTTGGGGTTCACCCCGGTGAACGAGAGGGTAGCCTCCCTCCGCCTCCGGGTGGGGGGACGGGTTCTGACTGTTGTTTGTGCTTACGGGCCGAATGACAGTTCAGCTTACCCACCCTTTTTGGAGTCCTTAGAGGGGGTACTGGAGAGTGTCCCTACTGGGGACTACCTCGTTTTGCTGGGGGACTTCAACGCTCACGTGGGCAATGACAGTGAGAACTGGAGGGGCGTGGTTGGGAGGAACGCTCCCTCCGATCTGAACTCGAGTGGTGTTCTGTTGCTGGACGTCTGTGCTCGTCACGGATTGTCCATAACGAACACCATGTTCAGGCATAAGGGTGTCCATATGTGCACTTGGCACCAGGACACCCTAGGCCGCAGTTCGATGATCGATTTTGTCATCGTTTCGTCGGATCTGCGGCCATATGTCTTGGACACTCGAGTGAAAAGAGGTGCGGAGTTATCCACTGACCACTACCTGGTGGTGAGTTGGCTCCGGTGGTGGGGGAGGATGCCGGTCAGACCTGGCAGGCCCAAACGTGCTGTGAGGGTCTGCTGGGAACGTCTGGCGGAGTCCCCCGTGAGAAGGAGCTTTAACTCCCATCTCCGGCAGAGCTTCGAACACGTCCCGGGGGAGGCGGGGGACATTGAGTCTGAGTGGACCATGTTCCTTGCCTCCATTGTCGAGGCGGCTAATCAGAGCTGTGGTCGCAAGGTTGTCGGTGCCTGTCGTGGTGGCAACCCTCGAACCCATTGGTGGACACCTTCGGTGAGGGATGCCGTCAGGCTGAAGAAGGAGTCCTATCGGGCCTTTTTGGCCTGTGGGACTCCGGAAGCAGCTGATGGGTACCGGCGGGCGAAGCGGCTTGCGGCTCTGGTGGTTGCTGAGGCAAAAACTCGGGCGTGGGAGGAGTTCGGAGAGACCATGGAGAAAGACTTCCGTATGGCTTCGAGGCGATTGTGGTCCACCATCCGGCGTCTCAGGAGGGGGAAGCAGTGTAGCACCAACACTGTTTACAGTGGGGGTGGTGTGCTGCTGACCTCGACTCGGGACGTTGTGGGTCGGTGGGCGGAGTACTTCGAAGACCTCCTCAATCCCACCAACATGCCTTCCATTGAGGAAGCTGAGCCTGAGGACTTTGGGTTGGGCTCTCCAATCTCTGGGGACGAGGTCGCCGAGGTAGTTAAAAAGCTCCTCAGTGGCAGGGCCCCGGGGGTGGATGAGATTCGCCCGGAGTATCTCAAGGCTCTGGATGTTGTAGGGTTGTGTTGGTTAACGCGACTCTGCAGTATCGCATGGACATCGGGGGCAGTCCCCCTGGATTGGCAGACTGGGGTGGTAGTCCCCCTGTTTAAAAAGGGGGATCGGAGAGTGTGCTCCAATTATAGAGGGATCACACTCTTAAGCCTCCCTGGCAAGGTCTATTCGGGGGTACTGGAGAGGAGGGTCCGTCGGATAGTCGAACCTCGGATTTTGGAAGAGCAGTGTGGTTTTCGTCCTGGTCGTGGAACACTGGACCAGCTCTACACCCTCACCAGGGTCCTGGAGGGTGCATGGGAGTTCGCCCAACCGGTCTACATGTGCTTTGTGGACTTGGAGAAGGCGTTCGACCGTGTCCCTTGGGGTGCCCTGGGGGGGGTTCTCCGGGAGTATGGGGTACCGGGCCCTTTGATACGGGCTGTCAGGTCCCTGTATGACCGGTGTCAGAGTCTGGTCCGCATTGCCGGCAATAAGTCGGGCTCGTTTCCAGTGAGGGTTGGACTCCGCCAGGGCTGCCCTTTGTCACCGATTCTGTTCATTACTTTTATGGACAGAATTTCTAGGTGCAGCCAGGGTGTTGAGGGGATCCGTTTTGGTGGCCTTAGGATGGCATCTCTGCTTTTTGCGGACAATGTGGTCCTATTGGCTTCATCGGGACGTGATCTGCAGCTCTCACTGGAGCGGTTCGCAGCCGAGTGTGAAGCGGCCGGGATGAGGATCAGTGCCTCCAAGTCTGAGACCATGGTCCTGAGCCGGAAAAGGGTAGAGTGCCTTCTCCGGGTCGAGGGAGATGTCCTGCCCCAAGTGGAGGAGTTCAAGTATCTCGGGATCTTGTTCACGAATGAGGGAAGAAGGGAGCGTGAGATCGACAGGCGGATTGGTGCAGCGTCTGCCGTGAAGCGGGCGCTGTACCGGTCCGTCGTGGTGAAGAGGGAGCTGAGTCAAAAAGCGAAGCTCTCGATTTACCGGTCGATCTACGTTCCTACCCTCATCTATGGTCATGAGCTTTGGGTAATGACCGAAAGAACGAGATCGCGGATACAAGCGGCCGAAATGGGTTTTCTCCGTAGCGTGGCTGGGCTCTCCCTTAGAGATAGGGTGAGAAGCTCGGTCATCCGGGAGGGACTCAGAGTAGAGCCGGTGCTCCTCCACATCGAGAGGAGCCAGTTGAGGTGGCTCGGGCATCTGGTCAGGATGCCTCCTGGACGCCTCCCTGGTGAGGTGTTTCGGGCACGTCCCACCGGGAGGAGGCCCCGGGGAAGACCCAGGACACGCTGGAGGGACTACGTCTCTCGGCTGGCTTGGGAACACCTCGGGATTTCCCCGGAGGAGCTGGAGGAAGTGGCTGGGGAGAGGGAAGTCTGGGCCTCCCTTCTTAAGCTGCTACCCCCGCGACCCGACCCCGGATAAGCGGCAGAAGATGGATGGATGGATGGATGTATTTAACATATTTCAGGTATTAAGTGAACATGTAATTGAACATTACCGGTACCAAATGTGATGATCATTTTATGAACATTTCTATATATTTTTTAAAATATATAAATTTTATATATTTTTATATATTTTTTAAAATATAAAATTAGTTAAATAAAAAAGGGGCATCATCATCACCTACTGATGATGCTTCAGTAGGTGAAGCATCATCTACTGAGATGATGCTTCACCTCATCTCAGTAGAATAATTTCACACTGATTTTGAGTTAATGGGGCACACGATTTGGAAGCTATTGAAGAAATCATATTTCAGATTATAATTAATTATTCACCCATTTTCTTACACCAGGGGTGTCTAACTTCAGAGGCTTCTGAAGGCTCTGAAGAAGGCCTTCAGAAGGCCTTGTAATAAATGGCTTAATTACAAGGAGGAGGTAATTAAGCCATTTCATTCCAATGTTTTGTACCTGTGGCACATCTAAAAACCGCAGGAAAGTGGCCCTTGAGGACTGGAGTTTGACACCTGTGTCTTACACCCTTGTCCTTAGTGGGGTGTCTTACACTGAGTGGCTATCTCCTGCGAACGTTCACCCTTGACAGGTCGCTAGTCTGTCACTTAAAACTTTAATAGAGGATAGTGTGCCTCGTGTAATAGCATTAATTACCACATTTTTGTATCAGTTGGTCATACGGCATTTATTTACAGGCGTGTTTGGGAAACGGACGGTCCCTATGTGAACCTCCGGGCTCTTGAGGAGGGAACGGTAGAGAACTGAACGGATTTAGCATTCATAAATCAGATCAACCTTGAGCTAAACGCCCCTTATTCCGTGGAGCGCGGATATCCAACTTGAAAACCAGTGTTGTATAGTAACGAAGTAAAAATACTTCACTACTTTACTAAAGTATATTTTGGAGTACTTCATACTTTCCTCGAGTAAGAAAATTTTTGATAACTTTCACTTTTACTTCACTACATTTCCGAACTTAATTGCATACTTTTACTCCGATACATTTTCAATATGTGGTTTAGTTACTCGTTACAAAGAAGCGAGAGAGAAACGCAAATGTTTTGATCCCACCTACTGATTGACTGCAACAAAGTCGGTAGCCGACTTGCCTTGGCTTGTTCATCTCCACCAATTGGATGCACAGGTTTCGCACCTCCCCACCTACGTCAGATAGTCCAGCAAACAGTCTGATTGGTTAGTGCTCCGTTTGTGTAGGTTTATGCCGTTAAAATGTTCGTTTGTGCAGCTTTGGTTTCCGAGATATTAAAATGATTTTTTAGGACATCCAGAGTTTACCATCCCTGCATTTTGCTCCAAAACAAACCAAAGTGGGCTGGTTCGTTAGTGCTCCGTTTGTGCAGGTTTGTGCCGTTAAAACAAACGCAGCAAAGTTGTTTTCAATTTGGATTTTGGATATTCTGATATCCGGTGTGAGCGGCGCCTAACTCGAGGTTGATCCGATTCATCAACGCTAATTTCGGCCAGCAGTTCTCGCGGTCTCCCCTTCCTCAAGGTCTCTCCTGAGAAACTAATGGAAATAGATTTCTTGCCTTTTGACCAACTGACACAAAATTCATACTCAAAATATTGAGTATGAAGAAGTCATACTCAATATTTTCAGTAATTGTAATCTTAAAAAGTATATATTTTGGATGGCTTAAAAAATAATTTTTAATATCTCGAAATCCAAACCTGCACAAACGGAGCACTAACCAATCAAACTATTTGCTGGATTTTTTGAGTAGGTGGGGTGTCAGCATCACGGAGGTCTGTTTCGCTTCTCCCATTAAACACCAAGTTAACAAAAAAGCTCTCCCTCTTCAGATCCCAAATAAGCTGCATTTCCCTCCCAATTCTTTTTTTCTTTTGCATAATGACCAGTTGTGTGCACCTATAGTTTGTGAGGTAGAGTAATCGTAACGGCTTTTTTTCTTCATGTTGGCCACATTTTCTGTACTGACTATTTATTTTTCTCATTTTCGCACTGACCTTACTTAAAGGGAAAACTTAAGGCTTACAAAAACTTTATTTTCTGTCCTGGAGGGTTTACTCAGAAGCTGGTTCAGTTGTAAAGCAGGTTAAGTTAACCTTGTGGTTTAGGTAAAGCTCCTAATTTTCTTAACTAAATGATGCTGCAGGTTTATCTATTAGCAGGTTTAATTTAATTATCTATTAGCAGGTTTAATTTTGCCTGCACTTGGTTGTGTACATTATTTCAAGTGTATTTAACAAGTTTACCAAAATATAAAAAATGTCATTCAAACTGCATTTGCCTTGTTTTACTTTTTACTTGTACTTTTCATTACATTACTTGAGTACATCCATTTTTACAGTAATTTCCATACTTAAGTACAAGACATTTCAGATACTTTAATACTTTAACTCAAGTAACATTTCAATCAGTGACTTTTACTTTTACCAAAGTCATATTTTGGAGCGGTACCTATACTTTTACTTGACTTCGAGATTTCAGTACTTTATACAACACTGTTGAAAACAACTTAGTTTGTTTTGGTCTCAAAAGATGGCACCGAGCGACGTAAACGTCACACGCAGTGACGTCAGTTCCAAAGCTCTATTCAGTTGCATCAGCCTAGCTTAGCGATTATCTACTGAACTTTTTATAAGACTGAATTTGGCCAAATTCTTTCATGGACATGGATGAAGATGGAAGACTTTTTCGTGTGTAGATTCCACAGCTGCGGTATTGAGAGATAAGCTAATTCTGAAGCTAGTTAGCATGCTATGGTAACTACATGCTAACTACGTTAGCATGTAGTTCTTCATATAGTTCTTCAACTGAAACACACATGAAGGTTAACCTACTGTTTAAGACCAAGTCACCAGTAAAGAACAATAATAACATCAATAAGAACACCGGGTACATCTGCGTTCATTTACCTGCTAACAAAACATTTATCCGGGAAAAGAGCGTTTACTAAAATGATCCTCATGCAGAAAGGTGCAGACATTTAGACCTTAACCTGCATCCAAACGCTGCTGTTTCCTACCTAGTCGGTGTAAGATGATCTGGGGAGTCCGGGAGAAATCAAGCAGTCTGCGCTGATCATCCATCTCTTCCTCCGACTGGACGACGATTTCTTTAACCTCTGTCAATGTTTCTGCAGTTCACTGCTCGCTGATTAACTCGTTTAAGCTGAACTGGAGATATTGATTAGAGAAACATTCAAACATTCAACAAAACAGACCACGTGCCGTCCTCCTTGTCTTCTTCTTCTTCTTGTTTACATTGTAACGCCAGTTTGCATCCATTGCTCTCTCACTACTGCCACCTACTGGATCCTCATATATTTGTCTCAAATTCTCTTAATGATCCCAGTATTTTTTAAAAAGCGAAAAATTTTCTTTTCCCCCTCATGACTATTTAACTGATCAACCACAGGCTCAAATTTCAATTTCCTATAAAACCTATTTCTGTTTTCAATAATCTTCTTTGATTTACATATTTTCTACAATTAATAAAAACATGCTCCATTGAATCACACCAACTAGATAAACCTGTAAGATGTTTCCCCATCTTAAAAAGAGTTTAAGAATAGAATAATTATCTATTCATAATTATCTCCTCCCTCCTGTTTATTCCTCTAATCCTTACTACATTAACTGTATTTGAATCCTATATAAATACCTTCCATTTATTTCATTATCCCTCCTAATTTTCCATATCTTCTTGCTTTCTCTCCAAACTATCTGGCATATCAATAACTTATTGTTTAATAGCCTCCTTAGCCAACCTTTCAGCTCTTTCATTACCCAAAATACCCACATGAGCATGAATCCAAAATTATATTACATTTTTATTTTGTTGACATATTCTGTTATGAACAGCCATAACCTCATTTCATATCTTTTGCTCTTTGTCTTGTTCTTCTTTGGGGTTTTATGATTAACTGAATTCATGTCATCGCATTACCGCCACCTTGTGGATCCTACGATCATCACATTACAGGTTTCTCATATTGTGCCAGTTCTCTTTGCAGAACATAAAATCTTTTCTTCCACTTTATCTAATTAAAACAAATACAATATTAGTATTCCAGTTTTCCACAAATCTAAAGTTAATATTGTCTTCTGATTCGTATCTCCTACATCCCGCAACATGTTTCACAGTTTCTTCACTGCACCAGATCAGAACCTCTCCTATAGTTTCTGTATATCCACAGTGAGTTTCTGCTTTGTCACCGCTGGTTGCCTCCTGTCCTGTGGCTCATTGAGAGCCGATCAGCACCGGCTTGTTCACGTCATTGTGCGGCGCTGCTGGTCGAGTGTAAAGGACTTTTAACGGTTTTATCTATTTGAGTTTTCTACCAGTACTTTAATAATAGTTTGTATTTATTCATCTTTTATCTCTGAGGTTGAAGGTGGTGCGTTTTGGCCTTGACGGCGACGCCCCCCTTTTGCTGTGGGTTTTCCCGTGATCAATATGAATCGATGGAGAGGGATCCAACCAGTGTGACGTCACGGGTGTTTGTGACGTCACGTCGATTCAGGACCTGACAGCACCGACCGCCAAGCCTCGACCACTGGGTTCAACTGTTCTCTCTCCTTCTGACCCACATAAAGGAATTATGAAATTTTACTGTTTTTATTTTAATAAATTATTATAAGTTTGAAGCAGTGTCTATTGTACGGAGCCCCCTAAGGGACTTGGGGAATTTTTTTTTTTTTTTCTCGCAAAACTTTTGCATCCTCGCAATACTTATAGGAGAATGCAAAAGTATTGCACCTCGCAAAACCTTTTGTTTTGCGAGGTAACGCAAAAGAAAAAAATTCCCCATGTCCCTTAGGGGGCTCCGTACGTGTGACATAAATCAGTTCCTGGGTGGAGGTCCCAGAACTTCAGTTGTTTGTCGGCAACAAACAACTGAAATTATTAATACTGAAATTATTCACTGAATGACCACCTTTGCAAGCCTTACTGTAAAATATTTTAATTTTTAAGTCGGGATCTTCGTACTGATTTTAAATTATTCACTTTTGCTGACAGTTTTTTGCTGTGTAACCAGATTTTCACACTGTTTAACTTTTTTCTGCTGCTCATTTTATGTCTGCAAATGTTCTGCAGTTGAACTCAAATGTTTCACGAAGCTGAAGTCGGTTTCCGATTCGGGAAACGGCCAAAGGGCGATTCCACCTGTAAATAAAGCGCAACAGATAAAAGTATCTGAGCTACTCTGAATGCTGTGACACAGTATTAACACCATACGATCACAGGAATAAACTTATACAATTACCACAATAATCTCATACAAGAAGAAAGTCATCATATCTACAGAATAATATTGTATGAGAATAAAGTCATAATAATATGATAGCAAACTCATAATTTTACAAGGATATGTAGTGAGAATTGTCAAAATATGAAAATAAAGTCAATATTTTGAGCTTAAAGTCATAATACTGAGACTAAAGTTGAAATATTATGAATATAGTTTTGGATAATTTTGAATTTATTCTCGTACAACTTTATTAGCATGTCATAATGCTATGATTTTATCCTTGAAATTTAATAATTTCTTTTCTCACCATTTTAATTTATTATTCTTTTTTTTTTTTCCATTTTCTTAGTGTGTTCCTAATAATGCAGATTATGGCAGTCAAAATGACCTCTGAAGACTTCAGTCAAAACATTCATAGTTGCAGGTTTTGCAAAACTCACATGATCTCACAACACTGACAGAACATAAAAATCTTCAAGTATCTACTGAAAATAGCAGCAAACATGTTCTTGAGATCCTGGATCTCAGCTCCTCTCAGAACCATCAGACCATCAGCGTGATGATGACTCCGTCATCCTGGCCCTGCCACAGCATCTCCCCTTCAAACGCCACCTTCCCGTGTTTCCGGGCTCTCATCAGAATCCCCACCACCTTGTCGGAGATTCGAACGTATCTGTCAAAAAGCTGTCCGAACGTGACGCGGGTCTTTCCGTCTGGATCCGGATCGGCCATAGTCCTGATCACGTAGCACATGTCGTCTATTTCACGGTGGATGTGCTGCTCGGCTCGTTTGGCCCTCTCTGCGGTCTTTGTGCCCTCCTTTGGACGTCCGTAGCCCTCCTCGCCCTTCTGCAGGCGCAGCGACATCGAGTAGTCATAGTCAAAGTATTCGCTGAAGGGGTTCAGCTTCTGGTTGACTGTGTGCTCCACCGCCCAGTTTTGCCAGCGACTCTTTAGATTTCCAACAGCGCTGTGTTTCTTGGAGAGGGCATTGATCTTGTTGGCATCCTCTGCTTCCTTTTTGTACCTGGGAGGCACATTGTATCCAATTATGGACATGCAAACATGAAAAGGCTCTAAAATATGAGCAAATGAAGCAGAGCTCCATTTGGTTGGAGCTTTCCTTTCAGAGGTCTTGCCAGTTGTTTAAATATGAAAGATTTTCTTTCATATTTCACACTTAAATGGTCTGTTAATGAAAGAGTAAATAGCTTAAGATAACGTGAATTACACAAAAGAGGATTAGGACCATTTGAAAAATGACTTTTTTCAGATTTCTGCCTTTTGAAATCTCAAAAGATTAAAGTCAGAAGTCTCAGAATCTGAATGATCAGATTGAGTGAAATATCGGAAAAAGTCAGAATTTTGAAAAAAGTCCGATTTTTTTTTATGGCCGGAATTCTAAGATTAATTCTTAGAATTCTGGAATTTAATTCTGAGATTAAATCCAGAATTCTCAGATTGAAACCAGAATTCTCAGATTACAGCTGGAATTGTTAGATTATTGTCAGAATTCTGAGATTAGTCAGACTTCCAAAAAAAGTCAGAATCCTGAGATTGATGTCAGTAATCTGAGATTAAAACCAGAACTCTGAGACTGAAGTCAGATTTCTCAGAGTAAATGTCAATAATGCTCCATCTAGCTCAGATTATAGAGTACTGCAACATTTGTTAATGTTAAACTAGTTTTTGTTTTCAGAAATTACAAAAAGTCACCCATTGCGCTTCGTTAAACAGGTTAGGAATTGGCTACAAAACACAGATGTTACATGGACGT
Organism: Poeciliopsis turrubarensis; assembly: GCA_010277015.1. Taxonomy (NCBI): domain Eukaryota; kingdom Metazoa; phylum Chordata; class Actinopteri; order Cyprinodontiformes; family Poeciliidae; genus Poeciliopsis; species Poeciliopsis turrubarensis. Next base: position 9,046,984 of record VMRN01000014.1, on the reverse strand, counting down.
TACAAAATCAGTCTTAGTTCATGAGATTTTAGTCTGGTTAGTTCTGCCTATCTGGAACTGCTTTAGGCCTCCTGTTACATTACATACAAATAAGCTTTGAAAAGCAGAAGTGGAGCCTCCTGCACAATCAACAAGAATTCAGCAAGTTGTTTCTGGTAAGTGAACAACATCAGCCATTGTACTCTGCATATTACTGGTCCTGATATTAAAGAAAATTCTAGATTGGGTATCAGTGACAATGTGCCCGATCCTTAGGGGCAGATCTATGCACTCAAATTCTATGCTATGAGCTCTGAGCTTCTCTTTATTATTTATTTGACATTATATTTAGAATCTTTATGAACTATTTGAAAAAAAGTTTGTTCCAGTTCAGTTTTAATGTTTGACCAAAGTAGACAACCTGTATTTTGGCCCGTTTTGTTTTTTATTATTATTATTTTTATTTTTTTTACATTTACATTTACTGTTACACTTCTAATTGCACTGACAAATTAAAGTTTTGTTGTTTTTGCATGTTTGACCAACATTGTGAAGCTAGCGGTGTATTTAGGTGTGCTGAACCGGTGCAGAGTGATCAAATAAATTTATAATTCAGTAAAGAAAAATGTTCCAAGTCAGTTTTGTATTCTGTATCGAATCGTTATCGGCTGATACTGAACTTCAGAAATTTGTATCGGTATCGGAAGTGAAAAAAGGTTTAAATTTTCCTGACAAAAACACCAACTTATTGCCAAAAAAGTGATTTTTTTTTTTTAAAGCATTTTTTTTTAAACCCAAATGAAAGTACACAAACAGGTGAATTTTGCATAATAAATCCAGTTTAAATGAAACACAGTGCCAGAACCCACCCCGAGACTTGAGGTCTTTTTATCCTCACTGAGTCTTCGTCAGAGTCGCTTCTCTCCGCAGCCTTTGGAAGCGTCTCACTGCGTCTCTGAGCAGCTTGCTCCTCGACGCTCTCCTTCTCGCTGCCTCCTTCGTCTCCTTGCCCTCCTCCTTCCTTTCCTTGTTTCCGCTCATTCTCCACCTGCTTCCAGCTTTTTGTCAGAGAGGACACCATGTTGGAGCACTTCCTGCGGCGCGTCGGGGAGCTCTTCTTCTTCAGCAGGCGGTCAATCTCATCACCCGAAGGAACAGATTCCCTTTTCAGCTTTTCAGCCAGGAAGCCCACACCTGAATGACAGATAAATTGACATTGACGGGGAAATTAATGTCAAATTTTATGGTTTTATAATGGATTGAAGAAGTTAAAGAAAGTTAGAATTTGTTCAGACTAAAGTGGTGCGTTAATAAGAATTCACTCATGATTCTTATCACATAATTCACTCAGTTTTCAGGAGAAATAATTATTATTCAAGCTGATATGGATTCCTGCCCATATTGGAATTGCAGGAATTGATTTGACTGATAATTTTGCTAAAAACTCTATTGTGAGAGTTTGTTACTTTTACTTGGGTAAAATTTCTGGATTTTCTACCAACTGAATGAAAAACAAACCAAAAATTCACCAGACACAGACCTGCGGTTTCTGTTCCAGTTTTATGTTTGTTACTGGAAGAAACTGATCAGGAAAGTTTTTCTTTAGCCTGATTTTTTTTTTTTTATGAATTTCTCTCCTTCAAATACTTTAAATTTTGTTCCATCTGATTGTGTAATTTTTAAATATTAAATTATTGATAAATTGATCAGTTACTCAGTACTTGAGTAAACTTTTTACCAAGCACTTTTTTTGTTTTTATTCTCACTCTTATTTTTTACTCTTATGTTGAAGTAGTGCTACTTTACTTGAGTAAAATATTTGGAAACTACCACCTCTGGTAATGATATTTTCTATAATAATATAATAATATATTATAAACGGTATAATGATATACCGTAGATTGTTTCCCAACCACCATTAAAAACAGAAGAAGAAGAAAAAGCCACCTGTGATTTTCTCCTGGACGCCGCTGGACACGGTCTTCACCACCTGCTTTGTTCTGATGCAAGATGGCTGACCGTTTGCGGTCTGAACGCCGTCATCGCTGGGCGCTCCTTGAGATGGAGACGTTCGCGTCTCTGAAAGTGCTTTTGTAGAGTGAGGCTCTTTAGGGGTCCATCTCTTTTTGGGTTCCCCTGGTTCGTCGTGGGACGACGGCGCCCAGCCGCTGGGCTCGCTGGCTTGTTTCTTCTCGTTTTCCGCCACCCACTGCTGCCAGCCGCTGGTCAGGCTGCACACCATGCTCACAGCCTGCAGCTTCCTACGGCTCTTGTTGGTTGGAGCTTTCCTTTCAGAGGTCTCGCCAGTTGTTTTTCCAGACATTTTTCAAATAATTCAATAAATGAAACTTTTTTGCCTGAATTTCTGGAGATTTCTCTCCGTGTGTTGCTTTCTAGCCTCACGCTTGCAGCTGTAGCCTCTAAAATAGACACAGGAAACCGAAACATGACGGTGGAAAGTATTCCAGTCATCCCAGGCTTCCAACGCGGTCATCTTACTCTGACCTCGATGACCCCTACAGGGTCATGTTTCATCACAGATAGCAGAGCTTTTAATCAGCTGTAAGCAGGGCAATGGCGAGTCCAAATGGTCATTTGATGCTTTTTATTTTTTAAACATTAAAATATTTTGACAAATTTTGAATCAAAATTAGAATTTGGAACAAAAACAAACAAAAAAGTACAGGTATTACCTAGTATGAGTTTATGACTCTTATATAAAGTACAACGTCTGAAAAACAAGCATGCATTAAAAAAAATAAAAGTCTTTGGGATGCATTAAAAAAATAAAAGTCTTTGGGCCGCCCCAAAATGGGGCCCTGGGCTACTGCCACTAACGTTTGGCCCAGCCTATAACTACTTTCATTAGGAAAGTATCATGAACCATCACTTACCACAAAGTGGGAGGCATTCAGAGACTTTATCTGTCTTCAAATTATTTCCTCTTTTAACTAACAAGTCCAACTGAAATGTGTTGTCACTTCGTCATTACATAAAGACATAACATCTGGTCAACATCACCGTTTTCACTAAACCAGCTGCTTAACAGCAAACTTTTGGGACAGGTTTGCACTTCTGGAACTTTTGCTTCACATTAGTATTTATTTTGAACATAATATAAACAAAAGTTGGTTCATCTGTAATGGTTATGTGACCGACTTCAGGAGCGGAAATAAAAAGCAGCCATCCAAGGGATTCGCTGAGTAAAACCTGGTGAAAAGCTCATTATCATTTAATTAAATTAAACAATCAGACGGACCAAAATATAAAGTGAAAGTTAAAATTTTTGTATTTTAAGGACCAAAATGACAATAATATATTTCCAAATCAGTTTGTTTCAATGTAAAGCTTCTGAAAATCTCTAGTAAAAGTAAAAAGAGCAAAATAACTTTTTTTTCTTTCAAAAATTTGCTGAGGTGAATATGGAAATACAAGAAATATGAGTTTAATTTATTAATGTGAACTGAGAACTAGAGTCAAACTACAGCAGAAGGAAAGCATCTGAAGTGCCTTGCTTTACAGAACCTGCAGTTATTCTGGTTTGAGATCTTGTGTTTTATGGTAACTTTGTTATGTGATTGTTTTAGTTTTCATCTGTGTGTTTACAGAACCAGCTGGTTTATAAATAGCAGCAGCAGCTGCTGGGATCTGTCACAGAAACAGAGACAAGCGTCTGTAAGCCAACACTTCCTGCTCCAGATCTGTGACTCAAAGAAAAACTGAGATCCTGTAACACAACAAATAAATATGCACCAAAAAACTAATTAATAATGTGACAAGTTTTGATTTCGGGTTAAAAATACTTCATAAGCTGCATAAGAAATGCTTTCGATAAAACTATATTTCCGCGTTATCAGAACAGACTTACAGTAAGTAACCGCAGACACAGAAATGTCTGAGTATTTTTAGACTCACATAAAACATTCCTGTTAGAAGCGTCACAAAAACGTCTCCGTCATTTTCAGGTAATCATGACTTCCTTGTTTTAAACTAAACAAGACAGACGACATTCATTAAACTGCAGAAGTTCAGTCAGTACAGCAGTTTTTGCTAATAAATAAAATTACTCATAAAAAATGAACATTTTAAGAGGATTTTGTGGCTCAAGCGGTCATGCATGTTTTTTCCCCACTAATTGGGATTTTCAAGACAAAATTAAAAAAGCAAACACGTTATCTACCACTAGGGGTCAGTATAATATTGTTAAAAGCCCCATGTTGCGATGGCAGAACTTTGTTTCAAATTTATCTCCATAAATTAGAATATTGCTGAAAGTTGATTCATTTAAGTGACTCAGAAAGTGAAATGTAATTTCTTTACGCACAAACAGTTTAATTTATTTTGTCATTTAATTATAACACCATAAACCCGGCAAAGTTCAGGAAAAGCAATATTTAAAGCAAAATGTTATATATGACCATGGAGACTGCTGCTGAACTGGCAGTTCTCCAGTATAAAATTACAAATACATTGATGGAAAGTTGAGTGGAAGGAAAACATGGTAAACAAAATAAGCAAAAGTAGTTTTTAAATTGAATTAGTCAAAGTGTTGGAGGATATTCTAATGCATTCAGATTCACCTGTATGTAAGAAAACCAACAAATGGGTTTTCACCTTCCCAGCTTATTAAAACAGTAAATATTTATTCATGATGAAAGCCAATGGGAATTTAGCGCTGTAACGGCTGCTGATCAACAGTTGTAAACAATAAAATTCAGGATTGATGAATTAAGTGTGCAACAAATGGCGCAAAAGCTCTTGTGACGTTTATAGTTAAAAGAGGCGGAGGTTTGAATAAACACCTAAAATCTCAGACCAACTGTGAAGCTCGGTGGTGGCGGTGTAATGACTTGGAGATGTAGATGCTAAATGTTCTCCAGAACCATCAAATCGAGGAAAGTGAAAAATGAAAACATATGGTTCTGTAAGGGCCCAGTCAAAGCCCAACCCTAAACATGGTTGACATCTTGTGGTGGGACTTTAAGGAAGTAAACGGCTACGAGGTGATGTGTTGTTAAAAAGAGTGAGTTAAAATCTTTTTCAACTTTAAAGTTATTGCTTTTGTATAGTGGAAAAAATGCAGTCTTGAAATTGGGTCTCTGTCTCTTTAAGAAGCTCCTGCTCTTTCAGGCACTTCGCCTTCAGCACATTGTCATGTTTCTCTCTGATGGCGTTTCGGTCGTTGTTCAGCGCATTGCGGTGAAATATTGCATAGGCTCCGTAACAAATACAAGACTCTTACATTTCATCAGGCGACAGTTATTGCTTTCTTAACGGGTTTTTCATATATGACTTTTGCGCACAACGATTCTATCCAGCATCACATGAAAAATAAAATAAATAGGACTGAACAACTGATTTAATTTTTTTTTTCCAGCTTGAATTAATTTCTCCAGCAGGTTTACATTTTTGTAAAAAACAAAAAAAAAATTCAAAAATGACAACAGAAAAAGAAACTGTACAGACAAGCCGAGTAACAGGTGAGGTAAGTTTGTGAGGCGGAGAATTTTGTTTTTGAGAATCAGGACATTTTCTGAAACACGAACACCAAGTAGATACCTGCAGAAAAACAAGAGGGAGTCATCATTCTGCTCAGACGTCGGCTTTATAAAAACAATTTTGACCTTTTGTTACGTTTCTTGATCAGAAAACGAAGCACAAAATGTGAAATAATTGAACTTACTGGTTGCTTCCCACTCGGATTTGCTCAGGGTTCCCTGTTCACACAGAAAACAGAGTTAAAAAAGGATTATTGGAGGAGTTGAGAGCTGAAGGCAACTCACCAGGGGCAGTCTGACTCCCGGTCTGCCGCAGTGCTCTTTAGCATGGCAGTATTGCTCCTTGTTGTCTGCAGCCTGCTGACCTCCATCGTCACAGGGAAAAGGCTGAAGCAGCACAGCGGAAACGACAGGAGAAAAAATACAGTCAGGAGAACAAAGTCTTCATTTTTCTTTGAAAAACTGAAAACTATTTTTGTTTTTGTTTCTTGTCGGTGGGTTGAAAACTGATCCGTTTTTTTGTCTATATATAGATCTAATGTTCTAGAAATATCTTCATCCCATAGAATAAATCAATCATCTTTGATGCAAAACTTTTTTCTTTATTTTAAAACCTAAAGATGGAAACAAATAGCAGTTCTTTAAAAGCGACTGGCAAATTTTCAGCATAAAAAATTATTTTTTTAAAGACACCGTAATACTTAATTTTTATATTTTTGTACATATATAAATATTTGTTGTTTTTTGTTTTCTTCCGCAGTAACTTTTCAGAAAGATTTATTTTTGTGCTAATTTTCTTCTGTAAAATCTGCACAAAAAAGCTCATTAAGGACTTGCCATACAAGGAAAGACACTTATTTGAAAAACACAAAAATAAAATAAAACTTATTGGTGACGTTTCTTCATTTTCCAGCAGTAAATGGATGAAAAAAAAAGCTCTTTTTTTTTCTTGCTCAACAAGAACAGTTTCTTCTTCCAACAAGAGAGCTCAAACAAGATTTACAGTCACCTAAAAATACGGGTCTTTTAATCCAGGAACCTTATTTGGAAACGGACAAATGGCATCAGATCTGAATTAGACACAATCTGAAACCAAGCGGGTCTCAGTCTGACTTTTTATTAAACATAAAATCCGACGTTTCTGTCTGTTGCTGTTATTTGGCATCTAGACTGGAAACGAGTCCTGCATGAGCAGGAACTGCTCCCGTTTGTTGTTTCTCATTTTTAAAGCCAACACAAAAGAACCAGTTTAATTTGTAGAAAAAAAAAAGTAGTTTAAAAAACATTCTAGCTTTTTGTCACAATGATTGGAATCATCATAGTTAGGTTTTTAGGAAGGTTTTTCTCTGCCTTTGTGTTGTGATTTACAGAAGATCCGGTTTTACCTCCAGAGCCATCATCTTCATCATGAGGCTGCGGTGACTCTCCTTTTTCACCTTTTCCTCAAAGAACTCTGAGAACCTCTGCTTCAGCACCAGACGCATGTTGTACCGCTTTGCCATGCTGCAACGCAAGTTTGACAGTATTTAGCGAAATCTGAAGCAGCTTTTCCATGAGTAACAACTCGGCTCCAGTCCATTGGATACTTGGTGCAGTCTCTGCTCAACGGGCTGAGGCGAGAAAATGAAAACGTGACGTCAGAAGATCGCCGGTCACTGATTGTCTGGGAGTTTATATCTTCTAAAGTTGAGGTCAATATGAGGAAAGTTGAGTCGATGTCAGACTCGTCGCTGCGATGTCAGAGAAACGCGGAAGAAAGTGCATTGCTAGAGTTTCTAACTACATTTCCATTTGAAATGTGCGCAAAACTTTGTCGAGATTCTGCTGCTGTCGAACAAAATCCTGCAATCTGTGCAGACAGCTCCGCCTGGAAAGATCCGGTTCATAGAGATGCAAATAGTCACCGTTTAGACTAGGATAACCTGTGTGTCGACTACAAACACAAAATCTTACAAGTATTTTTATCTTTGTACACTTGAGATACGACAAAACTATGAAATATGTGTTTTAAGTCAATAGTTCCTTAATATAGATGAGAAATTTCTAGTTCCACCAGCAGATTATTTCACCTATAATACGAGGAAATCTCATGTTATATGTTAAATTAACTGCCGGTTGCTAAGTGATGGGGTGGGCTTGACCAGAGTTGCTAGGTAACGACTCACTGCCAGTTGATTTTGAAATAAGTGGAAAAAAAAAAATCTGCCAGTGGATCTACTACTTTATAAATCAATATTAAGGACATATTTACTTAAAAAAAAAAAAAGCTCGTCATCTTGCTGAAAAGTTACTTTTCAGTTAGCTTTGTCTTACTTCAGGGGTTCAAGTGTATTTGCAGTAGAAACTGGGCATCAAAAGTTGGTAGGATTTTGTGTTTTTGCAGTGCAGTTGACCGAATATGCCGCTTTATAACATCTATATGGAGCTTGAAGGAACCGTCGACACTGAGAGCAACGCAGCATTTCTCTGCTTCACGGCTGACGAGACGATTCAAAGAGAGCGAGACGGAGCGAGACAATTCAGTGTGTCGCATGAAACCACATCCTGTCATGTTGTCATGACAACCACACCCTCAACTGTAATGGATCAGAGCAGAGTTCAGCTGAGCAAATACTCATAAGAAAGAAGCCTGAAAGGGAATTTAGAAGATTTAGCGAGAACAATATATGTCTCTTCCTGTGTTGAGTTTAATAATAATTAAACCTTACTGTTCAAAAAGAGGAAAGTAGACAAGAAACTCCGGAACATCGACCACGCCCTCGAGGCTGAAGTGGTACTGACATCCGAACAGTGGATAGGAGCCTTTGGACTGAAAGGAAACTTTGAAGACTTCGTTTCCAAACGACAGGGAGTCTGACGCCTCCAGACGTTTACTGGAAGCATAAAAAGAACAATAAAGACAAAATCTAAACGTTACACATGTAGGACAGTAGACAGAGGAGTCGTTGCTCTTACACCAGCTCATAGGCGTCTGGCGTGGTTCCTATGAAGAAGCCGCCGGGTTTGAGACGCTCGCAGGCGTTTCTCAGCATCATGTCCGCCTTCTGCTCGCTCTCGAACGAGTAATGATACACAAACTGACAGCTGCAGATGTCGAACATCAGCTCAGGGTCGTCCAGCCTTTCCGACAAAACCTCCTGCACCAGCAGGTCACAAAAAGGGAAACTGGTCTTATTACTGCTTCTATTAACATTTTCAACCAATCAAGTCTGCAGATGGGCAGATCTACCTTCGAACAGTCGGAGGTGATGAACTGAGCGCTGAAGATTTTCTCGTTGGAATGACTTTTCCTTTTCATCTCTTCGTACCGAGTCCGGCACTGATCCACGGACACTTCAGCTATATCTGAGAAAACAAAGCAGAAACAAACTGAGGAAAGAGGGAATCAGGACATCCTCGGGGTACAAAGTAACGTTACTTCAGATCCTCCCTCCCATCAGGAAGAAAAACATTTTAACCACCACTAAGTCTTTATAGCTCTGCTTTTATTTGCACTTTTGACCCTCCTTTTAAATAGTCTGTTGTTTTTTATGCAATATCTTAATGAATTTAGTTCTCTTCATGCTCCTACTGCGCTGCACATTACTTTTTGTCTGAATATGTTATTTTAATAATAACTGCACAGATTGTTTTTCTTATGTTGTAAAATTACTATTATTACTATTATTAATAATAATAACTACTATTATTATTACTTGAACTTCACGCCTGAATGACTCAGAAATTGCTTGAATTTAAATAAGACTGATTTAGAAAATTAACATTTTTTCACAACAAACCTGAAAGATTTAAAAGGTTTAAGAAAAATAATCTGCAGAATGTGCCAATGTTTTTATCCGATTAAATCGATTGTCGGAGTAATGATAGGATAATTGATTAATAATATAATCGTCAGTTGCAGCCTTGCTGCAGTATAAACAGAATTTATTCTGAGGATTTTTACACATGTTCATTTAAAACAAGGTCAAAAGTCGTGGTGGTCACAATTTTTTGTTTCCAAATGTACAGATTAAATAACTTCCCAGAGGTGAAACCACCGTGGGAAAGATTGTCCTTCCATTTTGGGAAAAAAGTCAGACCAGAGGTTAGAGGTCAGTGTGTGAAGAGTGGTTACCTGCACAGACGATGTGACTGATGCCTCCTCTTCTCCACTTCAACAAGTCTCCTCCTTTTCCACAGCCGAGGTCCAACACAGACACATTCCTGCTCCCTGCTTTTCGCACCTGGTCCAGGATCTCCCCTGTTCGCGGAGAAGAAGGAAAATAAACACCTGTGGTTTCCACGATGCAAAAGATTCAGACAGGATCCAGGAATAAATAACTCGAAGCTTAGCGCAAGGCTAAGGACCAGAACATTTTATGAAACAATTTAAAACTGTTCTGTAAGTTTGGCCTGGTTGATCTAATCAGTCATGACTCCAAATGAGATTTCTGTAAAAGACGGAATACATGAAAAACAACCAAGAGTCCTAATTATTATGGAAATGTGAATAAGCTTTTATTTTTTTACTAGTTTTTTGTGATAAACGTTTTTGTTCAGTTAAACTGAAGCATTTTTAAAAGGGAGATTTTGGACGAAGTTGTTAGTTTTGCACATAATGTTTGAGTTCTTGACAAAAATAAAGGGGGAAACTAGAATCGGGCATTTGTCATATAGTTAATCCATTTCCATATGATGTTTAAGAAGTCTAAAACTGTCAGATTGTTATTTTTTTAACTATTTTTCTTCACTGCTTTTTCAATAAAGGTGTATCAATAAATAGCAATAAATGTGAAAATATGATTTTATGCAGCTATTGTGTGCATTTTAGTGATAAAAGTCACATTTTTATGATTACAAACTGGCTTTTTAAGAGCAGTATTTGTGTTTGTGGGGCCGTCATAAGACTATTTCATTAGCCAGACAGTATTGATCATTGATCACTTACCAATCAGAACACTCTTCATCCAGTTGTTGAAGTTCCTCATGTAGAAGATCCTGCTTTGACTTCGAACCACCAGTCCGACTTCCTGCAGCGTGTTGTAGTGACTCGCCACCTTTTCACCATGATCGCTCACCTGGATGGTCGATAATAGATCAATAACTGCTGTGGGACACTTTAACTGCAAGGCATGCAATTAGGATTGAAGATTAGGATTGAAACGATTAAAGTAATGAGTATATTATTGAAATAATTGCTAAATTATTAAGTATATGACCGTTAACTGGAGAATACAAAGTCAAAAACAGACAATTTTCTGATGAAAACAAGACTCAGATCAGTACTGAAGCTAAAACTGTACAATATATGTATAAATATTTTAAATTTAAGATAAAAACATATTTGTTTGTAAATATGTTAAAGCCGAAACTCCTCAACTGACAGTATTAGCTTCAGCGGGTTCAAATTCATTAAAATAATGTTACATTATTGCATTTTCTTAGGGGCTATTTTCTAGAGAAAAACAACATATTAAGGATAGAAATTAAGCCAAAACTGTGCAAAGTAACATCTTTTTTTCTTAAGAAAACAAAAAACATCTTTGTCTGCAATTGTTTTACTCAAAACTCTTCAAAACATTTTTCATATTCACCTGATTCTAATTTACTAAAAGATAGCATTTTAGCCAGTAAAACTTTTAGTTTAAAAAGGAATTGAATTGTATATTTGGACTATTTAATGAATCTTTAATATAGTATAAAAAGACATAAGCAGTTAAATGTAAAATCTATAAAATATACCAAGTTATTTCATCCCATTCATCAATAGAATAATCGATTAGTTGCTGCCCGACAGAAGATGGTGACAAGCCTACAGGGTTTACCAGCTTCTTAGTGGATGAAGTTTCCTCCTCAGCCTCCTCTTCCTCATGTCTTCTCTTCATCCCGGACTTCTGACCCAGTTCTCTTCCTCCTCCTGCTTCCTCTTCATTTGCTCCTCCCTGTTTTTGTTCTGCCTGCTCCATTATTTCTGCCAGGAATGAACACAAGTCAAAATCAAACTTGGATGCATCAACGCCACAGAATCGGACCATCACATCATTAGAACCTAATGGTTCTGCTGCATTAACGCCGTCACTATAATCAATCACGTGATAAATTCAAATGAGCTCAATGATTTACAATTTGATTATTAATTTGTTTATTTTTTTTAGGTTATGTTGGCTCTAGTAGCCTTTATTTGAAAGAAGTTTGACAGGAACAGGGTACTGAGAGAGGGGGAAGACATGTGGCAAATATCTGCAGGCTGGGAATTGAACCTGTAACCACCACCACGAGGCCTCAATACGTGGCATAACATTAAAACACATTAATAAACAACACGCTGTTTATTAATGATTTTTTAAGGTAATTTTGTTTACGTAGTCTTCATAAATAATTTTATCAATAGTTGTATGTGTTTTTTAGTCCATGTTTTATTTGCTGTGGTTGGTTAATGCGTTTCATTTCGGACATCTGAAATATCTTCCACTTCCAGTCCTAAATGTTCCTCTTAAAAAAAATTTAAAAAAAATCTGGTTAATAAACAGCAACTGAAAGCAAAACTTCTATCTTACCAAACAAATATAAGCTAAATAACAGCAAAAGATGAAAGTTTGAAAAATACATATTCAACAATCAGACAGTATTCTCCTATATTTGCTTCAACAAAATCTGTTCGACGATCAACTTCTTTCAATTAATTTTATTTTTTTAAACCTAATATCTGATTTCAATGACTTCATCTCCAAATTGCTTATGCAAACATTTCAAGTTGCACAGTACTTTGAAGTACAGTACATTATATTAGAAGTGCCAACCTTTTTTACTCAATTTCTATTTGAAAAGACAAATTTTGGCAAAAAATAAATTAATTAAACTCAGAAATAAAAACAATGAGTAACTGGAAGATGATCACATCAGATGAACGCCACTGTCATTTCACTTGATTTATTGCGTATTATTTATGTTTTGTACGTACTTCTGATTTATCTCATGACGGTCAGGTTCTGTTGCCATGGAGACGTTGAGCGTGAAAACTTATTGACCCCAGATCAGATCGCCAACGTAAACGAGATTTTTAATCCTAATTAGATTTGCCAGGTGCATAAAAAATTTAAAAGTCGTGAAATAATTGCTGATTTTTTTTATTTTATTTTTTTTTTAGAAAACTAACCACCGACCTTTTTCTCACTTTTATATCATCACGATCGCCTTACAATTGATCAAATATCGATAATGGGCATCAGCAGCGGCAAAAAGTCGCATAACTGGTCAAATGTGTTACAGACATTCACACCATTGGTAGAAGTTTACTTTGTAAACAAGTCGAGTCGGTTATCATAAGTAAGTATGACTCCCTGCCAGACAGAAATCACCATTTTGACTGAAATTAGCCTCCAACTTCCTAGTAGCAGCAGGATTAATACGATAAATAATGACGAAAGACTGACGGTTATTTTCCATTTTATTGTCGGGTTTAGTTGAACTGCCTGGTTTTAGCGTATGTATGTAATCCTGGAGGATAATCCAGCCTGTTCTCAGGCACCAACTACTTTCACCTGCGAGCATTAGCGACCAGTAGTTAGCTCGCTTACGCTAACCAGCTCCGTAAATGTTGGAAAAACAACATTCATGGCGCCGAAGATGAATCTCAAATAGGCGGAACTAGCGACGAACAGCTGTCTGATGCCAGATGGTACCAGAAACACATACAGGGTCAAAGCTAAGTAGACATATTTACGCTAAAAGTTGCAAAGAGACACACATTTACTCACTGTAAGCTGTAGAAACTACACATGCGCAGTGGGCAGCTTCCGCTTTTTGAACCGTTTCTTCTTCTTGACAAACAACGATGAGGTGATGCATCATCGCCACCAACTGGCTTGGAGTGTGGACAGGAACGTGTGCTCAAATAAATAAATAAATAAATAAATAAATAAATAAATAAATAAATAAATAAATAAATAAATAAATAAATAAATAAA
>VMRN01000014.1:8919319-9033551 GCA_010277015.1 Poeciliopsis turrubarensis | reverse complement strand
AAATAAATAAATAAATAAATAAATAAATAAATAAATAAATAAATAAAAGTCGTATTAGTCTCCAGATTCAGACTTATTTGTATCCCAAATGGGCAATTGATGTACAAATAACTAAAAGACAAAGTATCAAAGATTCAAAAATAAAACTGAAAACAAAACATACCGAAAGGACATAAAATACCAATCAATACATGATGGAAAAAGCACAGCAGTGTATTCCATCACTGACTGACAGTTGCCTCAAACACCAAATCAGGTGCAGGTCCCTCTACCTTGTCCTGCATTAAACATAGATGTTGCTGTAGGAACAAAAGAGTGCTTGTATCTGTTATTTTTCATACTAGGAGGTCTGAGCCTGATGCCAGAAGGCAGAAACTGGAACTCAACAGACGAAGGATGAGAAGTATCAGCAATAATGGGTTTAGTTTTCCTAATGATTTGTTAATTATTTCTTCAACCTTAAATGGTTGAAGAAGTTGTCATAATATATCAAGTATATATTTCTATACATTTCCATTAGACTTTTTTTTTCTGTAAATCTCTCCTGAATTGGGAAATTGCGCACATAACCAGCGCATAACACGATGTTACCTCCCTGACAAAGGAAAACGAGAATTTGAAGGGCGTCAGAAAGAAGAGGAGATAATACAATGAGAATATCTCACTGGTATCCTACTGGTTTGCAGAATGTAGGAAATATGAGACAGAGAACAATATTAACCATGGATTTACAGAGTTTTAGATAGATAAAGTAGAAGAAGAAGGGAAGACTTTACGTCATAAGAAACATTTCGATGTGATTCTCATATGATCCAGAGGGTGGCGGTAAAGCGACAATGGTGATGCGGATAGTCATAAAACCCCGAAGAAGAAGAGGAAGCAGAATACAAAGCGGAAGTGATATCTGTAAAAAAAAATGTCTTCAGTCGAGATTCATCGAGAACTTATAACTCATACTGAAGAAACCTTCACAGAGTTTAAAGAAATTGTCATCAAGACCGAGGAAGAGATGGATTTTACCCGGACTGCCTTAAACCGAACAGGTACGAAACACCTGGATGACAGACGGACAACGGATCTGTCTGTTTGCACGCCTGAGTTTTCTTACATGTTGATTTCTGTCTTAAACGATTTCTTCGATGAAGTTAACAATTCCTATTTTTATCTGTTTTCTTGCCCAGACCGCCTGCAGCATAACATTGATCAGGTGGAGCCATGTAAACAGGAGAGGAGCTTCACTCCAGACCAGGATGAGTTGCAACCTCTGCAGGTGAAGCAGGAAGATGAAAAGACAGAGTATCAGCAAATCAAAGAAGAGCAGGAGGAGCTTGATTATTTGCAGATAAAAGTGGAAGAGGACGAAGTTTACTACAGTCAGGGTGAAGAACAGCTTGCATTGAAACAGGAAGCTGATGCATGTTATGAGCAAACATGTCAGACTGAACCAGAACCACTCAGGACTCGAGTCATCTTTCAGGAAGCTGCGGAAGCTGAGAACCAAAACCAGGAAAGAAGCAATGATAACAACTTTGGAGCAAAAAGAGTTGAAGAGAAGAAACATAAGAGGCATCAGAAAACCAGAGGGTATGGTGACAGTTCCAAGCAAAAAGGTCATGAAAACCTTCCTCAAAGTAGTGACGTGACTAAAAAGACATGTGAGAGGCCTGTCTCAACTAGGAAACGTTTCAGCCGGAAAGATAAATTAAATCGTCACATGTCAGACCACTCAGGTGAGAAACCTCTTCTATGTGTGAACTGTGGAAAAGGTTTCAGTTGTAATAGTGACCTAACTGTCCACATGAGAGTTCATACAGGTGAAAAACCATTTCTGTGCGTCAAGTGTGGAAGAAGCTTCAGTAGAAGAAGTAATCTAACTGTTCACATGAAAGCTCACACAGGTGAAAAGAAATTCCAGTGTATTACCTGTGGTAAACATTTCATTTCAAAAGGTTCTTTGATTATTCACGTGAGAAGGCACACAGGTGAGAAGCCTTTCCAATGTAAGACCTGTGGAAAACGGTTTGTTGATCAATATTCTGTGAATCTTCACATGAGGAGTCACTCGGTGTTGAAGCCTTATATTTGTGTGAACTGTGGAAAAAGTTTTGCTCAGAAACAGAATTTAACAAGTCACATGATGATTCACACAGGTGAAAAACCTTTTTCGTGTGAGACCTGTGGAAAATGTTTCAGTCAAAAGGGCATTTTAACTCGTCACATGCTGATTCACACAGGCGAGAGGCCTTTTCAGTGTCTGACTTGTGGAAAAGGTTTCAATCAAAAATGTAGCTTAACTGATCACATGACAATTCACACAGGTGAGAAGCCTTTTTCATGCTCAGCTTGTGGAAAAGGTTTCAGTCGGAGGCATGCTTTAACTAAGCACATGAAGACACATGTGCTTAGTTAAATAAAAATCTACTCTTGTCCAAGTAAGTCATCTGAAACATACTTGAGTAAAAGGTACTTGTCACCTTGTAATAACTTTTTAAGAAAACACTCCCTAAATGCATCACTTAGGAAGGAAAAGTAGTCATAATTTGAGATGTATTTTTTCATGTATAATGTTAAATTCACTGTAAAATCATTTGGGTAAAAACCAGAATGAAAGGAGGACTTTGTCTATGAACAGGAGAAATTGTTTCAACTAAATATGGAAATTAACTTTTCCCTCAGGAACTCACACATATTAAAGACCTCTAACTTTTCTAGTTTGTGCAAAAAGATCAACTGTGATCATTTGATGGTTAATAACCTCATAGACCAGAAGTGTTAATAGCATGATTGTTGTGAAATTGTTGTGGTTTGTATTTATTTAATTTTAACCATAAAATTGAAACACAAGTTTAGTTTTTAAGCTGAGATTGAAACTGATTCTGTCATTTATTTGAAATTTTAATAACCAGTATGATTACTTATTTAAAAGCTATTTCACTCTTACATTCATTTATTGTTTTTTGATTGTACAAATGATCTGTGGTTATCTTCAATAAATGGGCATGCCTTTCTTTTTGATATTCCAGTTTTTCTCAGTCACTTTGGTGCATTTCTTGAACCAATTGCTATTAAGTTTAAGTTCTTACATTTTGTTTACTTGACATATACTTTCTCAGTGTACTTAAGACCTTGTATTAACTTAATTGTGTCAAGTTAGTTTAACTTGGTTAAGTGAAGTTGTTTCAACTTCAAAATAGCAAGAACATTATCCTCTTCTTAACTCAATTACATCAAGTTAGTCCAACTTACAGTACAGTTTACTGATTAGAATCTATGAAACCGATTGACTTAAATAAATTAAGAAACCACAACAAAACATTTTTAGTTCACAAGAGTCAATGTTTTATTTTAACAAAATGATACATAATAATATATAACATAACAGTCAATAACCCAACAGGAACCTGGATAAAGTCTGACATGGCATCTGAATCCTGTGGATAATAAAAAAAAAGTACAAATTAAAAAAAGAATGAGGTGAAGTTTTGATTTTTTTTTTCACAACCTCTGGCAAAAGGAATAGCAACATTCAAGAGACATTGTATAACTCTTTCATCGTTCTCAAGGAAAACTGGGAGACAACAACAATAAAAGCACAAGCATATTCTGAAGAAACTAGATCACATTTTTTCACAATAGTTGTTCACCCTCATTTGTTTTCTGAGTAAAACTGATTAGAATATTGATGGCTGTACAGTTAAAGGAGCAACTGCAATTTTCCAACCTGGTATCAGCTCATTGTTATATTAATGAGCTGATACCAGGATTGTCACTCAGTCGTTCATTATTTCAACAACTAACTGTGTTTTTTTCCAGTCTCAATCACCCAAATATCACCAATACAAATTCCCCGCCTCCAAACAATATGACTCAATGTCCCTTTACTACAGCATCAAACTGGCTGGTCATTGCAAATGATGGGATGTGAAGAGGAGTCATGTGC
The DNA here is from genome assembly GCA_010277015.1 of Poeciliopsis turrubarensis. Classification (NCBI taxonomy): domain Eukaryota; kingdom Metazoa; phylum Chordata; class Actinopteri; order Cyprinodontiformes; family Poeciliidae; genus Poeciliopsis; species Poeciliopsis turrubarensis. Next base: position 9,029,611 of record VMRN01000014.1, on the reverse strand, counting down.
ATGTGTGTGCATCCAACTGAACAAGATATAAATTAAAAACTTCCAAAACAAAATCATTCTGAATGCTCACCCATTGTTCCACCTGGACAAGAATGTTGGGAAGTGCATTGTCAACGATTGAATGCAGAAAAGGAGATCCCACTTTCCACTCCACTGGTGAACTCTGCAAAAACAGTCACAATCAAACCCAGCTCCAGAGGAATTTTGCTGATTTGGGGGTGCTGCTGTAAATTGGCCTTTCATTTAATATAAATACATAAATAACTTTGTGTTTATCAATACAAAAAAAAAACAAAACAACTAATGATGTAAATACTGACATGTAGAAAATGCTGAGCAATTATGCTCAGATTTGCATAAACATTTGCTCACATGTTGCAGAATCTAATGTTTCCAGTCACTGAAGTCTATTTCTTGATGCAAAATCAACCAAGCATAAGTATCAACAGCTCATAATATTACTATTTCTAGTAGTAGTATTATTAAGACTATTACTACTATTAGTAAAAGTGAAAGGTTCAGTGTTACTCCCACAAATGTAACCAATTGTTCTTAACTAGTGTTGAGAATATAAGTCTGGTTAGCAAAACTGTAGAGACACTTAACCTTTAGGCATATGAAACATTAGATGTAGCATGAATATTTGGAGTAGACTTTACGTTAAGGTAAACTTAGATAAAGATCCAAACTAAAACAACTGGTGACTCTCTGAACTTACATAAATTTCTAAGGAGGGTTTTCAGACAGGCAGTGTTGTACTCCGGTAAGTGGTTTGTAGACAGGGAGTGTATCTGTTATCAAGATCAATAAATTCTTTGGTGGTTCAAGAGTTCAGTGAAACATTAAAACCTTTAAGAAAAGTCTTCTCCAAAGCATAATCAAATGTATTAAGATATTTCCTTGAGCATTAAACAGCATGTTTTGAATTGGTTAGTTTTTAACCATATTATTTGCATGCAATTTATATTACTGAAATACAATAGGATTAGGAAACGATTTTTACTTCTAAAAAAATATTTCAGGTATTTCAAAAGAGTTTTTTTTTTTTTTTTTAAATAGACAACCTTGCAGTTTTAGATCCAAGTGTATAGTTATTATTTGGCATTAAACTTTGTGCCAGTTTGTTTAAAATAGAAATCAGTTTCTACTGAGGCAGAAAAACAACGGGCCTCGTTGCAGGTCATAAATTCTGGTCTGGAATGTAAAAAGGAGGTGACTGGTTCGGCAAGATCCTGGTTTAGGCTCTCCATATATTTGCTTTTGGGTTGTTTAGCAGGTCTCAGAGGAGGTAATAAAATTGTTACAAGTTCCCCCTCAGGCCGAAAGGCAGTAAACATTCACCAAAATGATAAGTAATAATGTTTATTGATTCACATACAAGGATTCTCCGCTAGCCATATCTTGTGGTTGTGTCCCACAGTGGGGATCACACCAAACAGTATGTTGGAAGTCAGGGAAGTGCCTTCAATGAACAACAAAAACAAACAATGAAAAGTTGTCAGCCCGCCCTCACAACTACTACAAAAGAAAAACAATCATAACTGAGCGGGCTGTCAAAAAGAAAACAAAACTCTAAAAGGACAGCAGGCGGCAGTGCGACCACTGTAAAAACACAAAAATGACTAAATAGTTATGAAATCATTTTAATCAAGTCAATCTAAAAACACATTAAAAACACTGCCTACCTGCATCAAGTACATATATGAAGTACAGGAGCCCTTCCCGTATCAAATGATAGAAAGTTCGCAACTCGGAGGTACAAAAGTATAAATAAAAATACTAAATAACACAAACAACTTCGAAGCCAGGGCGGGCATTGTGCCCGGGAACAATGTTAACGCTCAACAAAATATTCCATTCTCCGCCCAACTACATTATAAGCAAATAAAGTGATAAAAAAAAAAAACAAGAAAAAGAATTTAAACAAATAAAAGGAAGGGCTTTAACTAACTGAGGCATAGAGCCGTTTACAAAAGAATCGAATTGTTCCTGAACGCCACATTACACTTCGCTTTGCTGACGAAAATTAGTGTGACGTGATCAGCGCAGGTTTATGCTTACAAACATGCTAAGGTTTAACTCTACCAATAAAAAAGTTTAATGAATAAATCAAAAATAAAACCTTTAATGTTCATTATGAACTAATTTTCAGACATTGATTGTTTTTGATTTTATAAAGTTTGGTTGATTATTATTGTCTTCAATAATTTAATGTTTTTTTAATCTTAGTTATATTTTTCTCTTTTCTGCTGCAGCTTACTCTGTTACTAGGAAAAGATTTTAGGTTCTGCAAAGAGAACTGGCACTTTATGAGAAATCTGTAGATGTGATGATCGTAGGATCCACAAGGTGGCGGTAATGCGATGACATGAATGAACGACAGTCATAAAACCCCAAAGAAGAAGAAGAAAAAGAAGATGGCGCCAGGCCTGTTTTGTTGAACGTTTGAGTGTTTCTCTAATCAATATCTCCAGTCCAGCTTAAACGAGTTAATCAGCGAGCAGTGAACTGCAGAAACATTGACAGAGTTTAAAGAAATCATCGTCCAGTCGGAGGAAGAGATGGATGATCAGCGCAGACTGCTTGATTTCTCCCGGACTCCCCAGATCATCTTACACCGAATAGGTAGGAAACAGCAGCGTTTGGATGCAGGTTAAGGTCTAAATGTCTGCACCTTTCTGCATGAGGATCATTTTAGTAAACGCTCTTTTCCCGGATAAATGTTTTGTTAGCAGGTAAATGAACGCAGACATCACAATGAGAATGGCTGATTTATGGAGAGAAAATGGAGTTTTTTATGGCTCTTCCTCCTTGACTGAGTCTTACTTTTGAAAAAAGGAGAAATGTGAACAATGCAGCACAAGGTTAGTAAAGAAAGCAGCATAAACTAATAATAGCGGTGTTAGAAGCTGTAAAATGTAATAATTTGAAATATATAAATTGTGGCGATTGTTTGTCAAACCAAACATCCTATAAAAGTTGAATCAACAAGCTGCACTGAGGAGATGCTTCATACGTAGATAAAAGATGTTCAATGTCCAAAACACTTGAAGATTGCTTTTATAGTTTATTTTTCCAGTTTAACAAGCAAATAATAAAGATCAAACTTTTCATTAGTGATGTGTCGAGTAATCCAGGAGGATTTTTATGAAGCACATAAAACAGAGAACTCACCTAAACGCGAATATAGTTAAATATTTTATTTTTAGTAATAAATCGTTGCCCCTGGTGACACAGCAAGTAACAAGCCAATCACAACTCTCTGTTTTCTATTTGTTCCTAGTTTCCTTTTTGATGCATCCATTGGTTCATACAACCAGAATAATCAGAATTTATGTATCAGAATCACAAACATCTTTTACTTGTTTTTTCATTGTAAGGTTTCGTGTTGTTTTCACGTTGCCTATTTTACATATATTGTCCACTTGATGTCACAGTGGAGCATATGAAGCACCGCGGTGCATCGGCTCATGAGTCCATGGTGGGATGGAGTTCCTCAGAGCTTCATGAAGCTTCATCTCACCATCACCACTTTTCATTGTTTCCTCTCCTGCTCTGGTCAAAACCCACAGGCCCAACCAGTGCATGCTGGTCCTTTACCAGTCCCTGTACTTACAGAAAATGGACCCACAGTTCTTCCTGTCTAACTTAGAAAAGGAAATAACAAAGGAACTGTCTTAAATGATGAATGATTTCTCCTATTTAATTCAGTAAAGTTAACAATCACTCTTTTTCTCTGTTTTCTTGTCCAGATTGCCTGCAATGTAACGTCTATAACCAGGAGAGGAGATCCACTCTGGACCAGGAGGAGTTAGAACCTCTGCAGGTGAAACAAGAACAGGAAGAGCCAAAAGATCATCAAATAAAAGAAGAGCAGAAGGATCTAGAACACCTGCAGATAAAAGTGGAAGAGAAAGACGTTTACTGCAGTCATGGTGAACAACTGATTGAATTACAACAGGAGACAAATATCTGCATGATGGTTCCTGTTGATGAGCAAACATACCACACTGAATCAGAACCAAATGGGAACCAAGACATCTTCCAGGAGCATCATGAAGCTGAGAACCAACATCAGAACAGAAGGAAAACTTTCTCATGCGTCATCTGTGAGAAGCGTTTGACTTTCAAATCCCTTTTTGATGCTCATATGAGAACTCATACGGGTGAAAAGCCGTTTTCATGTGTGACCTGTGGGAAAGGTTTTAGTCATAAACAGAATTTAACTAGGCACATAATGATTCACACTGGTGAAAAGCCATTTAAATGTGTGACCTGTGGAAAAAGTTTTAGTGATAAACAGAATTTAACTAAGCACATTAGGATTCACACTGGTGAAAAGCCTTTCTCATGTGTGAACTGTGGAAACAGTTTTAGTCAAAAACAGGAATTAACTCAGCACATGAGGATTCACACTGGTGAAAAACCTTTCTCATGTGTGAACTGTGGAAAAAGTTTTTGTCAAAAACAGAATTTAACTAAGCATATGATGATTCACACTGGTGAAAAACCTTTCTCATGTGTGACCTGTGGAAAAAGTTTTAGTGATAAACAGAATTTAACTCAGCACGTGATGATTCACACTGGTGAAAAGCCATTTTCATGTGGGAACTGTGGAAAGAGATTTAGACGACAACAAGAGTTAACTCAGCACAGGAGGATTCACGCCAGTGTAAAGCCTTTCTCATGTGTGACCTGTGGAAAAAGTTTTAGTCAAAAACATCATTTAACTGAGCACATGAGGATTCACACTGGTGTAAAGCCTTTCTTATGTGTGAACTGTGGAAAATGTTTCAGTCATAAACATCATTTAACTCAGCACATGAGGATTCACACTGGTGTAAAGCCTTTTTCATGTGTGAACTGTGGACAGAGATTTAGTCATAAACAAACCTTAACTCAGCACATGAGGATTCATACCAATGAAAAACCGTTTTTATGTGTGAACTGTGGAAAAGGTTTTTTTCGTAAACACCATTTAACTCTGCACATGAGGATTCATACCAATGAAAAACCGTTTTTATGTGTGAACTGTGGAAAACGTTTTTATCAAAAACAGGAATTAACACGGCACATGAGGATTCACACTGGTGAAAAGCCATTTTCATGTGTGACCTGTGGAAAAAGTTTTTGTCACAAACAAGGTTTAACTCAGCACAACATGATTCACACTAATGAAAAGCCTTTTTCATGTGTGACCTGTGGAAAAAGTTTTTCTCAAAAACAGAATTTAACTGAGCACATGAGAATTCACACAGGTGAAAAGCCGTTTTCATGTGTGACCTGTGGAAAAAGTTTTCGTCGAAAACAGGAATTAATTCAGCACATGCGAATTCACACAGGTGAAAAGCCATTTTCATGTGTGACCTGTGGAAAAAGTTTTTGTGGAAAACAGAATTTAACTCAGCACATGAGGATTCACACAGGTGAAAAGCCTTATTCATGTGTGAACTGTGGAAAAAGTTTTAGTCATAAACAGAATTTAACTAAGCACATTAGGATTCACACCAATGAAAAGCCGTTTTTATGTGTGAACTGTGGAAAAAGTTTTCGTCAAAAACAGGATTTAACTCGGCACATGAGGATTCACACTGGTCAAAAGCTGTAGAAGTATTTTCTGTACATGTCCTATGTTGAGGTTCACTATCGAATTGATTTGGTTAAAAACTAGAATGAAAGACTGGAGGGGTTTTATGTATATAAAACTGAAAATTGTTGTATTTGTTAAACGTGATCATTTGGATCTTCACCTTTGGATACTTGGAGATGTGCAGCCATGACACATTTTCCTTCAAAGATCTGTTGTTTTTTGGCATATTCTGTATCAAAAAAGAATTATGATAAATTGTATGTTATTTTTTTAACATGTTTTTTATGTTAAAGTATATGTTGTGTGTGAACAACGTGAAGAGCAGAGGGCTCAGCTCAGAGCCCTGAGGAGAGCCAGTACTGATGCTGATAGATGAAGAGACTTTGTGGTCCATTGTGACTAATTTCATGCATTAACAGAGTTTGACCAGACATGGACTCCCTTCCAGAACATTCTCACAAGATTGAACTTGAGGGATTGATTTGTATTATTCTGTACAATAGAGAGAGTTTGTGGGGTTTATTTTTGTTGTTTCTTAAATTGACAATAGAATGTATATAATAATTGTGTGTTCAAAAAATTATTTGTGATAGTTTTGTATTTAAAGTCAAATGAGATTGAAACTGATTTAAAAAGTTGGAAAAAGACCGAATCTCTAACCGGCGGGTTGCTCATCTCTATCTGAGTTTTCGAGTGCTATTGCAAGATATTTCACCCTATTTGCTCCAGTTATCCAGAAGGGGACGGTAATGCAACAATGTGAATGTCGACTGTCATTCAAAAGCACATAAGCCCATTCAGAAAAATGTGTCAAACTAATCGATATGTTAATTACCAAGCTAACTTTGACCGTTGGAGGAGATTGAGTAGTGGACAAGGAGAGGGAATTAGCGATTTTAATATCGTCAGAGGAGGATGATGATGAGTGAGACGTGACCAGGGACAGAGTGAGGAAGAGTTCAGGTTGACTGCTGCTGTTGCCCGGTAAGAAGGAGTGAAAATGTTCTTAAAGAAAAAGTTTCATGCAGGCAGGAAGGCAGGTAACACTGAGCCAACACTGAGCTGATGTAACCCAGTTATATTTGTGTAATGTGTGTTGTTTTGTTTTTTTTATTGCTTTTCCTTTATGGGCAGTGCCCCTTTAAGAGCGAAGTACGGCAGTACTTTACGGCAGCATTCTGACTGCAGTAGCTAGGGCAACTCCCGGGCTTAGAAGTTTCAGAGCTGCTGCAGAACTGAGACATGCCAGTCTCTGCCCAGCTTCTGCATACCGCCTGACTTCTTTGTGCCTCATATATGTTTTCCTACTAGAGCATTATTGTGGCTGATATTGGTGGGAGGAACATTAGGAAGGTGTTCGTGTTCCTGTGGTGGAAGAGAGAGAGGCCACCAAATATAGAGCTCTATATGAACAATATTTATTTTGTTTTGCTGGCCAGCTTCTTTTATTTTTGTTTTACCAAGGACCATGAAAGGATTCTCTGAGAGATAAATTGTGTCCTATTCTATTTTCACATTTATAAAACTTCCTACTGAGAGTATTTCACTCATGTTTGGAGTGAATGTTGTTTGTTTTGTTTGTTGTTTTTGAGGTAAACTGACTGAGTTAAGACGAGGTTGAATGTGTTTCAGTCCAGTAATTTGTAATAAATCTAACTGGTTGATAGTAAACTGCTATCTGAACCCAAGTGAATTCTATTCTGGTTACACTAACACCTGGCTATCACTGAGCTAACACTGAGCTATCACTGAGCTATCACTGAGCTAACACTGAGCTATCACTGAGCTATCACTGAGCTAACACTGAGGTATCACTGAGCTAACACTGAGCTAACACTGAGCTAACGCTGAGCTATCACTGAGCTAACACTGAGCTATCACTGAGCTAACACTGAACTATCACTGAGCTAACACTGAGCTATCACTGAGCTAACACTGAGCTATCACTGAGCTAACACTGAGCTATCACTGAGCTAACACTGAACTATCACTGAGCTAACACTGAGCTATCACTGAGCTAACACAGCTCTCACTGAGCTAACACTGAGCTAACACTGAGCTATCACTGAGCTAACACTGAGCTAACGCTGAGCTAACACTGAGCTAACACAGCTGTCACTGAGCTCCAGGTAGTCAGAAAAACTGGAGACAAGAATGATGATGATTATGATGATGATGACGATGATGGCCCGTGGAAATGATAATAGATACGTTCTGAGATATTTTAGTAATAATTGTTGATTTCAGTAAAAAAAAAAACTGTAATAAGTGTGGAGAAAACAAATAAAACAGAAAACAACTATTGATACAATTTAAAAATGACTAGACATCTTCAATAAATACTAACAGGTAAAGTTGTTGCAAACTTTGGAAATGTTCAACATATGATTGCAAGAATTTTTAGGGTTGTGTTTGCTGTTAGTAATTACTGTATCTTCTGGAATATATGTTTTTTTCATAGTTTGGCCGGGGGTGCGACTGCATGTTATTTTGATGATTTGATTTCTGGAAAGTCTCTTACATAACCATCATTAGGAAAGATGCTGAGATTACCAAAGGAGCAAGTTTGCATGTTTTAAACCCACGAAAGTTGTAGTTCCAGTTGTAGAACATGCCACAGCTGCTTCATTGCAGCTGTGGCATGTTGTTGTTCCTTGATGCTCATAAAAATAGAAATGTGTTTCTCGTGAAGCCCCAAGATGTTTACTTCCTGGTGAGAACAAAACTAAATCTGTTTACTGTGATTTAACCTGCTGAATTATAAACATGAGAATAAGATATCTGGCCAAACTGTTGAAGAATAATCAACAGGCAAACTTCATGTTTAAAGACACTTTGTCCAGCAAAACAGAATATTTGTACACCAAAAACCAACCAAACCTTTTTGTTTTCATTCATAACTCTACACTCTATATTCATTATAGTTGTGGATTTTATAATAATAGCAAACATAACTGCATCATGATGTTTGTCATTTCTGTGCTGGATATCTTCCAGATTACTGGCATGCTGGTTTTGACAGATAAAACAATTCACCACCTGTCAGCAAGTTCCTGATGTGTCAACATTTTTTTGAAGGTTTGCTGAGCAGCCAATGAAAACATTAGGCGTGATCGAACCGTGATACAAAAGTAGAGAACATGAGAACGATACACATAACTCTTTACTTTTTGACAACGTAAAGCACACTTCAGATTTTAGGAGCAAGATCAACCAGTCGGGTAAAATGTTTTTTATTATTCTTTGTTAGTTTATATTTACAATGTGAAGAGTCCAAGGGTAAAATAGTAAATCTTTTATTTGTCTTATACAGAATGTTTTTTGTTGCCGTCTTTGCTCTGCTGGTTGCCTTTGCTGCGGGTGATCGTAAGTCTCCATGTTGCTCATGAGAAAACATCAATCTCAGAGATGTTTAGATAACATTTTCGACTTTGGAGGACGTGGTTTTTACTTTTAAAAGACATTTTGAATCCGACTTGTAACGTGTTTGTCTTTTTACCATTCCAGTCAGGCCACATTACTCGTTCTCTCAGCCTGTTGGGTCAGGAGGTGGGAGCTCCTACGCGATCACCGGTCAGGGAAGAATCACCGCCGTGAGAGTTTGGGAAAACTATAATAGCTACATCCGAGGGTAAGTTAGCAAGAGTTCCTGTTACAACACAAAAGTTTTGCCACCAGTTATTCACATTATTTCTCTTTTCCTCCAGCATCCAGTTCCGGTACGGATACCTCTGGTCCTCTGGTGCTGGCTATACATACGGAAGCATCCAGGAATTTGAGCTGTACGACGGAGAAGCCATCATCCAGATTTCTGGGAAGTATTCCCATTACCTGCAGTCCGTCGTCTTCACAACCAACCGGGGTCGCTCCCTGTATGTGGGTCAGCCGTCTGGCACTTCCTTCAACATGTACCCGGATCACCCCGAGGCCGAGCTGATCTTCATCAGCGGCCATGTGAGCGGAGGCCTCTCCTCCCTGGGAGCCCACTGGGCGATCGTCGATCCGTCCTTGAGCCCAACCAACAGCTCTTACACACATTAAGATGGAGAGCAGAGGACGGATGTTGTAACCTGCAGTCTAGTTTCCAGATCTTTTACTACACTGAATAAATTGTAAAATTTAATCAGGGACTTTTTTTGTTATCAATTTGCTAATCAGTAATAATTTTAACATTTTGTTGACTAATCTGCAACTTTTTCTTTTGTTTTTCTGAAGTCACAGCCATTAAAATCTTTTTTGTGAATTTAAAATCGGTATTTACCAAGAAAATGGATTGCAATATTCATAAATAAATATTTTCTTCACATTGGCTTTTGCTTTCATTTGATCATTAATTCATTTTTAATAAGGTATAGTTGTTTTCTTCAAAATGGTACATGTTTAAACCTTTGTTTTATTGCAAACAATGAACGTACAAGAACAACATAGAATACCAGTAATTACAAATACAGATATGATTTCCAAAGGCTTAAAAGAATAAAGAACATGTAGTTTATAATACACACATGCAATAGAAGACAATAAATTCTGGAAATTAGGTTTCTGTTGTAAATATGTTGAATATAATATTTACTATAAATAATAAAAAAATGAATGTATACAAGTTTTTTTCATGAAGTTCATATTTTTCCAATCCAAATAAAACTTTTACTTGTTAAATTAATATTCAGATTCTTTCAATAAAGAAAACTTGACATTTTCTTCCAGAATATTTTAGTAATATATATGGGGAAAATATATATTTTGTATTAAAGTTATATACTGCAGTTTGAATAAAATGAAACTACACAGCATTTTCTGAGAAGCCTGTTGCTTCATGTATATTTTGCATGTTGCCTGTGACTTGCTGGTGTGGAGAGACATTTCAGTAATTTAAAACTAATAGAAACATTTAAGCATCCTACTTGCGTACTGTATGTGGACTGTTACATGTGAAATTCCTGAGCAGTAAATATTGTGCTAGTGTCAGTATTGGACCAAAGAAAGCAAGGCATTTGCAAGCCTTTAACATTGTGACGCTTTTGATGGGTCAGATAGACTGACGAAACTGAAACAGCAGCTTTAATTGGGGGGGCCAATTAAATTTTTTGTCATGGGCCCCAAGATTTCTGGCGGCGCCCCTGAACGTACACATAAGCGTAATTTTAAAACGTTTTAATAAAAATGTGCAATGCAAACAAAAAGTAGCTAAAATGAAGATGTTTGTGTTAATTAATGTTTAATTGATTACTCTTTTCAGAATCTTTCAACTTTTCTTGAAAGTTTCTTATGAAAAACATCCCTGGGAAAGTTTCTGCAAATAACACAGTATCAAGTTTACATGTCAGAAACCTTTTGAAATCGTAATTCCAGTTCTAGGACATGCCACACTTACAAGGAAGCACAGATGTCACAAAGCATTTGCTTCCTGATGAGATCAAAACTAAACCTGTTTACTGCAGTTAATCTGGTGAATTAGACACACGAGGACAAACTATCTGGTCAAACTGCTGCAGGATGATAAACAGGCATAAAGGCTCTAGAAGAGTTAATGTAAAATAAAGGTAAAGGCAGCGAAAAACGACCAACCTGGTAGTTTGTAAATTTACTCACACAGATTAAACAACTTTAGAGTGACAGATATAACTGCACTGTCATCCTGCTCATCATTTCTAAGATGCATATCTTCCTTGGAACAGATTACTGGCATGTCGGCTTTGACAGACAAAGGAAACATACTTCCTGACATCAGGTTCCTCCTTAGCGCTTCAGAACATTGTTTTACGATCTGCTGATCAACCAATGACAACATCAGACGTAACAAAAAACGCAGTATAAAAGCAGAGACCAACATGCAAACACACGGTACACACACTGTCGCTCAGCTTTTTGGGAGGTTAGAAACAACACAACCAGTCAGGTAAAAATGTTTTTTGCAATATTGTTTAATATTGTATGACCACTGTGCAGATTTTCTCAGATAAAACAGTATTTTTTTCTTGCACAGAATGCTTTTGGTTGCCATCTTTGTTCTGCTTGCTGCTTCTGCTGCGGCTGATCGTAAGTCTCCATGAAACATCAGAGGGTTTTCAAAACAAGTATTTGGTTTATTCACTTCTAAGATTAGTATTTTAAAAGTTTTTTTTTTTTTCCCATTCCAGTCAGACCACACTACTCGTTCTCCTCACCTGTTGGGTCAGGAAGCGGAAACTCCTACGTGATCACCGGAGAGGGAAGGATCACCGCTGTGAGAGTTTGGGAATATTATTCCAATTACATCCGCGGGTAAGTTAGCAAGACATTCTCTGCATATTCTGCTACTATTTTTTGAAATAATCCATGATGAAAAAAAATCCCAAAAATCTCCAAGCGGATATCTCAAAGATGTGAGGTCCAAAAATGAATCTTTGAAAACAACAGGCTGGTTTCAATACACGGCCAAAACACAAAAGTATTTGTGGTTTGGTTTCTAGCGCAAAGGTCTTATTGTGCTTGAAAGGAGACAAAATTACTTACAAGTAAGTTTCGTGCAAGATGTAGGAGCTGGTTTTAAATCAATAATTCCTCAAAATTGGTTAAAAAAAAGAAGAAAGATTATTTCACTTATAACAAGACATGTTTCCTATGTTTTAAGTGAACTAGAACTTTTTCATCAATAATAAGGAATTATTGACTTAAAGCAGAGTCCTATGTCTTCTGTTATTTCAAGTATTTGCACTAGAAACCAGATCAAAAATACTTGGTAAGATTTTGCGTATTTGCAGTGTATTAAGCCTGTTGCCTGTTCACAGATCGGTTTTTGGTGCAAGAAATTAGACCACAAATACTTTGTATTTTTGCAGTGTAGCTGAAAAAAATCAGTTTTCCCTGCATTTATTCAAAGTATTTCTGTCGTATTCTCCAGCATCCAGTTCCGGTATGGATACCTCTGGTCTCCGATTGCTGGCTACAGATACGGAAACGCCCAGGAATTTGAGCTGTACGACGGAGAAGCCATCATCCAGATTTCTGGGAAGTATTCCCATTACCTGCAGTCCGTCGTCTTCACAACCAACCGGGGTCGCTCCCTGTATGTGGGTCAGCCGTCTGGCTCTTCCTTCAACATGTACCCGGATCACCCCGAGGCCGAGCTGATCTTCATCAGCGGCCGTGTGAGCGGAGGCCTCTCCTCCCTGGGAGCCCACTGGGCGATCGTCGATCCGTCCTTGAGCCCAACCAACAGCTCTTCTGGACATTAAGGTCTGAACAGACGACAAATGTTGGGATCTGAAATCTGATTCACAGCTTTTTACTGCACTGGTTTAATTGCAATTAAGACTCTTGAAGGATTTCTTTCGATTAAAATCCATCCTTCAAGTTGTCGTCATCAGAAATTTAATTGAAGGTCAAATCTGCTTGGGTTTTTGTTCTTGCACTTATGAAAATGTGTTAAAATCAATTATGATCTTTTTTCTGAATTCAGAACACAACAATGTTTATGTTAACTGTTGACTTGAAAATATGATTTATGAATAAACTGCAGCTGCCTTCACTTTTAAAAAACTATTTGTGGTATTTTTCAGTCAAGACTGCCATTAATAGCACATCAAAAATATCTCCCAGTTGAGTTTAATACATCATCCAGCCTTTCTTCATAATTTAACACATTTTATGTTCTGCAATATTTTACCTTTTCAACAGTTAATGAGTTTATGGTTTAATATTTGCAGTTTGTGAACCATTTCATATAGAAAATATGGTATATGTTTTCACCACATAAACCAAACCAAACAACTTCAGTCGAGCTCACATTTTCACATTTTCTAAAAACCTGTTTTCTGTCGCACATTGAAAATGCCATTTTGCTGCAAACCAAATAATTAAAATATTTTCTCCTTAACTGATGGTCAGATAAGTTTAATCCAGGTTAAATCGAAAGTTCATCCAGTAATTTTCACTCTCGGTTTGAAGCATCCTACCTGTAGATTTGAGTGAATCTTCATCAGCACAGACAGAGAGTTTGCATAACGTAGAATGAGATTAAGTACTGTCGGTATTTTGTCATTGCTGCAATAACTGAGTTGTTGTTGTGTCATAGGTTCTGTAGCAGTGGTGGACATTTAAAGCTTTTTGAGAGGAAAAGCAAAGTAGGTGGATTTGCAGTGTTTGCTAGCAACTGATGATGTCATCCAGCACACGATGCTGTGAAATGTCGTCTCTGAAAGAATAACTAAACATATTTTCACAAAGATTTTAGGAGTTTAGCAACACATTTTGAATTTTCAGACATAATAAAGAAGAATGTCGGTTCAGTTGGTGCTGCTGTTGCCTTGTTGCAGCAAAGTCCAGGGTTTGGATCCCAGGCTGGTGTCTCTCTGTCTCTCTGCATGCAGATTTATGGATGTATGACACAAGCCTGCTTTCATTGCCTGTTGAGTGTTTTGTGTCAGTTTTGCATCAGAATACAAAGATCATTATTTGGTCCTGAGTTGTTTTTGTTTTATTTTTGAGGTTTGATAATTATTCTGTTCCTTTGTGTGTTTTTTTTATTTTTTTATTAGATCGGTCTGCTTTCTGTTTTACTTTAGTTCAGTCCTTCTTAGTGTTTCTAGTTATAGTCATTTCTTGTCCCTACTTGTTCCTTGTTACTCTAGTTAATTAGAGTTTTTTATCTCTAGTTATTCTAAAGTGTTTTATTCATTTTCTAGTCTCTTTCTAGAAAATGAAAGAGACTAGTGTGCTCTGACTGCAAGCCTTTAGCTAATGAGCCCAGGTGTTTTGTTCCAGCATCCATCTTCGGTATTTAAACCCGTCTCCTGCTCACACTTTGCTGATTCCTCCTATTATGTTCCCTGTTTCTTCCCTGCTGGATTTTTCTTTTCATTGATGGTTTTTGTTCTGCTTTGGCTCCCTGTGTTTCTTTTTTATGGTTTCCTTCATTTTTTCATTAAACATTCCTTATTTACTTGATGTCTCTGCATGTGGTCCCACCATCAAAACACACATCATGACAGTCATTGAGTATTTTGAGAGTTTCTGGGCTGGATGTCATCATTGACACTGATGGCGGATTTCAACTTACGATAAAAACAACTCTGGAAGACGACAGGTTCTGTTCAGGTTGTTTTCTTCGGCTCCAATTACATGTTCAGAAAATCATTTTTCACCCTGAACTCAAGCAAAAAATTCTTAACCTGACGTTTATAAATAGGATGTTTTCCTGGAATCATTTGCTGATCCAGTTCTTGGAAGTACAGCTCGACATATTTCTGGAAACAGTGGATGATAACTGCTGAAGAAGTTGCATTTCCTGTTACATCTCACAGCAAAAACAAAGGAAAAACAAATTAACACTGCACACATTTGACTCTACACATTAAAAACAACAGGACTAAGGTTAGTGTACTACACTGTTTGTTAACAAACTGTTCATTTTCTGCAACACATCCGACTGAACCAGGAAGGCTATCAGTGGGAAATCCGTAGAAATATTCCTGGGTGTGTGCCACACTCGTATAAAAGACCTCTGCGCTGAACGAGTTAGATGAGTAGCTGAAAGAGGAGCAGCTGGACACATATGCTACCACTCTAAGTCTTAAGACTCGTCGGAAGAAAAGTGTAAGTATCTGTTTAAAACTTTATATCACTTAGAAAATCATTAGTTGTTCTTTATACTTTAACAGATTGTTGTAACGTTTCCTAATGTCCATACAGGTTTGTGTCGCTAATCCTGCAACAAAAATTTCACTAGACATGTAAGTAAAAACGTTTTTTTAATGTCAGCTTATTAGTGACATGAACTGAATGAGTCATTATCAATTTGTTTTACAGGATGCATTACGTTGCTATATTTGCTCTGCTGACGGCTTGTGCCTTGGCTGATGGTAAGTGAGTAACTAAATAACTAATATATGCTGTATTTTACTATGTTTCAACATTTAAAGAAACACGTAGGCCTCATGTAGATATGAGTCAGTGTTTGGTCTGCACAAAACCCCGAGAAGTCAAAAGTTCACCGCAAAAACAGCAACTCTTACCAGGTACTTTTAGTGTAGGTTCTACAGAAAATATGTTATTACACTTGAAAGAAAACAAAACTAACTTACAATTAACTTATCAGCAACAAACAGAAACTTGTTGTAGTCAATAATTCCTTAATATTGAAGAAAAAGCAGATAAATTTACTGATGACAAGACAATTTCCCCATGATGAAAGTGAAATAATCTGTCAGTTTAAATAGTATTTTTTCCATCAATATTAAGAAATTATTTACTAAAAATAAGTCTCTGTTTATTGCTGATATGTTACTTTTCAGTTAATTTAATTTATTTCAAGCGTACAAAGATATGCACCAAGAACCACTGAAGGAAGTGATGCAAAAACCTCAGAAGAAGACTGAGACTGAGAAATGATCAAGAAGAACGAATTACCAATATCTTGTGAAAAATCAAGACTGGACCCAGTGGTGATCAAAGTGCTCCAGGTTTCGTCCTGAGACCTGATGTTCATCCCTTTGCATTATTTTTGTCTTTGCAGACTCCCATTACTCCTTCTCTAAGTCTGTGGGACAAGGTAATGGTTCCCCATTCAGCGTCGTTGGGAACGGCAGAATCACCGCCATTAGAGTGTGGGAGGTCTACAGCAACTACATCTACGGGTAAATATGTGAAAAGGCTCGGGCTACGTTCACGCTGCAGCCGGATTCTGACCTAAGTCCAATTTATTTTTGTCTTAATGCGACCTGTAGCTGGTCTTTTCATGATAGACTGAATAAAACAGATTCAGGCTCTGAAGCCTGCAGTGTGAACATAAACAACAATATTTTAAACTTACTGTCTTTTTATGACTAAATTAATTCCATCACAAAAATATTTCTGATGTAACTTGAAGGCACCATCTATATTTCCTTCCTAAATCATCCCAGATTAACATATGACACCTCACTTCCTGTTTCCTTCAGTTTCCAGGTCTGCTACGGCGTCGTTTGGACTCCGGTCGTCGGCTACGTGTCTGGCGAACCCAACGAGCTGCAGCTGTACGACGATGAAAGAATCATCCAGGTGTCTGGGAAGTACAGTCAGTACATCCAGTCGCTGGTCTTTGTCACAGACAGAGGTCGCTCCCTGCAGGTCGGCCAGCCCTCTGGCTCTGCCTTCAACATGTATCCGACCCACCCGGACGCCGAGCTGCGTTTCCTCAGCGGCCGGGTCAGTGGGCCGCCCACTGCCCTCCAGGCCCACTGGGCCGTCCTCGAAACCAACAGCAGCGAGGGTAACTGAGTGAGAAATCATGTTCGAACTGATATTCTCTCCACACTGTTTGGATGATTTCTACTTTAATTTGCAAAATGTTTCCTCGTGTATTCAAATTTAAATTAAAATCTCCTTTAATAAAAAGACAATTTGTGTTTATTTTCACTGGAAATTTTAATTTTGCTCTGCAGGTTCAACATAAATGATTTTAGTTTTCATAAAAAAATATTAATATGTTTGTTTCTTCTTTTGTTTTTGTCTATGAATCCTAAATATTCTAGACAAATGTAACCTGTATTTCTGTGTAACTTTAGTTCCATAAGGTTCTAAATCATAATTTTATTTGTCAATGGAAACTTTAATAAAAACTAATCAGAATGTATACGTGGATGGCTTTTCTTTTTTTTCTACACACACAAACAAACACGACTTCCTACATTTAAAAACTACCCATTTTAGCTCCAGCTTGTGTTTCCAGTAAATGTTTATTATTGTTCTTACACTAAAAATACAGAAATACTCCAGAAGATCTCGTCCAGCTGTTGGATTGTAAATAATCAATGCATTTTATTTTTCACCAAGGAAGAAAATCTTGTTGGATTTTTAGTCAATCTGAGAAACATGGACAGATCCAGTCCATCACAGGCCAAAGCAGAACAAACCCACCAACACTTATCAATCAATCGATTTCATTTGTATTGATCCTTTACACATGATGTCTCCAGGGACCTTTCCGCTCCGTCATGACAGACGTCAAAACAACCAAAGTGCAATTTTAGTAAAACATTTTCCAATGTTATAAGTGAAATTATTTTCCAGTGAAGCTTTTAAATCGATGTTGAGGAATAATTTACTTTAAATAAGCTCCTGTTTCTTGCTCACATAAAATAGTTTTGTCTCATTTCAAGTGCAATAAGATATCTGCACTAGAATATGATTTTGAAGGGTATTAAAACGACTCCTTCCAGAATCTGTGACTGAGAATGACAACATGACCTTCAGTTGTGACCTTCAACCCTTTAGTTTCTTCTGGTTGATCTGTTCAGGCAACAGTTACCAAAAAAATAAAAAAACATGTCGGTCGACTTGCAACAAATTTTGTTTAAAGATTGAGGTGTTGATTTTTTGCTACGACAGAAATAATAGTTCTTAACTTTCTTGAAAAGTAAGAAAATCTTTGCATGATTTTTTTTAACTTTGCAAGAAATAAGAAAGTAATTTCATCTGGTTCTCGATGAAATGGACACGTGGAACTAAAAATGAGGTTTAAAACTGCGACCGTTTCCTGAAAACTTGAAACGCCTTCATGCAATTCCTGGAAGTTCAAGTGAGATTATTCGAAGATGTGGCGCCTGATAACTGCACAAATGAGAAAAAAGTGAGATTTCCAGTCGCATCTCACACCACGAAGAAGAAAAAAACTCAACTCGACACTGGAAACATTGGATTACCTTTTAATCCCACAGATCCAATCTGAAAGCACTCATTTGCTGTTTGTAACATTGCCAGTAAGAGTGACTGTGCTTGTAAGCGTACCATGCATACTTTCAACAATGCTTTGTGTTGAAAGGTGTGTCTCTTCAGGAAGACATCAGACTGAAACGGTTCCCATCTGCCAATCAGAACCCGGAAAGTAGTCAGAGAAAATTACCTAGAAGAAGTGCTTGAAGTCCTTCCTACTGGCATAAAGTCACTGTTGGTGCTGCTTAGCATGTGAGCGGAGAAGAAAGGACGAACCAGCCACGGATTCTGAAACATTCACAACAAAACACTGTGAGTAAAATTGTGTTCACTATTATTATGGTTAGTTAATGGCTGGATTGTTGTGGTAAACAATCTGCAGTGGTAACGCGTTCAAACATTTCCTCCTCAGGTTTTCTTTGCTCCTCTTGCAAACCTTTGATCAGAAACGTAAGAAGTATTTCTGCTTTCTCTGTGATTTAAATATGAGTATAAACTGAATAAATCCCTGCTGAATCAGGATTCATTTATTTCACAGAATGCGTTTCTTTGCTGTCTTTGCTGTCCTGACGGCCTGCGCCCTGGCTGATGGTAAGTGAACATCCAACTCAACATAGAAATGTGTTTATAGAACAGCTTATACAACATCAGCTGCTTTTGCTGATATTTTCACCGTTTTCCCTGCAGACTCTCATTATTCGTTCTCGTCGTCGGTGGGAGGCGGAGGAGGTTCGTCCTACAGCCTGGTGGGAGTGGGCAGAATCACCGCCGTGAGAGTGTGGGAGCTCTCCAGCAACTACATCTACGGGTGATTGTCCAAGATTAGAAATCGGTCACCATGATCTGGGATTTTTGTGTCAATGACTGACTTTCTAGCGGTTTGACTTGAATTTGATTTCCTGTTAAGAACCATTAAAAAACAACAAAGTCATTTTACTCTTTTAACTTTCTGCACAACCTGGAGATTTAACTGACTAAACAATGAAACATAATTCAATCTGGGTGCAGAAAATTGATAAAAAATATGTTCTTGTTTATCTGTATGAAACAAATAATCTGTGAAAAAACAAAGCTCCTCTGACGTCTCCCAGAAACACACGGCTCAGTTCAAAACAACCAGAACCAGGAGGAGGGTCTTAGTGACGTCCATCATGTTTGTGTACATGCTGCTCTCACTCTAATCTTTGCTCTCTGCTTCGCTACAGCTTCGGTTTATTAGCAAAGCCTGTGATGAATGCTAAGGTTAGCTAGCATGGCCATCAAAGACGGCAGATAAACGGTGTTTCTGCAATGCTAAATTGTTTCTCTGCTTTTAACAAATTGAGCAGCACGAACACAAGGTTGATTGACAGCGCTAAGACCCTCCGCCTGGCTGTGATTGGTTGTTTTTAATCTGGACAGTGTAGTAATAATAGCTAAATAATAGCTCAGGGCAGACAGATAATGTGTCATTTGCTCCACCGCCTCTCTGAACTGCTGTTAGCATCTGATTGCATTCACTGCTCCCGAGCAAAAACAACCAATCAGAGCAAGAAGGCAGGTCTTAGCGCTGTCAGTTACACTTGTGTACTTGCTGCTAAATGTGCTAATGGCAGAGAAACAACTCACTGTTACAGGAAATCTGTTTATCTGCCGTCATGGGAAGCTGTGCTAACTGGATTTAGCATTCGCGACAGGCTCTGCTTTCTGTAAGACACTGTAGCAGAGATAAAGGGACACACACACGAGGGTGATTGACAGCGCTAACACCGGCCTTCGTGCTCTGATTGGTTGTTTCTAGTTGGCACTGGGAGAAGACAGAAGAGCTTGATTTTTTTCATAGATTTTCTGTCTCATACCAAACTGTCCCAACGAACGTGTAAAAAATGTTTTTTATATAAAAGTTACGTACAGCAGCTTTAAGGAACATACTGCGAAAGTTGAAATTTAAGAACTATTTAGGCTATTATCTTCATAAATGTAATAAACTCCTCCTGTGTCCCTCAGCTTCCAGTTCAAGTATGATTTTTCCGGCTGGACTCAGGTCATCGGCTACATTTCCGGCGAAGCCAACGAGTTGCAGCTGGACGACGATGAAAGAATCATCCAGATCTCCGGAAAGTACGCGCACTACATCCAGTCGCTCATCTTTGTCACCAGCAAAGGTCGCTCCCTGCAGGTCGGCCAGCCGTCAGGATATTCCTTCAACATGTATCCGGCCCACCCGGACGCCGAGCTGCGCTTCCTGAGCGGCTGGGTCCACGGGTCGCCCACTGCCCTGCAGGCCCACTGGGCCGTCCCAGACTCTGACTTAACGGATGATTAATGAGCAGCGATGAAGAAAAAGTGATGATTTCTGTTCAACATTTTAAAGCAGTTGTGATTTTAAAAAATAGGTATCAAACTAAATAGACATAAAACTCCCTACTTTTTTCTTTTTTTCCAAAATATAAAGATAAATGCGTCTATTAAGGTATATGTATAATTTGGTAAAGGGATTATGTTACATTGTCTGTTTCTTTCTTTTTGAGTGCTAAACATTCTTGTGTTGTTCTTTCTTTAAAGCAAAATAAATGGATAAAATGAATCGCTTCATATTTGTGCCTGCTTCCTGTTTTGTACACACAGATGAACTAACAAACATGGAGTCAGTATTACACTTTGCAGGGTATTTTTTACGTTTTTTCTGGCTTCGACAACTTATTGTGGCTAAAGAAGAAAAACTTTCCCTGAAAATGGAAGAGGAAAGTAGAAAGAAAGATTAATATGTTAGCTCAGCTCCAGCTAAAAAAGGTCATGAGCCAAAAATCAGGAAATGGAAACATTTATTCATGAAAGATCCAAATAAAATATCTTCATTTGCGCCATTATGAAGGATAAAAGCGGAAATTAAAATTCCAGCTTCAGTCTTGCACAGGCTGGTACTTATTGTCTAATCATGACAGTGTAAGGCCATCATTTGAAGGAAACAAAAGGCGTTTGTTTTTCCTGTAATGAGTGTTTTTTAATCCAGAAGCGGTACGCGCAGATTATGCAAGAGATTAAAAAGTGGGATTGCCAGTCAGTCTTCATATCACAGGAGGTTAAAAATAAACACCACGGAAGTGTGTCCACTTCCTCCATATCACCTGCCAAAAAACCAAAAACAAATGATTCATCACAGACCCAAACTCTGAGACAAGAAGGAAGCTTCATTAAGAAAAACAATAAACTTTTTATTATTAAAAACAAAAGCTGAACAAAAGATAAACAGCTGAGAAAACAAAGAAATAAATTAATTTTTAATAGGAGCAAATTTGCAGATACACAACAAACTATAAAAACAGTTTATAATAAAAAGGCCAGGAGTCTGGTCTCTTTTCTGCGGCAGCAACATTAAATCTAAAACACTAAAATACAGTCCACAGGTTTGCAACGTTTACAACCCATAGAGCCAATTGTCCCCTCAGCTCAGCAAAATAAAAGTCATTTAGAGCCACAAATGTTGAAATTACTTTTTGATCAAATATATCACTTCTTATTTTTTAACAAATATCTACTACAGGAACAAGATTTTCTTTATTTTTGCGCGTTAAAATAAAGAAAATCTTTTGCATTGAGAGAGTGGACACATGTTCTTCAACAGGATGTTGATATTTACGTTAAATTATGTTATAAAAAACAGTTTCCAACATAATTACAAGATTAGATGTAAACCAAACATTGCTGATACTTTTAGCATCATCAAATTGAATTATTCTGTGATCAAATTGAAAATCTTCTATTTGTTATTACATCTGTTTCTAAAAGCCTGAGTTCATTATTTACTATTTTTATCCACATTCATGTAAAACTGTTCCTACGTTAACAGCTTTTGTAAAGTATATAGTTTGCACATTTACAGCTGTTTTAAATATAAAGAGCTGTGACACTTACAGGCTCTTGGGCGCCCCCTGCTGGTGAACTGGCTCTGACCAGATAAACACATCCCGGGGGGCGAGGGGGGTGGTGGTGGGGTGAACGGGGTCCAGACCCCCCTTATCTTGGAAAAGTCTAGAAAAAAAAATTAAAAATGAAGAAATGTTTGCATTTAAATAATATAAATATGAAAAAACAAAAGAAATAAAAAACGAAATAAATCTGCCATTTATCTCAGAAAACAATCCCCCTACTATTGTTAGAACAATGGTTCAGTCCAAATTGTGCCGCGAATGGTACTGGCTCATCAGAGCCGCTGGAGTGAGCAGCTAACTGTTAGCTGTTAGCTGTTAGCTGTAGCTCTGCATCACAAATAAAAGAAACCCCCGGGAAGTAAATACTTAAAGCAAAATACATGAAACACATTTTATTTACTTCCACTGCTCAACAGAGTGAAACACGTGAACAATAAAAATGAGACTGCAGTTTATTTTCTTACTTTGACTCATGATAAACTGCCTCATTAGCAAAAATGCTCCACTGTTTGCTAAAGACTTAGGCTTTTTTGTCAAAGGTAGCGAACATCTCATTCATATTTAACTCTTTAACTTTTAGTTAATTAGAAGAGTTTGAGCAAGTGCACCCAAGCAGATAGAAAAACAGAAAAATATGCTTTATCTTCAGCGTAGAGCCTTTAAAACCACAAAATGAAAAATCTGAATATTTCTCCAAATGAACCCTGGTGCTTTAAGTGTTTAAGTTTTGATATTCATTTCTAGCTACCAGTCGGTTTTCTGTCACTCAGGTCACGACAAAACTAAAAAAGACTTAAAAATAAAGCAATTTAACAAGTTATAATTCAAACTTGTATTGGGATCCATTACAATAAATTAACGTTTATGAGGAATTTTATTGAGAGCGGTTATTCATTGAAGCTTTTTTACATTTAGTTATTTTTATATTTTAATTTTTGTGAAGGTGCAGCAGAGATTAGATCAATCAGACTGAACAAAAGCAACAGTTGAATTTTAGTTTTACTTCTCAACATTTTGTTCACTGAGAATAAAACATGCTTGATGTTCGTTACTAGTCATTTGTGGTCCTGCAGCTTGAATGTGGTTAGAAAACTTTCCAAACCAAAGCTTACGTTACATTTCACTATTTTCACTCTTAAGCCATTTTCCTGTTTTTGTTCCCTCCCAGTGATGAGACGAGATTTATGCTCCTGGTTTCTAAGTTTACCAAACTTATAATTAATTCATTTTAAAATCATAAGAGTAAGCTTTCTTCAGAGTCTCAAGGAAATAAACCAGCGAGTTATTTTTTGTCTTCCTGGATGTTTTCTCATGAAAAATGTCTGATCGGAGCGCAGCTCCTCATTCCTTTCTCTCACCAGATGGGCAGTGAGCCACTGGTTTGATTCCAGATGTGACATGAGATGAACACATAAACACATAACATTCACCTGTCAGCCAGCAGCCAATGACAGACATGAAGCAGCTTAAAGGGACAGTGAAGTCATTCAGCCGTGTCCTGAGGAACATATAAAAAGCCAGGTTGAAGGTAGTCGCTGAGGAAACAGCTGCTAAAAAACCCTTTTTACTGCTGTAAGTATTTGTTGAACTGAATAGATCTGTTTAACTTAAGGAGGTTAAAGTGATTCATATTTAATCTGCAGGTTTACCTTTGAGTCTGACAGGTAAGGTTGATCCTCCTTCTATATTTCATAAACAAGGTGATGGAAGCTGAACTTTTGTTTTTTTGTTCCACAGAATGCGCCACTTCGCCGTCTTCGCTCTGCTGGCGGCCTGCGTGTGGGCAGAAGGTCGGAGGGTCAAACTGCTGCAGGATCCTGTAAACTACTAGGAATGAATCTAAATAGTTGTTCTGAAATGTTTATTTCTGTTTGCAGATTCCCACTATTCCTTCTCACCGTCTGTGGGGTCAGGCAGCGGCTCCTCGTACAGCATAACCGGAGAGGGAAGAATCACGGCCATCCGGGTCTGGGAGGCCTGGGGGAACCACGTCTACGGGTAAATATGTCATCAGCTACAAAACTTTATTTCCTTTGTGAAATAATACAACAAATCGATCATCACTTCATTTTCATTTAAGTTTTAGGATTCAGAACGAAGAAAATCCTGCAACTTTTACACTTTTATCGATTACGTTTTCGAAAAGTATCGATTTTAAGGAATAATCATTTTTATTTTGTAAGTTTTAAAAATAAAGTGAAATTTAAAAAATTGCATGCCGCAAAAGAGAGGATGCAAACATTTACTGCTGCAGGATGTTTGCATTTGTGAAAAATGTTTTTTAAAAAGCAAATATTCAAACCTCGAACAGCTCAGTTCGAACAAAAATAACGCTCACACCAGCTGATCTTTTTAAAATGTGTGTTTTTGTAAAAGTGCTAGGCAAAAAAAAATCCAACAAATAAAAAAACAAATAAAAAAATGTAGCATTTATTTCTGAAATAAATAATTTGACTTGTATGGCATTAACAAACATTAATAATCATTGTTACTATCCACATTTTGTTAGGAAAAAGGAGCAACTGAATAATATGTCAATGACAAGTTTAGTTATAAAGCATTTAAAACCAGGTTTAAAATTTCTCCAACGATAAAACAATAGAATAAGTTGATGAAAACAAAGAGAAGAAAAAATAACACAAAAGTAATGATAATAAGTAAATAAAATAAACATAAAACATCACAACAGAAAAGTTACAGTACCAGTTAAATGTCAACGAATGAAAATAAGTTTAAGAATCAATTTAAAATAATCCAGACTTTGAGCAGAGCTAATCTGATGAGATTATGTTTTAGGAAACAAAAACCTTATGTATCAAGTGTGACATTAATTTCCTTTTACAGACAGTTCAAAATGTTCTAATAATTACATTTTATCATTTTTATTTATTCATTTATTACGATTATTATTGTTGTTGCTACCCATTAAATCAATTGTTTTTTAAATATTTCTGATTTTCTATTCAAACTGAGTTATTTAAAATGAAAAAAACAAATTCATCACCTTGTTTTATAGATTTAAAAACTTTCATAATTGGTACATTTGGCTTTTTTGAATACATTAGGAAAAAAACTTCACACTTAAACAACATTTTTCATTATTTTTCTTTTTATGTTTCCTTAAACTGAGAAAGTAAAAAAACATTTTCCAAGTTGAGGAAAAAGGTAAAAGTCTCAGAATAAATAGAAAATGACGCATGGTTCTCTTCAAAGTCCAAACCAGCAAACAATCACCAGAGATTTGTAAACTTTAAAAGTTGAGCTGTTCATTGGCCTCTTTATTGAAACCAAGTCAAAAGAAATGTGATTATTTCCCCTTTTCGTTCCCTCAGCATCCAGTTGTGCTACGGATCCATTTGGTCCCGGGTCGCCGGATACACGTACAGCCGACCGCTCGAGATCAAGCTGTTCGAAGATGAGAAAATCATCCAGGTCTCTGGGAAATACTCCCACTACATCCAGTCCATGATCCTCGTCACCAATAAAGGCCGCTCCCTGCAGGTCGGCCAGCCTTCGGGTCATTCCTTCAACATGTATCCGACCCACCAGGACGCCGAGCTGCGCTTCATTAGCGGCCGTTACCATGGAGGCCTCAGCGCCTTCCAGGCCCACTGGGCTGTCCTGGACCCCGGTCAGGATTGGTGAATCAAATGGACCTGCATTGCACTTAGTTTTCCTTTTTTGTTTTGTCTAAACAAAAATCTGATTGTGAATTTAATGCATTTTACCTCCAACACTAATTATGTAGGTGTGGAATCATTTGCTAATTTAAACCAATCTATGTTGTTTGTTGTTCTCTCATGAATTAGTGCTTATTTAACGATTATTGCTGTTTCTGTGTACTTTTGGTTTTAAAAAATAGCCAAGATACAAATCAGGTTATTGCTATTTTTTGAAAGGGTGTGAATAAAACCTCTAAAAATGATGCATGCCATCATTTCTGTGATTTAAAAAAAAATTATTTTACTTAAATCAGCTGAAACATGTCATTTTTTTTCTTGACTTCAACAAGAAAATGTGTGCTATGTTATGTAAAAATCTGAATATGCAGTCATGGTGCTTATCAGATGGCATCCTGAGTTTTTTTAATTGTCCCAGAACACGCCAGCAGGGGGCTCCAAAGAGCAATTAAACTTTTAAAACTATGTTTTTTCTCTGGTTTTGCTTGTCCTGATGAGATCAACATTTCAAAAAATCTGTTTTTGTTGAATAATTTCAAATAGTTTTCACCGAATTGCTTATCTTCCATTCAGAGTCACTGTAAATAGAACCAGGAGGAGTAAAATTCTGCTTAAAAAAACTGAAATCTTACACATTTTCTAGTTTCAAAAGTCGAAAATTTGCTGGAAAAAAAATCAGGAATTTTGAGATTAAGCCCAGAAATGATCTAGGATCAAAAACATGGAAGTTCAAAAGTAAAGAAATTCAGAAATTTCCATGTTTTTTCTAGAAAATTACTAAAATTAATCTGAAAATTTTTGAGTTTTTTATAGCAAATTTTCTCATTTTGTCGTTCATGATTTTTTTCTTCTGAAGAACGTCTTTATTTATTTATTTATTTATTTACTTTTATTTTTTTCAACAGATTTTCAACAGATTTATCCTGTGTTTAGGGGAGATTGATTAAATATTTTCTTTTTAATCTCATGGCACTTTACAAATAAGAGATGCCATTTTTTTTTTTTTTTTAGAAATAAATAAATAATCAAAGCATTGTAGTAGAATAAAATCACAAAGATCATCTAATTTAGAGCTTTCGGTTGAACACAGTTTGCTTTTCCACTGGATTTCTGATGGTAAAAGGGGAAAACCTTCATGATCTGTGACAGATTTTATCGCAGTTGCCAACGTCAGAGTCAAATACCTGAGGTGCAAAATCAAACTGGATAAGGCTTTTGAGTTATTTATTGCCTCTTACGTATCCCAGCATCTTATTTTTTTATGCAGAACTGACAGTGTGGGGGAATAAGATGAAACACCTGAACTGTTCCTTAGCCTGCAGCAAGACTGAGGGAGAAACCACAAGACAGGCTGAAGAGGAAAAGATGAATGCCGAGAAGGAGCAGCAGGAGTGGGAATCAGTCCAACAGTAGAAAAGTGATACTTCCTCATTCTGTCAGACAGATTATCTTTTTATCTCAGCGTCAGGCGGCCTTTGTCCCAGGCACGCACGGCTGCAGATACAGTCAGCGACGTCGGACCTCGTAAATACACATTTACTGCACGACTTGGTTTGTTTTCCTGACACTCACCTGTAATACCTGTAGTGCCAGTCGCTCCTGGAACAACAGCCTGACATTTGAGTTCACTTCAACTCGGTGGGATTGAATTTTCAGAAAGAATGGAGACAAAGGAGACGCATAAGGATTCTTGATTTGAATCAAAATCCAGCGTCAGTTATGGTCAGTTATGGTCAGTTATGGTCAGTTATACAAAAACAGCATCGATTATCTAACAGGATTTCTTCCTTGTTTTCTTTCCTTTTGCAGATTGTGACAGTAAGGATACAGATTTAGTGGAAATATGCACAGGGATGACATGCAGTAGTAAATTACTGAGTTGCTCAACCTGCTG
The DNA here is from genome assembly GCA_010277015.1 of Poeciliopsis turrubarensis. NCBI lineage: Eukaryota > Metazoa > Chordata > Actinopteri > Cyprinodontiformes > Poeciliidae > Poeciliopsis > Poeciliopsis turrubarensis. The sequence goes on along the minus strand of VMRN01000014.1, from coordinate 9,001,864 downwards.
TACCTCTTTCTGCAGGAATGTAGTTGATCACGTGTTGCTCTTTACTGTATGTGCCAGTTAATATGTTTCCACCAGATAAGATATGCGCTACTGGTCCGGATGAAAACTCTTTCATTTAAATATCCAGAGACTTTAATTTAAAAAAAAAAAATCAAACAAAGTAAATTTCATGGCTTAGATCAGCTTTACATTAACCTTTAAAAAAAAAAAAAAAAGATCAATTAACTGAAAAACTTTTGCCTAAATGCTCACTTCCAATTCTTTTATTTTATTTTATTGTATTTTATTTTATTTTATTTTATTTTATTTTATTTTATTTTATTGCGTAGTCGTTAACGCTTCTAAATAAATGCGAGCTGTGTGTGATCACCTGTGTGAACCAAATTCACCTCGCTGCACCAAACACCTTATATGGAAATGGGACCATGGCACTCCGGAAATGAAGGGGGCGCTATTTCCTACATTATCCACAGTCTCTCGTTTTTATTTTCTTTTGAAATCTGTGACATATCTTCATATTTAGGAAGGAGTTTCACTTCCATCATTTATTTGAACTTGTGTCTTTTATTTACTTCAGTGCAGCTTTCTGTGTACTTCTAAATAGTCTCATCTTTTCGGGCCTGATACTGCCTCTAGTGGCATGGTGGTGGTAATACAACTAATCTAATTACATTACTAGATCATAATACCACAAAGCCGTTGTCATTTATTATTAATTTTTTGTTCTCTTAAGGATGTAGAGCTAATTAAATGACCTCAAAGTGGTCATAGTTTCTCTCGATGGCTAACCTGTTGAAACTGTGGCTAATTCTAAATACCTTGGATCATTCCTGGACAGTCAGCTCCACTTTGCTGAAAACACTGACTATATTTTGAAGAACTGTTCTCAGAGACTTTACCTTTTAAGAAGACTTAGTGATCTTGGGGTCACCCCGCTAGAAGTTGTGTACAAGACAATGTTTTAACTTTTCACCTCCTCAGCTGGTTTGGTCGCGTGAGCTGCAGATTATCAGACGAACTTTTAAGAATACTTTCAATGGTATGTAAAGTAGCAACCAAACCAAAAACAACTCTGCCTCAACTGTTTGCTGAAAGAACATATCCTCAGGTAAGTCTCGTTAGCAGAGCCACATGATGGCAGATAAGCAGTTTTCCTGTAATGTAATTGAACAGCGTACACGAGGATGATTGACAGCGATAAGACCCTCCTCCTGACGTAGATTGGTTGTTTTTGCACACAGCAATAGTAGCTCAGGGAGGATTTTTTTTTTTTTAGATTATCTGTCTCATACCTTCATGACATGGTGACATGTAAACATATATATTTTAAAAGTTATTAATGATTGTCATTATTCATAAGGTGACACCGGATAATACAAACTGTAAAACTCATCCATCATATGATTATCTCTATCCACCTTTTTAAAGAACTTTTTAAAGAAGCTCCTGGCTTCTTCCAGCCTCTGACATTCCGGCCTACATTTCCCAGAGTGCTTTGCGAGGCAGCAGCTGTGCGCTCCAGCAGCTTGCCCGCAGCAAACTGATGATAACACGCCGAACAAGGTGCAATGAAAGAGCGCTGAGTTGTTGTGTTTTTCTTTCTGTTCTCGGCTGACGGAAACGATGTTCGGCTCTGCGGAGTGACGCGATGGCGGTGGAAGGTGAGGCCGCTTCATTTGTTTGTTTTGCGCTTGTCAGCTTGTCAGTTTTGTTTTCTCGGGGTTAATTGGTTCCAGCTGAAGGTTTTCAGCCTCCAGCCCGGGCGGCTCAGCTGCGGTGATCCGCGGGCTGGTTTCGCCCCGTGGAAGTGAAATGGTGGGTTTTGTCCACGCAGAGCAGTGAACGCGCAGCCTCTGTGTCCCCGCTGGGGGAACAGGTCTCTACCTGGCGCTGCGCGTGTTTTCTGGAGGAAGAGCAGCGGAAACGGAGCGCTTTCAGCGCCCCCTCCTCTCCTGTGTTGTGATGCAACAGAGAGCGAGTCCAGTCCGCCTGAACCTCGTCATTTGGGGCAGCAGGTGTTCTGACATGTGGACCTAGAGTCAGCCGAGATCGACACCTTGGTTATTTAAGGTCCATCGGGATGCTCGGTCAGTCTCCTCACCTTATCGGAGGCATCTTGTGGATCCAGAATCCAATGAGAGGTACGTTAGTGATGCATCTGGGTTTCTGCGTGCAGACATGAGGGGAAAGGCTGGTTCTCCTGCATCCAAAATCAGCTTGTTTATCTCTGATCGTGTTGAGCGACATGACCTTTAAAGGTCCCTTTTAGTTTTCCTTTAAATAATCATTTGCATGCATGAAATGTTTTCCCCATGTTAAAAATCGAAGCCATGATGTGGTGGATTTTACATTAAGCACGAAAAAGCTGCAGTTTTCTTTGAATGACAAAAAGTATTCATACACCTACAGCTTCAAGGTTTTATGATGTAATGAGGCTCTTTGATGTGTAAATTGTGAGACTTAGTAATTGATTATTGTTAACTGTAGAACAGGTTCAAATTGCAGAGAAAAACCCATTCAGATCAGTAATTATATCCACTTTAGTTTTAAGATGATAATCTTCTTTGTATATAAACATGTTTCAGCCAAAACTCCTCAACTGGCTTTGTTTAAACCTCACTGAGTCGATACTTTGTGGAAGCATCTCTGGTTTTAATTATAAGGTTTTTTATTTTGCAGTAGAGGTTTTGAACTATTTACCCGTTTTACTTCAGAAAACAGCTCAGGGTCTAGAGCTGCTCATATTTTATCATGATATTTTGCAGTTCTGCTTTGATAATAAGATCCATTTATGGCCCAATATTCATGTTGCAAGAACCACAAATACTTTTCATCCAAAGGGACGGAGTTCTGGACTTGGACTAGGCCATTCTAACACATTAATGTGCTTTCATTAATTGTCCCAGTTCCAACATGGCGTTGCTGCAAACAAAACAAGAAACAAATTCTTTTGATAAACTTCAGAAATTACTACAAACATAAAAATTCCTACAACAGTCAGGTCCATGAATGCAACCCTCAGTAAACCAGCATTATAGTGCAATGTTATTAGTGCTGAAGTGATTAATCAGATTAATAGTTAACTAATTTAATGATCGATTAATTGGAATATTCAGACAGTTAAGCTAAAAATGTACTATATATATATATATATATATATATATATATTCTTTGTCTGTAAACATGTTTTATCTTCTCCCAGCTCATATTTACTGAAGGAATGCTACATTATGGCACTTCAGGTAATAAAATGTTTATTTTTGAATTGATTTATTTGTTTAAATTAATAATCTGTAGAATGTGTCGTTTTATCTGATTGTCAGAATAATGGATAAATTAATCGATAACTAAAATGATTGTGTGTTGCAGCCCTGGCAGTGATTCTAGCTTGCAGAATTAATGAAACTCTTCCTCATCAACACTTGAACGTACAACTTACAGCAATATTTGTTTTACTATCTCATCCGAATGCAAATGTTGAGCTTTGCATGGCTTTTATCTGCCAGACAGGAAAAACACTGTCTGCAATTTTAACACCGCAAAGCTAAGATCTGCACGCTTCAACGTGATTTCTTGTAGGTTTCTGCTGATGATTGCTTTTGAAAGAGACAAACAATATTTTAACACCGAACTCAGGACAGGGAATAAAATCAAAGTGAAAATCTGATGCAACATACTGAGCTGGATTTGGTAATAACTGGAAATAATCTGACTGCAGGTCACAACAAGAAGCTTGTAAAATAATAAACCCGAAATGTTAAATTCATGGTTCTTTTGAGCTGCTGCTCTTATGCAAACAAAGAATAAAATACGGCGACAATTACATTTGTGTCTGCAGGTCATCTCAGTGACTCACCACCTTGTGTCATTGTGAGACATGATTTATGAGCAATATTTCTCCTCGGTGACACTTCAGTAACATCACATCTGAGAGCACAAACTGATTTTTTTTATAACTCTGGAGATATGAAGCGCTGAAACAGTTTCTCATTCGGCGATCCAGATGAAAAGCTCTGCGTCCGACCTTTGTTTCAGCAAACTGAAAAATGCTGCTGGCGTCATCATCGAGCATTTTCTCCTTCAGATTTAGCTTGTCTGTCAATAATTTATAAAATCACCTTCACAGAAACGGATAAATGGATCCAAAAGCACATTATGAACCTCATGTAGGTCACATGAGAACCCAGAAGGTGTAAAACACTCCAGGCGGCGGTTAAGGTCAGAGTTCACGATTAGAAAATAACATGATCCCCAAGTCTGTAGGAAAATATGACGGTAGTTATCTGGGAAAAAAAGATTTTGGAAAGGCTTAGTCAAAGCCTGTACTTAAATCCTATTGAGAAGTTATATTAGAACTGGACAATATGGCTGAAAAATATATCACAATAAAAGAGTTTTATATCGGTGGATATCAATAATTGTCTATCTATAAATAATTTGTGTTTTTGCTTAAATTATCTAAATTATTGTCAAACTGGTGACGTGGCATTTCCTGTTTTATCAACAGTTTTCACTCTTTTCTTTTCAAGCAGTTATGAGGTGCAGTGGAGAAACCTGAAACAGCTGCAGTGCAAGTTACAGGTTGTTGCTAGGTAACCAAAGAATGAGGGCGTTGCTAGGTAACCAGAGAGCGAGTCAGTTAATTCCACCAACCAAAAATCAAAGGTTGAGGGGCTAAAGCCTTTCCTTTCTGCCTGCATCTCCCAGAATGCAGTGCGGTTCTGGATATGTGGAATATTCCATCAGGCGTATCATTTATTGATATTGATCATGTGTGTTTGATGATACGATTGATTTATTGTCAGAGCTTAGACTGTACCTTAAGCGGGCTGTTTATGCTCAAACTCGTCAACATGGCTGAATTAAAACAATTCTGCATGAAAAAGTTACACAGAATTGCATAACTTTCATATTTATCCAGATAAATATGAAAGTTTTCATATGAAATATGCCATGTGCTGATGTGGAAAAGCAAGTTGATGTCCGTCTGGCGTGGTGGGAGGAGTTGTCGTCCATGTCTGGTTGCGATATTTGCTCTGAATATTCAGCTACAAGCAGCGTTTCTGGAGGTTGATGGTTTCGGGTCAGGATGCCACTGTGGGCCACAAACCACCAGCAGGGGGCCTGGGGTTTTATTGTAATAAAGCTAAAAGTGATGATAAAAAACTAGTTATTGCTACTTTTTAGGTAATTATAGCTGTTGGCACACAAGAACTGCTATTTCAAAGCCAATCTATTTGTAATGTGCTTCTTCAGGACAAATGAAAAAGTGAGATTTGCGTCACTGAACTGCACACAGTAACTTAGCTTCACCATGTTTTCAAACTTATTGATGAAACAGTGGAAAAATCAGGAAAATGAGCAAAAACGACAATACAGACTGCTTTTTTTAAACACAATTTTTAATTGTAACAATGGTAAATGGTAAGTTCTTTTGATAAATCGATCACAATAAATGATAAACGATACCATAAATACTGGATGGAAAAGAGATTGCTGAGAGCTCGATTATTAGCTGGACAAGATTTTCTGCATGTTTTGGAAGAAACTGGAAATATTTAACAAAAACGGCGCACCGCTCTCCTGCATCACTGCTTTCCATCTGTGCTGCATTAATAACCTGTGCAAAGCAGACGTACAACAAAATTAGATCCCATCATTCTCACAAACAGAACTTTATAACTTTATAGTTTGTTGTTCAAAATCAACAAACTTACATTTCCGCTCTTTATCGACCTTTATTTTATTTTCTAGGATGAAGTGAGATTCCTTTGGGAAACTCGCATCTCTTACTGCTTGAGTAAGAAAAAAGATTTTACCTTCAAATTAAAAGCCAACTTATCAAAATAAAAGCATCAAATTGAGGTTTGTGCACAAAATCAACACTTTGTTGATGAGATTTACTAATAAATCTCATCCAAACTAATTGGAAATAGGCCCATCAGGAAAAGAAATTACTTGGATAAATTATAAAATTGTTGTTTTAAACAGCATAATAATGCAAATACACTCTAAAAAAATGAATATGAATATATAATTTCTAACTAACGTTTAACATTGGAACTGGAAGATATTTCAAATATAAAGAAACGACAACAAAAAAATTAGTTTTGACGTCTCTGAACAAATTTGGCAAAACATTCGACTGAAAACTTTTGTCTTCAGTTTTTGATAGAGAAAAGCAAACAAATCATGCAAATGTAAAATACTGAGCATGTTTTAATTTGTCATCCGTTTTATTGAATTAGTTTGACGAACTTAGCTGAAAATGTCTCAAACTTTAGAGGAATGCTCTGTAAATCCAGGATTTAAAGCGTTAATGGTTCCCTTTCTACTGGATCTTCTCCAGGTATTTGAGTTTTTTAGAAACCTGCAGATTAGTTGTATTTATATTTAACCTGGTGTTTCTCAGAGCACAGTAGACATAACCCTCGCGCTTTGTGCTTAGATTTGCTCTTTCTTTCTTCCTGACAGAAGAACAATTTCCTTTGGGTGGAACAAAGCGGAACAAGAACATCACTATTTTAAGAAGTGATGTTTTGAGGAGGGAAAAAAAAAAAAGGCGCACCGCTCTCCCGCATCACTGTTTTCCATCTGTGCTGCACTAATAACCTGTGCAAAGCAGAATATGGGTCGTCTCCTAAATCATTTACAACCTGAGATGACAAAAAGCTGTGAGGAAGCAGAGGTCCAGGAAGACCTGCTCCCTGTGTGGGCTGGAAAATGTGTGCATTGCTTTTCTCTGCTTTGCAGCCAGTCAGCAGATTATTTGAATTTCACTGCGGAGGTTTAATCAGAGTCAGAAATGATGTGAAAGTTGATCATATCTGCTGCTGCGTTGCAGAGTTATCACATTGCGCCCAAACTGGAATTTGCTTCTATTTTGCTTCAAAGCTAAAACGATTGATCGTGATTAATCAGCTAATTTAGCAATCAAATCGTTAACTGGAGGGTACAAAAAGGATATTATTTTTTAAAGACTCAGGACTATAATTAGGTCAGAATTGTACAGAAAATGCATATTTTGCATCTAAGAGTAAAAAAAAATGTAACTGTTTTACTTAAAGTGGCGTAGTTTTCTTCTTCACTTGTTCAAATTTTGAAAGAAAAGAAATAACATTTTTTCCTTGCCAATTATTGATCAGTAAATTAAAAAATACATTATAGTCAGACACTGTATTGATACTATGTCAAGCAGAAAGAGCTGAGCATAAAGTTATTGTTGAAAGTATTTTTTATTGATAAATTATTGCAATTTAGCAATAAAATATTTATTTTCTGATTTAAAAACGATTTCATTTGTTTATTTCCATTTTTAAATGTATTTATATTATTGTAAGAAAAGATCTTAAATGAAAAATCTGCAGGATGTGACATTTTTTCTGTCCGATGACTAATATAATTAATAGTTGCTTCCAGTTTTATAGCTGGACAAATGATAAATCCTCCAGAACTAACCAGGAACTGTGCAGAAAACGAGTGAAAAATATAAATAACGAGGGATAACTCTGGAGATTTGCTCTGTTTTACCTGCACGTCCGTCTCCTCTAGGCGTCATTTTATTTTCGATTCATCTGAACAGATTGTGTTGAATAATTCAACCTTAAGTTTCTGCACAGGTGGAAGATCTTTCCCAAAATAGCAGACAAAGTCGTAACCTAGTGACCGAAGTTAAATTTAGCCGTGCCAGACTGACGCTCAGCTGATGCGTTTCACTGTGACGATAGTGGAAAAATAAGCGGTTGGTGAAGGAAACTGGACCTGGTTCTGAGGAAGGGACCAAAGAAGGTCCAGTTTAATTACTTTATTTAAGAAATTTATGCTAATTGGACCTCTCTGATGCAAACATAATCTCATGATTTTTATTTGTTTTTGGTGATTTTTTAAATTTTTTTTTCTTTTTTGTCATTTTCACTTATATCTTTTCTGATCTTCAACTATTAAAAATAATTTTGATTCTAATCAAAGTAAAGTTGAAACAGGAGTTTTTATTCTTTCATACATCTTGTATTTTTCCGCACAAACTTCAGTTTTTGTTATTGTGACTGAAGATTTGAAAGGTTTTATTTTCCCCCTTAAAGTTTCTATAATCTGAAAAGTGTGGTGCGCATTTGGTGATGCTTTTAAACAAAATGAAAATCAGCCTGTTCCTTTAACAAGTCACTTCATCCAATTAAAAACAGTCCTCAGTAGAAATCTGTCTCTGACAAAACTCAACATTTTACCAGGTATTTTTGGTTTAGTTTCTACTGCAAATATCTCAGCCCACTTGAAATAAGTCAAAACTGATTCACAAGTAGCTTTTCGGCAAGATAGAGGAGCTTATTTTAAATAAATGGTTCCTTAATTTTGATGGAAAACTTCTAGTTTAACTGGCAGGTTATTAAACTTATAAAATAGGAAAAATGTTTTAAGTTTATTGATCAGCCAGTGGAGCTAGAAGTTTTTAAGTTTTACTTAAGTAATTATTGATGTAAAACAAGCTGCTATAGCTTCATGAAAAGTTACTTTTAAATCAGTTTTGACTTATTTCAAGTGGACTAAGATGTTTGACTAGAATCAAGTCTGTTGTGTTTATAGCTCAGTTATTAGGATCTGACCCTTGCATATATGTCTGATTTATTCAATTAATGATGGTTTATCGTCTTTTTGAGTGAGACAGACGTGTGGAATGAGTAACATCCAACCGTGATGAAGACACATGTGTCTTCGCCGTGATCAGAGTCGGGTCTGGACGTCATTTCCAGCCAGCAGTGTTTACCCCCGTGGCGGAAGTTGTTCCCTTCGATTTGTCAGCGTCGCCTCGCTGAGACGTCCTGGCCTGCTCAGCCGTCCAGAAAATGCATATCGGTCTCCATGATGGAGGCGCAGGGACAGATTTGGTAGCATGAGCATGTTTGTTTGAACCACCGATGAAGGATTACACCTGGCTGGGATTAATCCACAGCCGCACCGACGGCAGGTCGTCATGCCGATCTAATTCAAGGGAAATGGGATTAAGATGAGGAACGTGTCATCGGAGGGCGGCGTTGTGTAATCATTCACCTTCAGGGGAACTTACAGCCATCTTTCAAATTCTGCTCTGCAGCTGCTGCTGCCTGCTTTCCCGAAAGGAAATATCATGTGCAAATATCTGTCCGTCTTGTAGCGGATATGCAGGAGTAAGACTTTCCTCTTTTTTCTTTTTTCTATCCATCTGAGAGCGGTTCAGTCATTACCATTAAACTGGATCTGTCTCTGGCCGGAGGGCTTCTGCTGCCTCAGCTTGCGTCACTTTCTCAGACTGTTTGCTCACTTGGAAGAAATCCAGGAGAAGGAAAAAGCAACAAGGTCGACTCCGAGCTGCTGAGGATCCTCTCTATGCTGGTTTATTCTTGAGTCATCAGAAATAGCAGCAATAGCTTCGAGTTGTTATTTTTTGTGTGTGTTTAATCAGTTCATTGACGATTAAAGAAGATTTATTTGCTTTGTTTATGTCTGACCACATTTGAATGAAGCCTGGATTTTAACCAGACCAGTGTCTTTGGATCCTGTTGATGAATAAGCCTGGTGGAACAAGCAATAAATCAATTAATCACATTGTAAATTAAAACAAGCCTGATCATTTCTGCATGATTGCTTTTCTTCTGTTTCTCTTTCTACCAAAAACTGGATGACAGAAAGCTTCTCTTGTGTCAATTATCTCCTACTTTGTTGTTGTTTTGATTATTTTCCCTGGGTATTTAAAATGTCATCCAGCTCTAATCTTAAATGCTATTAGAAATCATGATTTTCTTTGGTTTGCAGAGACTTTATTATCCATCTTTGTTGTCCTTTTGGTTGAGTTTTTAAACGTCTATTCCAAATTAAAACTTACTGATGTTTGAGAATGTAGCATTTTTATGGCATTAGCATTATTTGAAAGTCGTCTCCATAATATTATCGTTTAGCACAATAACCACTGGGACAGATTAGTTAATGATGAGTCCTATTGACGACCCATTGGGTGTCGGAACGACGGTCTCTTTGGACACTTTGGACAAAATTAAAGTCAAAGTTCTGTTTAACCCTCATAAATTCTTCATTCCTTCCTACAAGTTACAAATAACTTGGAAAACATTTAAAATGATGGCCAACCTTTTTAGCAAATGAACCTGCAAGACTAAAGAAAACCAAGAGCTGCATATTGAAGTTCATGACAGGACAAGTTGGTAAAGAAACTAACAAATCCAGTCACTAGAGGGTTTTTCACTCTGACTTCAACTTCTCATATTTTTGCACCAAAATTACCTCCATGTTGGTATTAAACGCTTCAAAATGTTAAATGGTTTTATTTTCTCTTGCTGGGTTTCCATTACAAATGTGCACAACACATTGATATTCTACTACCGTTGAAAAAAACACAATTTCTCAATTGTGGTGTTTCCATTAAGTAAGAAACACAATTAAAGTCATTTATGCAATAAGTTAATACAAAACTTGCTGTGCCATCCTCCTCCTACCACTTCCTGTTTTCTTCTTCGTCATTTCTGCCAGTAGTAACATCTGGTTGTTGATCATGCGACTCAACTGAGGCAATAAAAGTGGGTCCATTGCAGGTGCAATCGAAAAAACTCATGTCAGCATAAAACGTTTTATTGAAAGTGTTTTTTGTTGGTTTTATTTGCCGTGTTTCTATTAATTTGAACGAACACAATTTCACAATTGTGGTGTTCCCATTAATTAAAATCGCACATGAATAAGCCACTAACGTTGATAAGTCCTCTACTTTTGCACCAAAAAAGCCTCAATATGAGTCGCTATTTAATGTCCCAAAGTGTTGAAGGGCTTAATTTTCACTTTGTTCTGCAACGTCTGACCCCTGTGACGCATTTTAATGAAAATAGCTGACAGCGTGGGTCCTTGTCTGGAGAGGGCAGAACAGAATGTACTGCATCCTATAGCTTTATTGACCTTTTGTGTAATATATGAGGAGCAGGGAAATGAAACCTGTGGGAGAGGCCAGATTTTTGCTGAATGTTCCAGTCAGTCGTTTTTTATTTCACCCCTGTTAAAGCTCATCCCCTCTACTCTCTCAATTGAGGACTTTTGTTGTGTGTTTTTGTTTTTTTTTCCCCTGAATATTTGGCTCCCTGCTGTGCCAAGAGCAGAAAGTTGGCGGTGCGTCAGCTCTGCTCCCTGATGACCAACCAGCTCACTGCCTCCCGTTCTGCTGACTGATTGAAGCTGCAGATATGACTCAGTTTGTGTGTCGCTGATTACACATCGGGCACAGATGGATGGAGCCGGTGTCAGGTGAAGATGGCCGCTTTTGGCACGGCTGGCACGTCGATTCATCTGACATCTGCTCCGGGAGAAATGGATGGACATTTTAGACCCATTAACAAAGCGGTGATGCAAAAATGTTCATTCATTTCTGTTTTAGTGTGACAACTAAAAATGTAAGGAGAGGGGTAGGAATGAGCGATGGATACGGTTGGACCGATAGAAATTTGGCCTACGATAGAGAGCTGTAGTCGACTGGGTAACTGCGATAATGATTGCTGATGACGTAACCATGTGGCTTCCTGATTGCTTCGTTAAAAAGACAGCTGCAAATACGTAAATGATCTGGTTTAACAACCTTAACGTGACACTCAGCAGGAGCGCGGCAGATGTCACGGTCAGACACGGGGTGAAAGCGCAGGCGGGATCTGTGTGTCCCCCCCGCCAGGACGACTCCTTGGGTCCAACGAACCATGTGACTCTTGACTCTCGCTTGATGCTCAGGTGGAGTGCGGCAGACGTCGCGGTCGGACAGCCAGGGAGCGCTGTGGGGTGGGATGATGGTCTTCCCGAAACCACAAAAAGAAAACCTCTTAAAGAAGCGCTCAGTAATCTGTTTTACCACCTTAACATACTGACATAAAAATGTTTCTAAGTTATATTTCTTTAAGTGTACAAAGCTGTAAGTCTATTAATTTATTTGAATCCTGGTTCATGCTATAGAAATGTATCTGGGATTTAGCAGCAGAAACATTGAACATCTAAAGTTTGAAGCAGCAGAAAATGAAAACTTCCCTTTTTGCCTGGATTAGTAACTTTCCTGCTGCTCAAATGGAGGATCTTTGTCTCCTTTATAAAATACTAATAGCTTTTATTCAGGTCTAAATTAAGACAATCTATTTTTGTAATCCTTAGACTGTTTCCCTTTGAAGCACTAACGGCTTCATGCTGCAGATACACGCTTCACTGCGAGCCAAAAGAACAACAGCCCTCTGCCTTTTCTCTTTGAACTGGGTCATCGCTTCACTTTTCCTACCAACTCTTCCTCAGACTCTTCCAGCCTTTCTAGCTTCACATTCAACTCTTTTCTTTTCATCTAATGTCTTTTTTTCGTTTTTTTGCTCCTCGCGCCCTTTTTATTCCTTATCCTCCCTCAGTCTCCGCTCTGCAGAGATTGAAAGGGAAGAACATCTGCGACTGCATGACACAGAACCAACCAATCAAAGCTGATCGAGCCCCGGAGTTACAAACGGCGCAGCGTGGAAAAGTTCGAGCGCAGTCAACTTTTGATAGAATGGATGTCATAACTCGGTTCTTGGCTTTAGTTTGAAAATTAAACATCCTCAGTCAGACTGTTTTTAGGCGTTGCTGTAGTTTTTAAAGCCTTAAAATGACAGAGTCCAAAACTAATTTTGGCACCAGAAAAAAAAAAATCATTATTTTAGAAGGGTGACATTATGTGTGACCCTTCTAAAAAGGCAAAAGTTTGAGTCACCCGCAGATATAATCCCTGCATTCTGTGACCTGAGGTGGTTGTGGCTACCGCTAGCTAGCTGCTAATATTAGCTAGTCAGCTAGCTTTTGTGCTTCCATCAGGGCTAAGGTGTAAATTCATTGCCTGTTGGCTCGATGTTTGTCTTTTCCATTTGTTCATTTCTGATGCGATGCTTTTTTCATCCTGTGCTAAAAAGTTACAGCTCTTAAATTTTATTTTTGAAGCTCTTAAAAGGTTTCTGCTAGTTTTACCAACACATTTGAGATCTTAAAGCGGCCATATTATGTTTTCCATTTGATAGCTTGATCAAGTAACTATTATAACTTCAGTTACTAAAAATAATCAGATATGAATTCAAATAAATTTTTTGTCTCTTTAAAAATTCCAGCTCTTTCTGAAACTGCCTTCAGGATGTCATCACAACATGGCTCCTCTATTAAAGCTTTAACAAAGTTTTTAGCGGAGTTGCACTGAGAAGCAGCTCCTACAACGAGCTCAGCAGATGTGCAGTTCCACCAGGTGTTTTGCTAATTGTTGCTGGCTACTCTGAAGGAGCTGAGTGGGGGAGGGATGCACTGAAACAACCACTTGGCACAAAGGTTCAAGGTAATTTCAGTGGAATTGGTTCCTTAAAACTAGCTTAGTTCACACACCACATTTCTTAAATGTATGTTTTTGTGCCTTTTTGATAAAGTTTTTAACAAAATTTATATTTTCTATTTAGAAATTTTCCTTCCAAATCCGAATTTAGAGCTGAATTGATGCAGCCGTTACATTCATATCAAAGATTTGATTCAAGCTCAGTTGAATATTTATGCTTTGTTGCTCCCACTTTGTAAATCAAACTCTAATCATTTGCATAAAGCAGTTTGAACCTCTGATTTAAGTAACTAATTGGACACAAGTGTTGAAGCTGAACTCTGTTTAATTCGATGACTATATGAGTGGTGACCCACTGAATGAGAGTCGCAGGAGAGCACTCCACCTCCAAATTGCAGAGGCGGATCATGAATTTTAATGTTGCACAAAAAGCTTTGAACGGCAGCGATGGGAAAGAGAAAACTGTCCTACTTCCTTCAGCATTTTAAAGTTTTTTCTGGGTTCAGTCACAGAACTGAGCTTTTGTCTGAAAGAGAAAGATCACGGATCTGCAATCTTTATAACCTGAAGAACAATTTTTCTCCCAAATCAAACAAACAAACTCGTTAGAGGTGTAAATGTCACGACTTTTTGAAAAAAAGACATAATACATTTAGACAGAATCTGCTTTTGCAAATTAGTAGCAGCTCGGTAAACACAACACTTTGCAAAGAGAGAATAGATTTTCTTTTTTCCCCCTTTGGGATGGAAAGTGATGTAAAATAAAAAAGCAGAAACTCCAACTTAATGACAGGAAAAACAGATCTAAACAAATTCAATGCAAATATTGAACGGAAAAAATAAAAACTGTTAAGTTTTCATTTGTTTTTGTATCTATTTTTAAAACATTAACTGGTTCTTTTTATTTTCTACTCTTAATGAGGCTTTTTTGTCGTCTTGCTCAGAAACTATCCTTGTTTTTTCTTTCTTACTTTTATTTTGAAATATTTCTAGGTAGATTCTTCCGTCTTTTAAAATCAATGAAGACTTGCGTCCTACTCTAGGACAGAGTGTTGGGGCCCCTTTATGAAAATAGAAAAAAATTAATTATGAGTATAAAGTCAGAATATTACCAGAAAAAAGTCGTAGAAGTATGACTTTATTCTTGAAATATTCAACTTTATTCTTACATTACAAATCTATTTTTGTACAGCTTTATTCTCAAATAATTTGACTTTATTCTCAAAATAATTTGACTTTATCCTCCTAATATTATAACTTTATTCTTGAAATATTTGACCATCATATTATAACTTTATTTTCATATTCATACTCATACAATAAATGTTTTTTCTCAAAATATTGACTATTATTTTATTATATTTTTACTTTATTCTCATATTACTTTCTCTGACAGGTTTATTCCTGTAATGTTTTATTTTTCTTAGTTGCCCTGATTCGCCATCATCACGTTTCTTCTGAAAAATCTTTAAAACGTTTTATTTCCTGTAAGTGAGTTCAGATCTTCTGCTGACGTTGATCCTCAGATCAAACTGGGGCAGAATTAGCGCTGCATACATTTAGTGGGGTGAAGCTGTGAATAACCAGATCCCATCTCTGCGGGTGTGTGCAGATTTGTGTTTGTTTTAAGACGTGGAGACGGAAAACAGATGGAGGAAACTCGGCGGTTCAATCAACACGTTTGCGCCGCAGCTGATCAGCTCACTGTTTCTCTTTTTTTCTCCGCCCAGCTGCGAGACGGAAACCGATTTCCAAATCCGCCCTGAATATTTTGGAAGATGTGCAGCTGTGCAGGACTCAGCTGTCAGTCGCTGCTCGTCCATCTCCTTAAATCCCAGAGTGTTTAACACAAACAGTTTCTCGCCTTAGTTTCCTCTCTTCTTGGCTTTTCTTCAGAGTCAGAACTCATTTCGGTTCCCTGAGATTTTATTCTGGTAAGAGAGAGAGAGAGCACTTTGAACCTGACTTCACTTTTGATTAAGGATCTTCTTCTGGTTTCGCTTTGAACCAGTTCCTGCTGTGTAAAGCTGGAAGCGTCCAGGAGGATTGGAGGCTGAAATCTCCCGTTGCCCTGGTTCTGTTGTCTCCTTTCATCTGGGTTTGGACCCATTAAGCAGCCAGAGTTCACAGGGAAAGTTCACTGCGTGTGAAGTTCTGACTCCGTCCTAAAGTCCGGGAATATTTACAAAGATTTCTGTTTTTATTACGGAATTAAAACTGAATATTAACAGGAAATGGAAATTTGTGGAGTTTGGAAAAATAAGAGAAAAAAATGTTTCTGGATTTAATCGGCGTTCATTTTGGAAATACCACGTCCAATCAATCAATCGATTCATCCATCCCCGGCCCTCCATCTGTCTGATCCATCCATCCATCCATCCATCCATCTTCGTTAAGACAAAGTTGATATATACACACACACATATATATAAAGTTCTGTGTACGTCGTATTAGAAGGCAACATAAAACATTTTGTATTAGTTGTAATAAATGCTTTAGATTTTGCTTAAAAACATCTTTATAGGTAAAAAAGCTGAACTTTTTCCGCTCAGAATCTTCATCCTCATCATCAGCTCAGTGATTTCTTCTCTCTGAGCCGGACTCTTCGCCACATTGACTGGATAAAACCCACTAACACCTGCTTTCATTCGACTTTTTATTGCAGTGGGAAAGTTTTTAATCAGTATTCAGTCACGCGTCGGAGAACTCTGTAATTGTGGAGGTAATAATGGGATTAGGCTGCAGGTCGCTGGATGAGATGAAAACACTCGGCTGCTCATTTTCACTGCTGGTCCCGGAAAGCTGTTCAGCTGGTCGGTTTTACTTTGAAACAAGGTTTAAATTAATGATTAAAACTCTTATTAATGGGTTTTATTTTGTAAAACTCAGATAAAAATGTATAACAATAAATATTAAAAAGCCTTTCATGTTTAATTATCCGATTTAACAGCCAATAATTTAGATATCTGCCAATAAGTTGATAGTTTTGCTCATTCTAGGAGTCATATTTTAAAGACTTGCCTTTAATCTAATAATAATATTCAATAATTTAAACAGTTATAATAATGTAAACTCATAAAACTGAGCTATATTGTAGTCAGATATTTTTAACAGTAATTGATTAATTGAACTGAATTAAGAATCACTTGAGACATTGAATGAAACTTATTACTAAATTGCTCCAAACTGTAAAAAGAAAGAAAAATAAAAGTTTTATGTTCTGTTATTACTTTTTGGGCTTCACTTGTTATATTTAAATTATTTTGAGGTAATTATTACATTTTTGCTCAAACACTTACTTTATAAGCATGATGTTACATCATAACTCAATATTGTTTAAAAGGCAGGCTAAAAGATTTTTGTTTCATAGTAGAATAATTGATTATTCTGACTGCTATAATTTCATTGCGTTTGTCAGAAATGCAGCCTGAGGAGGAAAAATGCCTTAGTGGAAACTGTTATTTAGTTCACCAATCTGAATTTAAGTCTTCGTGATTCATGTCCAGTATATGTGGGATCTGCAGAGATGTTTCCTCTTCCTGTACAAATGAAAATAAATGATCAATAAATAAAACCGAAACACATATAGACCTAATTACAGGATGTTTAAGGCTGTAAGAGATAATTAACATCAAACTTTAAGGCATTTCACCAGTTTGTGCAGATTTGAATATTTTTTTTCTTAAATCTAATATTTTCTTTTATAAAAATAACAGATGCCACATATTCAAACTTACATTTTGTTGCCTGAAAATGTGAGATTTAAATCCATGTATCCTGATAATTTACTCCACATAAACTGGAGTTGTTGTTGGTGTTAACTTAGCTGATTTGATCCCAGTTGCTTGTCGACACAGCAAGGACGGAACGATTCAGTTCTTTTAATTTAGCTCTGGATTCTGACATTTTTCCAGCTCCGTTCACTTCCTGTTTCTCCAAATTTCATTGATGAGAAGAAAAGGTGGAAGAACCAACGTGATGCGTTCACAGCGAGAACAGAGGGAAGAATGTAATCGTGCTATTTATAGCAACTGTTGCTGTTTAAAAAAGACGCTTCTCCATCCTCTCCTCCTCCAGCCGCCCGCCCTTCTTTTCTCTTTCTTTTTGCCTAAAACGATGAAAATAGCGCTGCAGATGTCCTTCCTCTCTCCCCCCAGCTTCCCCTCTTATCATCTCGTCATCCTTCTGTCTCCGTGGTCGGCCCATCGCATTGTTCAGACCCTCTTAGCAGCGGATGTATAATTCATCTCTCCTCCACAGCGAGGTTGCACACCAGTCATGAATTGAGTCGGGGGGGAGAGGAGGGATGGAGGGAAGGATGGAGGAGAGAGGGAACAAGGAGCCAATGAGAGGAAGCAGCGCTTCGTGCCAAGCATCTCAAGTCGGGTGTGTTTGAGCCTCGGCCGTCTCATGGAGGTTCTGCAGAGCGTCTATTTACGTTTTTATCCGTTGGCAACAAAAACAGAATAAATTACATCATGAACGCTGGAAAATCTAAAGCTTCTTTTACCTTTTGAGTCTTAAGGTGGGAAACATTTTTACCGTTTTATACAAAAATAACATGAAAAATTAGCAATGCACCACTTCCGATACGATACAGATATCTGAGTTTTAGTATACAGAAAAACGGTGCTGAACCAACTCTGTTTTTAAAGAGATATAAATATACTAAATTACAAATTTCTTTGATAACTGCACCAGTACAGCACATTTAACTACACCAGTCATTTAAATAACTAACATTGTTATTGAGGATATGTAAAATATATTTCTCAACATGTTTACTTAGTTTAAGATGTACAGGTTGTTGAAATGCTATGACAAAAGTTACACATTTAAATTTTATGTTTGAATTTCCATTATTTCTCTTTCTAGACCTCTAATTAGTCTAATTGTCGCAAAAAGTAATAAATCGTTTAATCGCATGATAGATGAAAATGAACTCAATAATTTCCATTTGCATGATTTATTGCTTCCTCTCTCTACCAAAATCTGGATGATAAAACTCTTCAGTCTGGAGCTTTGGTCTCAGTTAACCTTGTTTTGAAGGACATTTTTGATTAGAGGGTAAAAAATTAAATTTATTTGATGTTTTATTTTGGATGTTTAAAATGTCTTCCAGTGCTAAAAGTTAATTAGAATTGCAAGTTTATCTTTGAGAATGTGTTCTTGCATTAATTTGCCTTTACTAATATATTACTTAAAAAATGGTCTCAAAATAATGATATTATCATTTATCAGAATAACTTCTGGGGTAATTTATTGGCCAATAATATTTGCCATCATCGCGACAGGCCCAGCTCCAATGTTCATCCAGAAACTGCCTAGTGGCAGAACTGCTGATATTTTTAATTAAAAGTGATTCAGCAGATTTCAGTGCCTTGTGTTTGTGCTTGGGGGAGCAGAGCGGACCACCCGGAGTGGATCTGACTCTCCAGCTCCTCATACAAACTACAGCTGCTGGAGTTTGATCTAAATTGTGTCAGACTTGCTACGGCAGACTGAAATCCCTCTCAAATTCTTTATCTTGGGCTCATTGCTTCGTGTTTGACCAACGCAGAGCTGGAATATCATCAGCTTCATAACATTTTGCTGCTTATATTTGGTATATAATCTTGTGAGTCACTGAATAAATTCAATGTGCCTTCTGATTTCATGCACACACTCTTCTTGGCCTGTTAAGTGAAGCAGAATGTGCAGCAGCTCCTCTGACCTTTGACCCGCAGATGCAGCAGACTCTGTGGGTCGCCTCCTGCTTTCTCATAAATAACCTGCCAGCGCTTTCAGAACAAGCGGGCAGGTTGGATGATGACAAATAGTCTGTTTGAGTCAGACGTAACAAGTCACACTGCTGGCTGTCGGTTTTGTTTCCGCCTCGCCGCCTGATGAAACTAAAATAGTGTTTTGGCCTCACACTTCATAGAGACACAGGACTAAAAATAAATACTCCAAAGTGAAACGGGCAAAAATAATGGAAGTTTACAAGACACACGATTCAAACAATCTCCAGATATTCTTATGGTTCTTCATCAAGCAATAAATTGTTTGTTTTATCATAAAAGGTGGTGTGAACAACTATTCTTTAACCGTAGTGTGGTTGCTATAATAATAACAAATTTCAACTTGCTGTTTTGAGACCCTTTTCAAGTAATATAATGACAAAAACACATTAAAGATCACAAATTTTTTTTACACAATTTTCAAGTAATATATTGATAATGACAAACATCAATAAATTTTAATTGTAGAAAAAAAAACCTCATCAATGGAACTGGAAGATATTTTAAATATCCAAAACAACCAGGAATGGTAAATAAGGCATATATTAAAACTACATACAACAGAAACCATAAATAAAATGCTTAATGGTGTCTCTGTAAATACAATTGCCCTTAAAACTATTCATCAGAATGGGAACTATTGACTTCAATTTCATTTATTATGGATTAATTGCTTGTTGATGTTGGACCATGATGTGGTTACTATTTCTCACCATCTGCTGCCATCTAGTGGACAGTAGCTGTTTCAATCTGAAATCATTTGTAAACACTCATTACTCAAACTCGGTGCTTTTACTCATCATTTTTTAATTTTTTACAAACCTTTCATGGTCATCCACTCACATTGTTACAAATGAACCAGATTACAACAGCTTCGGTTAAGCTTTTTGGTTTCAGGAGAAAATGACCTTTTTCCCCTTTTGGTTTATTTTTTTTTTTTCTTCATCTTCCAACCCGTCCAGCTGTTCACTGCAACCTGAGCCAAAATGGCATCGACCACCAGCTGCGTCCCGAGGACATGACTTCCCAGCTGGAGGAGGACGAGGAGTTGGTGGACGCGGAGGCCGTCCTGCTGGACGACGACAGCCCGAGTTACCCGGACCTCCGCCGGCCTTCGTACCACCGCCGCTCCCCGCCGCACCGCTCCGTCTCGGAGTCCGAGCTCACCCGGGTAAGACATTTGTGTTCCTTGTCTGCTTTACGGATGCAAACAATTAGTTGACTTACAATTAACTATTGTATTGGATTCAAATTGGTTCAAATGAATCGATTAGCTAGTAACTCGATTAGCTAGTAACGTCCATTAGACCTTCTGTTAGTGTTGTAGTTTGGCCGCCATCCAGCAGTGGGCGCCGCTGGTCGTCCTCAAGCGGAGCCATTGATACAGAAACAAAGATGGCGGAGATAATATCGCAAGTAGAAGGAAAATAGTCGGAAGAGAGTCCGGTTTGAGATGCAAAATGCTCTTTATGTGAGTTTGTTTTGAAATAAAAACGCTCGGCAAGCTCTTTAAGTTTCACTTTATTCAGCCGAGCTTCATGGCGGAACAGCGTGAACTTTTTATTTAAAAAAATGACCTCTGTGCGACAAAGGCGAGGATGTGGTAACAGAAACGCGAACAGGATGATGGAGGCAAATTGTAACATCACAGAAAAACGCCATGATTCTTATAAGCAATATTGATTTTTGAGGGCTGAAGCGCTTTGTGGATCGAAGTTTTAACATTAATGTAAGAGCAGCCACAGACCTTATTTCTGTAAAATGCAGAATTAATATTTTTTAAT
This sequence comes from Poeciliopsis turrubarensis, assembly GCA_010277015.1. Classification (NCBI taxonomy): domain Eukaryota; kingdom Metazoa; phylum Chordata; class Actinopteri; order Cyprinodontiformes; family Poeciliidae; genus Poeciliopsis; species Poeciliopsis turrubarensis. The sequence goes on along the minus strand of VMRN01000014.1, from coordinate 8,980,961 downwards.
CCACCACTTTATAGGGAAGGCAGCAACCTTGGAGGCCCCTGGCTTTATATTTTATAAATATGTCCAAGTTTAACGAAAATTAGCTCTTTATTCAGTAAATATTTAATTCAAATGGCACAAATAAGCCTTAAAATTCAGTATACTAAGAAAAGGTAGCCCTTCATGTTATGGAAAGACAGACACACTCATTGATGCAAGATGGATAAAAAAGATGTCTGCCAGTCAATTACCGTATTTTCCGGACTATAAGTCGCACCGGAGTATAAGTCGCATTTTTGGGGGAAATTTATTTGATAAAATCCAACACCAGGAACAGACATGTCATCTTGAAAGGCAATAAAAATAGAATAGAGGCAACAATAATTGTACGGTATGCTAACGTTACATGACAAAAAACGAACTGAGATCCTGCCTGGTTTGTTCACTTATAGTCCGGAAAATTCGGTAATTGTTATTTGATGGACCATATAAATAAAATTTTAGATTGACTCGTAATTTGATAACTTCTGTCCCTAGTTTGTTTTCAAACATCTTCCGTAATAGTTTGAATTGATATGTGGATCTGAAGAAATGGTTGATACCAGAGCTCTGACTCTGAATAAACCAGGAAAGGTCAATAAAAGCCTGTCTTGCAAGTCTGTCAGTTGTTGCTACGTGTGTCGATATGCTATAAAGAACACAGAGTCATCCTTTACTTCCTGTCCAGAAATGGAGTGATACAGGGATGGAGGCAGGAGCGGCTGCTTCTAATGCACAGACACGCTCGGGTTCTCCTTTCTCAGAGTAAAACATCTGGTAATCAGCTGTCAGTCTGAGCGAGTGGAAGCACTTAGAGTGAGAAAAGGGCTCGGTGTAAATCCTGGATGAGCCACTTAAAAACCAGACAGAGCCTCTCATTCGTTTAAAACACAAGGTGCGTTTCCTTTTCAGGAATGGATTTGCGCAGAACAAAAATAGTTTTCTGAGTTGGTTGTTTATCTTTCCCTGCTGGTATTGGAGTAAAACCAGATTATCTGGGTAGAAATTCCCCTAGAAAACCGGCACTGGTCGACATTCTTACAGTCTAGCTGACTAATAAACAACATGGATGCTGAAACTGTGCAGCTTCAGACTGTTTTTCTCTTGCTTCTCATATGAAAACTGTAGCTACTAAGAACAAATAAACATGTTTTAGATTGAACATGCAGTGTAAGACTTTGCTGTACATTTTTAAATCGAGAGGCAGCTCATGATATTCAATTATCTTACATTGGTTAATTTATTTCAGCAGTTAAGAAGTTTAAACATGTAGTGATGGAGTTCAAGGCTTTTATAATTACTTTTGATTATGGTTGGCACTGAATAAAAACATAAGAATTAAATTATTCAGACAATTAGAAAGTTATAGAAGACTAACTAAAACAGAGGTTTTATGGCTTTTGCATTGACAATTGCCCAGTAAAAAAAGCCAAAAAGAGCTATGTACAAGGATAATGATTAAAAAACTAAAAAAAAGTTAGTGTAAGGAAAAACTGTTATAGAAGGGAAAAACAGCTGCAAAAAGAATAACTAAGTGGATTTAGAAGCAAAGCACATTCAAGAGTTTGGACCAATAGATATTTCTTACAAGTTTTCTATTGACTAAAATTTCTGTATCATTTTCTGTTTTACTGAGGCAGTACAACTTTCTGAGAAACTGAGATTTATATTATGTTATCTTTAATTTAAAACAAAATAGTTACTATAATTAACTTTTCAACTGCATTTTAATTTAATGAGCTGTAATAAACCAGTTAACATCTGTAAAGTAATGCTAGGTTACCAATAGATGTTACTACTAGCTTTGTGCTAAGGTTTATGGAGAATCCAATTCATTGCTAACAGTTAGCATTCGTGCCTTTTTCATCGGATCAAGAATATACCAATATGTACACTTAAAATAAGGATATATTTAAAAACTCACAGGAATATTTTCCTTAAAAGCTAAACAGAAAAATACATTTTGTTTGGGTAAATAAATAGTTTTGTTATTAAAGTTTTTCGATGAAATTGCAAGAAGTTTTGACAGCCCACTGGTTGTCAAGGCAACAAGCAGCTGGTTGTCTTGACAACCTGTGGTTTTCTGGGTAGAAAAATGCTACTTTTCAACCTAAAAGAAACATTTTGGGCAGAAACCAAACTGCTGGGTAGAGATTTGTGATAGATGAACCAGTCTGAAAATTAATGAAGTAAAAATAAAAACTTCAAATTGCCGTCAGGAAGCCTGGAGTGCTGTTCATCAAGACTTCAGTGATGGCTGCCTGGAGGCAGCCAGTTAAAAATTAGCACTGGTTTAAAACTTTTGCACTATAATGCATAATTGAAGCGACAGAGCTCGCCATCTCAGTGTCAAGTGTCTGCATTAGAGTTAACATCCTCACTCTTTTGGAGAATTTCCAACAGATCAAGTGCATTAAAGCTTAAATTATGAATAATGTTAATGTTTTCCATTAGGCAGCCTAAAAGCGTCCATTAATACATGCAGAAGCTGAGCTAAACCGAGCTGCAGCAAGTTAACTTCAATTAAAGTCACAGTGACATAAGTTTCTGACACTGGATTTAGCTGGTGCTGCGCTTTAACATGTGATTTCAAATTAAATCCATCAAATCTGATTTTTCAGAGCCGTGTTATTTAAAATAGGAACATAAGCTGCTAAACTCGAGCATGTCAAATATTTAGTTTGTTCCAGGGGAAAGCACTTTTTCAACCCTAAAACAGGCAGGAGTGGAAAATAAATAGCAAAAATTAATAATTTGATGTTATTCATCATTTTTGTAGGCCCTAAAAATGTCCAGATTGATTTCAGATTGAATATTTTGAATTTTATTCGTTGTATCTTCCAGGATATGTTGCTATTACAGTTCAAAAACTCTACACAGTTACACAATGTAGTATTGTTTGGATCTATTGTAGCACTTTTAAATTAGATTTTATTCATTTTAACCAAAGTAATATAATAATTCATACAGTGAAACAAAAACAACTTTTTATCTTGAACAAATGGAACTGAAAATGGCATAAAACAAAACACAGCAGAGATCTTAATGCTTTATCTTTTTTACATTTTGTCTCATTATTATGTTTATTTATTGCAAAGTTGACATGAAATTAACAAATTTTTCTTTTACTTTGCATTCATGCTTAATTTTTTCCCCTTATTCCTAAAAAATTTGCATTATTTTTTTCTCCATTTTGCTGTTATTTATTGTGTTTGTCACATTTAATCCCCAATAAATACAAATACTGTAAATAAATTTCAAGCACTTTAAGAAATAAATAATTTAATCTAAACAAAAATTAAGCAAACCAAATCACTGCTGTATTTGTAAGACCAAACGACTAAAATAAAAAGGTCTTTAATTTGACTCTGATTAAATCTTAACACCTCGTAATGTCGGTATTTCAGTGCAGCTATATTTCGGTTAATCCCATCAACCGTATCGCTTTCTGAATCCGTGTTGCTGATGAATCATCGCTTGGGTTTATAATGGAGTCTGAGCTTTTTACCTCAGATTAAACATGATGTATAAAAACCAGTTGGAGTCAGAGGGGAGCAAACGTCCACAGCAAATCATCTATCGATACGCAGCTCAAGGTGAGTTCATCTCGTCTGGGTTTAACACGCCCTGCTGTGCTTTATGGACCCGACCAAATATGAAGGTCGTGGGCCTCTGAAGGGCCGCCTGCGCGCTCGTTGAGTTCAGGCTGCAGCCTGAAAATCCAATTTCAAACAGAGGCTTCGTTTGAAAGCTCAGTAATTCATCCGGGACGCACACGCCGCCGCCGCCGTGTTCGTGTGTCTCGCAGATTAATTAAGAAGAGGGTGGGGGGGGTTCATCTCCTGCCAGGTCTGGACTGAGAGAGATGGACCGATTGAAAAGGGAGCCGAGGGACAGCAGAGCTGCCAATTAGCCGCGCAGCAGAGACAACGTGGGGCTTTGAGCCTCCAGGAGCCGGTCACTTGGTGCCAATCAAGACCAGCTAAAGAAATTCAACTCTAACTTTGCTGGAGACTAGAAATGCAAATCTTTCAGTGTCTAATGATTCAGTTCAGATTTTTTTAGGGTCACGACTCGATTCAAAAACCAATTTCTCTGTTCAAATGGTGACTGACGAGGGAAGAAGACGGTGAAAACAAATAGTGCACGAAAGAAAGCACAACTCTCGAAGGCAAGACAAATAATTAAATAAAGTAAGTATATCTGAGTGAATATAAAAATACAATAGAAACAGAAACTACTGGGGTGAATAAATGTTTTAGATGAATTACTAATATAGAACATTTATTTGAACAATAGTATAAGGTTCCATACTACGATAAAGTATTGGGGCCGAGAGAAAAAACACAGGAGTAAATTTTCGACTTAAAACTCAGAAAAATTTAGATTAATCTCAGAAATTATGTAGAAATTACAAGAACTTTCTGAGCTTGAAAAGTTAAAACTTTACAAGGAAAAAGAAAATTTGAGTTAGGAAAGTTAAAACCCTGTTAGAAAAAAGCAGGTAGGCGTTATGTGTTCACATATCGTGGTGTTAATAAATAACGTAATTAAAATTTAGGAGAAAAAACCCCCAACTTGGTTGCAGTCATTGCAGGCGCCTTCCTCTTCACGGTGCAGTGTTCTGTTCGGACACCAGGGGGCAGTATGTGACAGTGAATCCTGCTGGTGTGGAGGTTTAATGTAATTCTGCAGTTTCTTGCTGGATAAAGACAAGAAATCAACTTAGACCAGGAATGAACATTTTTGCAGCAGTTTAAGTTTTCATATTATAGAGTTTACAAGATGATAGATCTACTGTGGGGTTTTATTTGAAACTTTGCTTTAAGCAGTGGATTAGTTTCAGTTCTGCTGTAGCGTTCCTACTTCCATCAGAGAGGTATTGATTTCTCTCTATGATAAATTTGGAAGCTGTATTCTGTTGTTCCATTTACTCTGGAGCATTTCACACTTTAATTGGTCATGTCCGATACAACAATAGAAATGACACAATGTGAAGTATAAAATATAGAGCTGGGTTGGAGCTGTAAATTTACCACCATACTATTCTGTTTTTGCTTTTTTGCATCTAAATGTTTCTGTTAATCAAACTTTTATATAAGCAAAATGAAAACCAGAGAAAGCAGTAGCTACATTTCTATTACAAATGTGCACAAAACGTTTTTAGAGATTCCACTAATAAGTCATTTAAAACATGCTGCGCTATCATCACTTCCTGTCATTGTCTTCCTTGTCTTTTCCTCCAGTAGCAACTTCCTGTTGTTCGTCGTGCTTCATGCTTGATGTAAAAAAAATGTATCCAGTGTAGTTTTGCAAAATAAATTGTTGGTACACAAAACTAAGATGCACAAAAAGCATCTCTGAAATGTCCAAGTTTTTTCAAGAAGTGTTCACAAAAATTTTCTATTTTTTGATGAATCAAATTTTTTTTTCTTGCAATCCTTTGACTTGTGAAAGTGAAATTTCCCATATTTTCTAGAAAATTTGAGAATTCTCAAATTTCTTTTATTTTTTCTAACAAATACCTCACTTCTGAAACTGAATTTTCCAACTTTTCTTGAAAATTTCTGAGATGCATTTAAAAATGTCAGGTTTTTTTTTCCTTACATATTTTGTATTTCTGAAAATGTTTTTTTTTTTCTAGAAAATTTCTGAAATCTCAAAAGTTGAGATCGTAAGCTAATTTTTGACTTCTAAAACTGAAAATGTCAAGTTTTTCTAGAAAATTTATGATATTAATCAAACAATTTTCTTTCTAGCAATATTTGACTTCTGGAACTGAAATTTCCTGGCTGTTTCCAAAAAACATCTTGATCTCAAAATTTTAGTTTTTTGAATTTTAAATTTTTTATCTGCCACGGCCTGTTGTGCTTTCTCTCTCTCTCTGCTGGTTGGCGAACAGGAAGGCACCAGGTAGCCTTTTGTAGCGGCCCGATAAGAACAGCTATGGGCTAAATAAGTACAGAATGTAAAACACAGATGGCCATTGACTCACAAATGGGTTCATGGAAAATAAGAGCCTCTCATGTCAATCTGCTGAGTCTACTCCACAGCTTTGGCTTCTTTTTTATTTTTTATTTCGCTACCTCATCTGTCAATTTCTCCTCTCCCTCTTCTTCTCCTTCCTTCTCCATCTTGGCTTTCCTCTCTACTTCGTCGCCTCAGGGCTTCCAGTCAGGGTTAATTAGCACAGAGTCGAGTTGTGTTTAATGGTTAATGTGATTTCTTCCTGTGACAGCACCCTGTCCCTTCTATATACACTCAACATCTATCCATGCACACATGCGTTGAGAGTTGCGACCTCGCCTACACGCCCGCACACTCGCCTGCTTGCTTTGGCTGTCTGTCATTTCACCTACACCCCGGAGATACCGACCATATGCCCAAACCAGCGTGCGCCTCTCCCCCAATTTCTTTCTCTCTAGGAAGCTAGATATAGAGCGAGTGGGAGTAGTGGTGGAAGAAAAGAAACAGGTGAAAAGCTGTGGGGAGAAAAAACCCGTTCCATCTGACAGGGACTGTAGGAGATTGAATTTGGGGCAGAGATGATGGAAGCAGCCAAAAGGGAAAACCAAGGACTTTCCTCTGCTACGCCGCGGCACAAAGCAGCCCGAAGAGCAGGTTGTAGATGTGAAATTTTAATCACTTCTCTGTTTGCAAATTTAGTAGCCTCTTAATCAGAATCAGAAGCACTGCAGACACTTTGAGGAGGGATCATAAGGCGTTGCCTTCTGTTGAAGTATTTGGGTTGGAGAAATGTCTGAAATGTGTGGAACATTTCTGGCTATTCAAGGACTTTTATGAGCCATTTTTATGTTGGCCAAGGCAGCTCAGTGAGCTGTAGCTGAAGAAAGTACAGAACATAAGCAAATTAAGAAATGGTTAACTTAACACCAAGTCAGCGAGAAAGCACACTGAAACTGCTCAGAATACACCTAAAAATTAGTGCGGCACCCACTGGATGTAGTGAGAAACGACGATCTCAGCTTTCTGCTCCGTGTTGCACTAAACATCCGCCAGCAGGCTGAACCAACCAGGTTACAACTTAGTCACAACATTGATCCATTCAGCGGTTTTTAAATATATATGTTTTCGGTTAATGGTTATCTATATATCATTAAGTGTAGAGGTTGCTACAATCGAGAGTAACCAAACAAGCGCACCCAGTGCCACACTTTCATCCTACTGGCTGAGAGGTTGCCAGGCGATGGTGCTTTTTTGCTGTGAGCACAAGCAGAAAATGTTTCACAAGCGAGCAGAGAGGTTTTCAAGTGGAGATTTGATCTGAGCAGAGACGGGTTTGAGAAAGCCCAGTGAATATTTAAAAAAGAGCACAAGTTTGGAGTACAAGCATTACAATAAAACATTTGCTTAAACATTTTTTGAAAATGCATTACTTGTAAAGATCTTCAGCGAGTAGTAAAATTATTAATCAACACCAGTTCACAGATTTTGGTGAGACTTGCTGTGAAGTTAGGGGTAGTTTAAGACTTTTTAGAAATGACCCATGACAGATTTAGATTTGAAAGATTGCTCAGTGAATGCTTTCTGATTTTTTTTTTTTTCTCTCATTCAGCCTGGATACGTGAAGCTGTCCAAACCAGTGGCCCTGTGGACTCAGCAGGATGTTTGCAAATGGCTGAAAAAGCACTGTCCCAACCAGCATCAGATCTACAGCGACTCTTTCAAACAGCACGACATCACAGGTACATTTCTGAACCAAACAGTGATCATTACGATCAATAAGTTTCGCACAAGAGCCTTAAACTGGTATCATGGCTGCTGGACACAATGAGTAATAAAAAAATATGTAAGTCTCAAATGCAACAAAGTCTTTATAAAACTATAAATGGTTAATATTTCCTTTCTGTTTTTAAAAACTTAAAGTTAATCTTTAGGAGCAAAAATGTGGTTTCAGCCATGTTTTTCTTTCATGGATATGTTTAACATCTTTCCCATTTGTGTCCATTAAATAAATTATTTCATTTTACTTTATAAAATGTTACTTTATCCTTCAGCCACCATAATCTTTAGCCTCAAGCTTTTATGTACCTCAAAATGCTGTGAGACGTTCCCGTTGTGGGTTTATCAGAGCAACGTAGTTCTGTTCTGCTGCTGTCAATATATACATCCTTCCTTTTTAGCTCCTATTTTGAAAAAAAACAAGTGAGAAATGACCATGAAATCTGTCTTCTGACCTAAACTTGGAGACAAACCAGCTCCTCTTTCTTCCAAAACTCTTCAGAAGTTTCACCATCTTGCTTCTGAGAAGCCAGATTTCATTCATAACCTCCCAGGTGCGCTCCACACCTGCTGTCTGGCGAGCAGCCCACCCGTCTGTCCATCCCTCCCCTCCTCTCTGTCTCTGTTACCAACGGTAACGGTTGCCACGTCAATCACTCCCCCAACGAGGCCCTTCAAGGTCACCCTGGGTCTAACAGCGCTCCAGTCCTCGTAGAAACAGACGACCATTAATTTCCACACCGTTCTTCTCTCTCACAGCCCGGCTGGTCACACTAATATGTTTATTTGTTGCTCCTGAGGAAATCCTCGACTCGGCGACCGGCTGGAGACATAAATCTTGCGATGAGCGGCGCATTGAGTCACTCTTTGATGCAATTTTAACCGCTATACGTCTACGTGGAGCTTCAGCATCACCTGTTTAATGGTGTGAAAATATGAATCTTTCTGCTTTGCACCGCGAATTGCGCAAATGTCTCATCAGCTGCAAAGAGGTCGAATAAATGACCCACGGTTCATTGCATGCCTGCTGAAGCGCCGCTTCAATTTGACAGCAACTCCCAAGGAGAAACATTTTAGAAGCATTTGATTTGTTTTCTTTTCATTCAGGTTGTAAACTATCACACTTTGATAGATTGATTGTGATTTTTAGGTTTTTGTGCCGTAATGGATTGATGTGGTTAAAAGATAATTTGCTGCTGGTTTAGAGAAAATTAACACAAACTACCACTGAAAACTCATGCTTAGTATGTCTGAGTAGTTTCTGTATTTTTCTCCAAAGAAATCACTTTTTGTGGGAAAAAATACATAAAATTTTATTAGGTTTATCTCAGAATGAACAAAGTTAAACATCACAAGGTTTCTTAGAAGCCAAAAGCATTTTATTACACCAAGACTGCCTATTTTCTCCATCACTGCAAAAACACAAAATCTTACCAAGTATTTCTGTTCTAGCTTTTAGTGCAAATATCTCAGTATTCTTCAAATAAGAAAAAAATAACTCACAAGTCACTTTTCAGCAAGAAAGTACTAAAAAAGTGAATCAATCTGCTTGTACTTTTTCACCAATGTTAAGGAATTATTGACTTCAAACAAGCTCCTATTTCTTCTTTATCTACTTAATTACTACTCTGAATATGGTGTTGATACTTTTGTCTTGTTTCAAGTGTACTATATAACTGCTTCTGAATTTTCTGCAGCCATTTATTGTAAGAAGGAATTAAATAAGAACTATAGACTTATACTTTCAAACTGAGACAATTGGGAGATAATGGCACGCAGAAAATCTGCAAGTAATTCAGTTTGTCTCCACATTTGGCATTAATTAACAGAAGCCAATTAAAATGGGCCAAGCCTTACCAATTGGACTCACAAGGCAATTTGCATCCTAATCAATCTTAGGAATATTATGCCGACATTCTATTTCATTTCAACGCAGCAACAGAATAAACACAACTAACCAATGTAACACTGTTGGGAAAACAATCATGTGTAGACAAGCAAACAAGGAGTTTGAATATGTTTATGTGAGAATACAGGCATGCATCTGAGATGGGAGATTATCTGTTTGTTCGGTGTGTTTGTCAGACTCTACTTGTGACCTTTCCATAATTGAAACCGTATGAGCAAGGCCGGGGTTTGGCTTCCTTGCGCCAGTCTTTTTCTTTTGCATTCAGTGCACTGTATTCCCATCAATCCATCCATAACTGAATACCTCTTTTCGACTGCCAGCGGTGCTCAATCTCACTTGTCTTGGCAACATCGTCATCCCTTTCACTAAGTACCAAATCAATAAGCAGTCTCTCTTTTCCAGATCATAATTCAAACAGACAATCGCGTCCGCCCTCTTTAGACATAAAACAGCAGCATGGGGAATGCATTTCACTGCGTACCGGGCGCGTGCAACATTTTAGCATCGAGCGACTTCAGTATGCAGCAACCGCTTCACTGCTGTAACCTCTGCCAAAGGAATCAATGCTTCCCGTCCTCCCTCCAGCCTCCACTGCCAAGAAGACGCCTCCCTTCCTCAGTCCTCACCTCCACCCCCAACAGACACGGCTGCAAATATGGCTTTAACACCCAGCTTCTATTTAAAATCCCTTAAAGCATGTTAGGGCATAATTAGATATTAGTTCCTAATCCGTCGTCTTTACAGTAGGAAGCTTGGTAAAGATGGTAGGAACTGGTTGGTGTGACGTTATTTAGCAAAATACTCACATAAAAAGCACTGTATTTTTTGCAACAATTGGGAATTTCAAATTCCAACAAAAAGGGGAAGTATTCTCTTTTCAGGGACATGGTGCCATTTTATAGCACAGTCACATAAATATGTTGACTTCAGTTGTTATGGAAAAGCTGTATTTATCAAATATGGCTTTGTTATTTAACTTCTTGAAATAGGGCCTCTGTCTCTTTAAGAAGCTTCTTTGCCTTCTGAAACTCCGCCTTCAGAAAGTCAACATGGCTCCTCTATTAACCCTTCAACAATGTTTTTCCAGTATTTCACTCAGAATGAACTCCTATTATGAGCTCAGCAGATGCTCAGTTTCACCAGGTGTTTGCTAATTGCTGCTGGCTAGTTTACAGGAGCTGAGTGGCTGAGGAGGAGCTGTGTCTCGAAGGCGGGGCTACGTCCACCCAGGCGTTTTTACACAGCTGAATGGTTGCTATGGAAATTAAAATATTTCTCAAATGTGCATGAGAGAATCAAAGCAACACTCCAGGTGTTTTTGATGAGAGAATGAGATTATAGCATGATTTAAAGCTAGAAAAATTTTATGTTACACAATACTGCTCCTTTAACAATGTTTCCAACTAAGATTTACCTTCTGATTGATTTCAAAATATAATTTTTATTTTTATGTGGGGGCAATCATTTCATTTTTTCTCTTCAGTCCGGGAAAGTTTCCCTCACAAAACTCAGTGATATATGGTGTCATAAGCCCTTGCTCTGAATAATTAATAGCCTGTAATATTAGTGGTTAAATGAAGGGTGGCTGGAGTCCTGCTACTCTATCCACCCCGCTAGTCAAACTCGTCATTTCAGCTGCCTGGAAAATACCAGCGAGCCCAGGCAGCTCTGGGCGAGACATTTTCTGCAACTGGAGGGTCTCACATTGGACACTAAATGTATATTTGATGAGGCCCAAAAAAAGGACAAAAGGTGACAAAGTCTATTTCAGAACAGTCGAGGACACGCAGAAACTAACCACAACAGCCATTTAGCCCTTAGAAGATGAATTGTGCAGGCTGCCGCCGGCTGCTGTCATAGAAATGCAGCTGGTTAATGGAGAAAAAGACATACAGCAAATGAGTCAAACAGACTGAAGTAACAGGGCTGCACATCAGCTTGGAAGCTGCAGCGTAGCATGAAGATTTCTTCTTTCCTGATGGACCATTTCTTGGACAGTTTGATACTCTGAGATGAAATAATGATTAATTATACAATTATAGCTGCTGATTTAATTCAGATCAGCAATTATGGAAACCAAAGGTGTGTAAAAATGCATTTATTGATTCATTAGCTACCTCTAACAGCTGTAGCTTAAGTGTCCCAGGTCCTACAGCTTGTAGACTTTAGTAGCCTTACATGTGGGATGTTTTTATTTTTTTCTCAAGCTTTTCTTGTCAAACACAATTTTTACTGTATAAATTTCTAATCATGACTTGGAACAGCCGTCTCTTGTGCTAAAATAGATGTTTCTTGTTGTTGCTCATCGAATCGACATGGTGGAGTTTGTGTCAAATAATCCAAACTAATTGGAAAAACTGCTATTCACCTCCTCGCCTGTGGTGGCGCTGCACCAAGAACTACTGAAGGAAACGACACTGCCAGTCATGATTAACGGTTGCTATCCATCACCGCCATCTTTCCTCACTGAAAGTTACAAAATAAAACGACGCATTTGGTTTGCAGCCTCTCTGTTGCACTCTGTGATCATCTTTAAAGTGAAATAAACTAAAAAGAAGCTGGGTTTAAAGGAGCGCATTGGTTGTTTTGACGTCTGTCATGGCGGAGTGGGCGGAGTTACGGAGAGTGCAAAGGGTTAATCTGTTTTGGAGTGGTCTTCACTCTGCTTTGCATTCACATATGCATTAGAACCAGAGTTTGCTTTTTTGGTCTGCTTCACAGTTTGATTACACATTCGCACCTCATCAACCCGTTCTTTCTAGAGATCATTAATCCGAACTAGAGTTTGGATTAAAGCGCACTAAACAGGGCTGGTGTGAATGCACCACTTAAAAACTCCAGCAGAATCATCTCAAAAAAGATCCCTGAGGTTCCCCTAACCACACCCTCCTCTCCATGATTACATCCCGAGTTTCTGCCCATGAATCCATAAACGTATTGGTTATACGGGGGATTACTGGTGAAGTTTGTAATCAATCTGCACTGGCAGCAAGCCGGACTTTGTGTCAAGAGTGTGGAAACGTCTTATCTTCGACCCAATTGCCCTTAAAAGCACCTTGATGAACCATACTTCTGCACCACCCATAAAAGTTGGATAAACTCTTGAGTTTTCATAAACAAAACCATGGAAACCACATTCACTGAAACAAACACAGCTCAGTAAAAGTATGTGGTCTTGATTGGAGGAAGACTTTTCTGAATGTGACTATTGACTGCAATCAATAGTCACATTCATCCTGAGGTGGAAATCGGTCAAAAAAAAAAAGGTAGATTTTAATGACAGTCATGAACAGTCATGCTTAAAACTGCCCACTTGTAACTGAATTATCCAGAATGCATTTTAATGCCAAGTCTGAACAGGATCTCTATTGTTCCACAGATGAGACAAAAAATGAGCAGACAGCTGACAGGAAGTGTTAAAAAATGTGCTGCTGTTGTAGAACATTAACCTGAGGAAACAAACTCAAATTATTTCACCAAGTACAATCTCTATTAAATCGAGGTGATGTGTTAATAAGCAGCCTTTGTGCACCTGTTATTTTTATTTCTACCTGCAAAATGAAGCCAACTCCTGGCGGATCAATGCATATATGTGTGTATTTTGTGTTTATATTGAAGCGGGTGTAAACAAATGCACTCTAAGCTCCCATTCATCAAAGCCGCAGTTTACTGTGCCAGGCTGTAGCTGCAGATTAATCAGCTTCAGCACAACACGGCTGCTCACCCACCACTCATTAATCCGATTCTCAGGCACAATGTGGTTGTGTGCACATCACCCAGTCTTTGTAAAATATGTGTGTGCAACATGCTTCGCTGTATTTGTTCTTTATATAGTGGAAGAATCTTAAAAATAATGAAGTTGTACAGACATTAAGTAGTAAAAATTAATGATTCCCTCCATGTTCTTCTTGCCACCTTTCTGCGACATGTATACCCAACATCTCCAGCTTTTCTTTTTGTGCTCAGGATTGTAGCTCAATATTAGTATGATGCTAATATTGAGCATAATGCTAACAGCTTCTGTTGTCTCGGTGGACTGCCTGTTGACTCCCTGCTTGAGGTCTGTCAGTGTCTCTTGCATAAAATTTTTTTGTGTTTCTTTTCAGTTACTTTGTCCATATATGGGGTTGTTTCCTCTCTGTGGCACAATAGTTAGCACTTTTCCCATTTTTATTTAATGGGTTTTTCTTAATAAGTGACATTTTTCTTCTTTCATTTGGTTTCCTGCTTCTAAGTTAATGTCCGGTTTTTGTCTGGAAAATTAGCTGTTTCAAAAACCTCCTGATTAAGTCACATTGAATGGGCACTGCACCGTTACCTAGCAACCCCAATGGAGCCCAGCCTGTTACCCAGCAACACAAAATGGAGTTTGGATGTGCGGTACAATGGCTGCTGGCAAAGACAAGCGTTTTGTTGACTTACCATCCAGAAACCACTTCCTGCATTCATGTTGGTTGTGCAGGAAGCTCAACTACTGCTTTTCAAAGATGTACTGTTATAGAATTTGCTGCCATTTTCAAGTGAGTATAAACATGGAGTTAAGGGGCTTGGTCAGCAGCAGCTTGTTTGGCTTTAAAGTGACAGGATGCCCTAAAACAGCTCATTCTGAAAATAGGCAGAACTCAACAAACTAAAATCTCGTTGACTATGAATAATTTTGTACAAAAGACGTAATGGACATGTTTTGTTTAGCCCATAAATCTATCCTAACCTGTTCAAGGAACTATAATGGGTCCCTTTGAAGTTGTAATCTTTATTTATACAGTTTTAAGTTGACTTTTCAAATCCTTACCGGACGCCAGACCTTCCTGTAACGCTGCTTTTCTGAAATATAAAACATAATTTCATGTTTTTGTGAACGAAGATGTAATTTGTAAGACTGAATAGCATCTCTGCTTCAAGAAACAGGAAGAAAAACATCTTTTTGTATGCTCGGGTTGAATTGATGAGAAATTCTCATTTTAAAATTAATGCTCTGCACAATTGTTTTTCAGACGACTGTTGAAAAATCTTTTTTGCATTTAGAAATCCACCTACTTGCCCAAACCACTTCACTGAGACGGGAAGCTTCCATTATGAAGTGGAAAGTAAATATTTTACTTAAGCAGTGAGAGATATTTTTAATGTTTTAAGATTGCTAAGTGAACCAGTTTCTGTAACTCTATTGAGTAAGCAGCAGAAGTCTTAATATTTAGTTTTCACCTCTACTTTTTCCTTCTACGTTTCAGGACCTTTTTTTTTATTTTTTACAGCTGATTTGCCTTTTCCCCCCGTTCACTATCAGACATTCAACTGCTTCCAAAGCAACTCTTTCTCTTACCTCATTTATTTCCTCCTGACCACTTTCCACTTCTCCAGCCCTCGTCTTCCTCCCCCCTTTCTTCCTCCTCTCCTCCTGGCCATGCTACACTGCACAGTGCATTAATAGTGGTATGAAAAATTCCCCGCTGAGACATGGTGGGATCGTCGATGCCAATGACTCAGAACTGGAGGAACAGAGAGTTAAAAGGCTTGGACTCCTTACAGAAGTTGTTCCACCCCACTGATGTTGCCTTGCTGACAAGGAGGCATGGTACTTTGGCTGAATGTTGAGCTGAGTGTTTTTTATTGTAATCACTGGTATTCTTATATCGCAGTAATTGCAGCACTTCACTGGCTTTGCTCTGGGGTTTTTTTTAAAGGTAAGAGTCTGGTTTTGTAAGTTAAAGATTTATGCCAGTTGCTTCTGTACATGCAAATATCTAAAAAAGAAGTGATTCAACCTGGGATTTGCTCAAAAAACTTTCTGAACTTGTTTTTTCCTAGTGTGTTTTGGCATACGGATGTTCGACTGGTCTGATGTTGGAGCCCTGAGATCTCAAAAGACGCAGTCACCTACTCCATTAAATTATCATTTTATCGATACGATTTAGCCTCTCAGACTGTTAAATCCACATCTTGATCTGCTCCTTTCAATTTTTGCAGTTTTATTACGAACAAAACTGATCGACCAACACAAAGCAATCAATGACTGAAGTGGAAGGAATAACAGCTGGAAGTTTTGGTTGTGTCTCCACAGAGGTCAATGCATTTCTTTGCCAAATAACTCAAGCTTTGTTAGATTGGATGCTGTTCTTTCTAAGTCAGCTTATTCTTAAAGGTTACACGTTATGCTTTCATGAATAGATTGAGCCAGGGCGACACAAAATGTGTACATTTATTTTGCACACAATCACTCTTAGATGATGAGATTTTAGTTGGTGCCGTTTTAGCTCCTTTCGTTTTAGGGTCACTTTAAATTTTATAACTTTAAATCCTTATCAGCTGCTGCTGGTTATGTACCGTAACTCAATGAAAATGGCTGCAAAAAGATGCGCAATAATACAACCGTACATCTTTGAAAAGCATTAGTAGAACCTCATGCACAACCAATAAGAATGCAGCAAGTGGTTTCTAGATGGAAAGTCGGCAGCAAAACACTTGTTTATTCCAGTAGCCATTGTACAACACATACAACCGTGAAACCAGATGACCAAAGGTGCTGGAGCTCTGCTAGGGTTGCTAGGTAACAGAGCAGCGCCTATTGAATGTGACTCGACAATTGGAAGTGTGCTGAAATGACTCATTTTCCAGGCACCAGAAAGACATTAACTTGCTGTCCAAAAGAAATGGCTGGGAGTTTTGTTTGTTTTTCTCTTTTTGCTGCTTTAGAAGCAGTAGAAACCCAAATGGAAGAACAAAAACACATCAAATTTGAATGTTAACCATTTCTCATTAAAAAGTTGAACATGGATTTCCGCAGCTCCTCCAGTCACCATGAGCCACCTTGGCCAAGGTCTCTTTGGCATGACTCGCTTAGTTGTGTCATTTCCAGTCATTTCAAGCTCTTTCTACTTTTAGATGATGATTGCTGGGGAACATTAATTAATAAACAACACCTAGAAACATAAACATGGTTAAAGTGTTACAAACAATATCTCAAGCTTTGAACGACATTCCAAAAATGAACTGTTCAAACATCAGAGATCTTCCCAGAACATTTTCAAACCAATATCACCCCTAATTTATCAGATTATTATCAGATTAACTCTAATGGAAATTGGGTAGAAATTGGTGTAACAAAGTAAAATGGGCTCACCAATTAGATTTTAAGTAAAAATGTTCAGCTTTTTGTATCTTTCAATTTGTCGTTTTGTCTTTGTGTTGGTCTATATTATAAAATGCAAATAAAAAAAAAACATTGATGCCTGGTTGCAACTTGACAGATCATTAAAAACCTTAGAGGAGCAAGGACTTGTACAAAGAACCTCTGGTATGTATCTATATCAAGTTATGTCCTAATTTGACCATCCTGCCTGATGCTGCAGCTGTTTTTCATGCTAATATACTGGAAATCCCAAATATCGTCAATCTTGCAGTGTCTGCATGCTCAGTTGTCTCTCTTATACCTGGAGTTATTGACAAGAGACGTTACAGGAGCAAAAGAGAGAAATGTGAGTCTCAGTTGCCATGCCAATCTATCTTTGGTTTCAGGTGGCAAGTGATGGTTGGTCAATATTTATAGACCCGTTACAGCATGGCTCATCTTGGCGCTGTCATGTCAACTTTAATGTCTCAATCTGGTCGCCGCCTTCTTTGACTTTTTTTAATCTGTTCTTTCATTATGTTGCTGCTACCTGTGAGTGTTTATGACTCTTCCTATCTGTCTGGCTTCTATATACTAGTTACCTGTGATGTAATTTCCACTGAAAATGCTCAGATTTTAACCCCATCTGTCACAATAAACAGCAAATCAATTAATCCCATGATAAATTAAAACAATCTCAATAATTTTTATTTACATAATTCATTTCTTTCTTTTCTCTCTGTACCAAAATTGGTCTTCAGTTTGATGCTTTGGTCTCAGCTAGTCTTTTTTTTGAAGGACAATTTTGTTTTCAGAAACTTGATCACTTTACTAGTTGTTTTGGTTTTGTAAAATGTATTCCAGTTCCAGTGTTAAATATTAATTAGAATTTAAAGTTTATTGATCATTAAGCAATGACATCATCAATATATTTGAAAACATGATTAAATGCAGTTAGTGTGCAGTTTAGAGACACAAATCACATTTCTGAATGTGACTATTAAGAAGTAAATGGGAAAGTTGTGTTTGTGTTTGAGGCTATAATGAATGTGACGCAGAGTTGCAAGTTGCAACTATACAGTTACCTAAACAAGGAAGTAATTAATTGTAACACAAAATGTCATGATAAAATGTTAAGTCCACATCCTAACTTTCAGTGTACTTTTATGCAGTTTTTGAGCGAATATTTGCAAAGTGAATATTGTAGTTTTCCAGATTCTTTGTAGATGAAATTCTTGCATTGTTCAGTACTTGAGTAGAAACATTTAAGATTCAAGACCCTGAACCCCAGTAGCACATTTCTTCAGCAAGGACTTGTTTCTTTAAGGTCAGGTCCTTTACATGAAAACCTAGAATTGCATATTTACTGCCATGAACAACTACACAGATTCCCAGTTCATCAACTGAACAGCCGCTTTGACTTCCTGGTGATTTTAAGGACTTTTCTCCAACCAACCGTGGCGCTAATTGGTGGCAGCATCTTGTCAAAGCAGCCGTCGGGGCCACAAGAGCAAAACGAGCATTTTGCTTCGTAATTACCCTAGATTATCCTATCCGCTTACCATCCTCCATGTTGCAAAAACACTCATAACAAGGACTAATAATCACACAATATTCTACAAGCCTTTTTATTAGTTGCCTAAGTCCTTTTCATAGAAGCCGATTGGATGATTAAATTATTTTATACAAGGATTTGCAATTAGCTACAGAGCTGTTAGGGATTCTTGCTCCAGGGATGTACTGTTCTGATATTTATGCAAAGAAGGATCTGCCGCACATATGGTTCTGCTGAGCTTAATTGGACAATTCAGACTGATGGTCGCACAACGGTGAAGAGACGTCTGTTTTTATTAATCTACCCTTATAAAGTCCAATTTGTGTTTAATTCACCCGCAGCACCTTGTGAGTTTCCTCTTCCACGGACGTAAAGAGGATGTTGTTTAGCAAACATCTGAAGCGGTGTTTGCTAAACTCCCTCTGGCTTGGATCCTTAAGCCTTGTGTTGTATTTTATTTATTTTTTTCGCTTGTCTATTTTCAGGACGGGCCCTCATGAGACTAACAGACAGAAAGCTGGAGCGAATGGGGATTATCCACGAAGCCCAGAGGCAGCACATCCTGCAGCAAGTCCTGCAGCTTCGTGTCCGCGAGGAAGTCAGGACTCTCCAGCTCCTCACACAAGGTAAACTTTTCAGCATCTAAATATCGCATTGAGATGTTTTTCTGCATTACGCATCCTGTCCCCGATGCTGAGGATTTAGTTTCTTCTAGGTTAAAAAATATTAAATAACAAACATTATATTAAATATACCAATCATTCATTATTCACGAGCCATCTGTCGCCATGGCAATCGCTGCATATTTCAAAGCCTGGAGGAAATGATGAATCAGAAAATGATTATGCAACAAAAGAGTCTTGCAGAAACATTTTCTTCAGCTGCTCTGCTCACAAGCCATCGAGTCCAGATGATGATGGCTTGTTGTTGCAGTTATGTCTCCTTACAGATTTACTTTTACACGTGATGAGCTCCTGTAGCTGCAGGTCCCAACTCTGCTGACTCTGAACTTGTCGGTTTCTCATGTCGCAAGCAGAGATAGTACCTGAGTATGCTGATATCTGCTGAGATACGCTGCAAGGTTGTTCCAGATGGTTGCTCCAGATAGACGTAACAGATGCAGCTAATGTATTCATGAGTGCTCAAGAGGTCCAAAGCTGTAGACACCAGGCTGAAATATAAGTGCACCACTTTTGTTTTTGCTCCCATTTTGTCATGAGCTGAACTCAAACATCCAAACCTTTTTCTGTACACACAGTAGACCTATTTTCTCTCAAATATTGTTCACAAATCTGTGTTGGTGAGCACTTCTTTGCTGAGATAATCCATCCCACCTCACAGGTGTGCCATGCAAAGATGCTGATTAGCCGGCCTGATTGTTGCACAGGCGTGTGACAATAAAAGGTCATTGTGAAATTAGCCGTTTTGCTTTATTGGGGGATCAGAGAACCAATCAGTATCTGGTGTGATTACCACTCACTCTGTGCAACCCACCTGTTAGCATTCATCAGATTGATCGGGCGTTTTTGGTCCACGTCTCTTCAATAACTGTGGGAAGTTTCTGGATATCGGCAGGAACTGAAGCCGCTTGTTTTAAACACCGGACATATTTATCCATTTTTCAGTCGACTAAGACAGAAATCTCATTGTTATGTCACCGTTAGGTCAGCTAGTTATTAACCAAAAGAATCTGAAACTATGTCAAGCTGTTGGTAGCAAAACTTCTTTTGATATTCTGTTAAAATCTGAAAAACACAGCTTCACAATCATGGTGTTTCCATCAAATAAATGTAATTACAATGATATGTGAAGAATCATACTTCATCCACGGCGCTCATCATCAACTATCAGAGTTGACGTAAGCGTCTTATTGAGGCCTTGTAACGACAAGTGACTTATAATTAGGAATGGCTACACATATATGCTCCATTTTGGAAAATTGTAGTTATGCCTATCGTAACCAATTTTGCTGAACAATAAATTTCCCCAGAAGTTATTGCAATAAACAGTAATATTGTTGTTGTGAGACCATTTTCAAGTAATGCAATGCTCAAAGATCAATAAATCTTAAATTCTAATTAAAGTTTATCACCGGAACTGGAAGATACTCTAAACTAAATAAATAAAACTGAAATGAAACTATGACTTTTCTGAAAACAAAATTGTCCTTAAGAAAGGACTAGTTGAGACCAAAGCATCAAACTTCATTGGTCATTGCGATGGTACTAGAGTCACAGTTGTGTTGGTTATGAATTTCGGAGGCTTTTTCACCAATTATGAAGGCAAAACAAATGTCTAATGGATTAGATGTTTGTTGTGCTTCCTTATTTAATTGTCTTGAACCTATTAGTCTAGATTAGTCATCTCTGCTGAGATGCTCTGACCTTTTCCTCATATCTCAACAAAATGAGCTAAATATTTCAGAGTGATTTTATTTGGTACCTCACTGTTTATTTTTTGTCATAAATATACTTTTGTGCCGTCGATGTTCAGAATACAGATGCCTTTTTTGTGACTTTGTAGCATTAATCAAAGGCAGCAGGATCAATTCAGCCTCAAAATATGCAGCGACTCTGTTTGCAATTTATGCACGTATAACAGCAGTGGTAATCCATTATGTTAATTAAATCTTTTGATGAGCCATTTTTAATTCATGTATAGCCAAACTAAAAGCCTCACACAGGTAAATAGCTGAGCTGCCAAAGTTGAAATCAGTGGCAACAAAGCAGACGATGTTCCCAATGAATCAAGCAGCTCCTGTTCATTTAGTGTTTCCTGTACAATACTTCTCTTTGTATTGTCCATCAGATGCAATTATTAAAGTTTTCAGTTTTACTGCAGCAGTTTTGTGACTACATGTCTGAATTTTAAACCAGATAAAACCCGGTTTTTAGTTGGTTTACTTTGATTCGTCGACTTGATGAAGAAAACACAATTTAAGACCTTTTTTTTTTATAGTGCTTAGACTCAGTGAGTCTGCCCTGTCATAGGGCTGTGCAATAAATCAATAACAATATATATCACTAGAGACACATAATCAATAACGCATCCTATAGCATTTTCACTGAACGACTACAAAATGAATAGAAATAGGTTTCTGTGTGAAATATTTATTGTTCAATGTTATATTAAATATATATACATGTATAGACTTCTATCATACTAGTTTGGTGCTCTTGGGGGCCCCCTTGTGGTGTGGAGGCCCTAAGCGGCCTGTCTAGGTCACATGTGTCTTGGCTCTGATTCCGTTTGGTAATTTATGGAGACATCTGTCATTTATCATTGCTGCACAAACTTTGTTCCACCAAACAACAATAGTTCCAGCTCAAACCTGTTTGTTTTTACTCTCCACACAGCAGCACGCTTCATGTTCTCCTTGTTCTCTCCTTTCCACCCTGTGAAGCTCAGCCTGTCTTGTTTCTCGCTCAGCAAATCCAGCAGCTTTCCTTCGCCAACCACCACCGCATCGGTGCCGCTTGTTCCTTCACACCCATCTGCACAGACTCAGAGAAACGGGGCTGCCGCAGGGGCCGAGGAACAAATTCCAGGGTTCCAGATTCTTGGAAAACATTTGGACTGAAATAAAGCCACGGCTCGGTTTAATTCCCTCGGCGAGGAGAAAATAGAAAGTGAGAGGAGGAACAAGAGAGGGCATTTAGCTGAGTGATGAGGCTCGCTAAAGGCTACCCTCAGCATCCCAGGCCTTTCTTCCCTTTTTTTGTCTTTTTTTCTTGCCTCATCCTCCCTGCTCTTCATCTCCTTTTTTCTGCATTGATGATATGGGAGCAGACAGCCCACCCGTCTCAGCAGGGCACTGCCTTTTAGAGCATATCTGAGCCTTGGGGATACTCACTGAGAAGACTGAAGTTTGACAAAGCAGAAAAATGTAGAATTGCAAAGACAAAATCAAAAGGAAGAAAATCAAAGAGCATCTCTCTTTTTTTTTTTTTTTTTAACATTATTTTGAATAAAATATGAATTTACTACAAGTAAGAATGGAACCATAGAGTGAACAAAGCAAACAAACATGTACTATATGATTTTGTTGATTGGTTTTTAATTTGTATGTTTCAATGTTAAGTCTAAATGTTCAAAAGTTAAAAAAAAAAAAAAGGTTCCTCCCTTAGATTTTTGTTCTTTTGGCAGAAATCAGACAAAATTTGGAAGGAGATGAAATGGTTCCAAGGCAAACTTCCTTTCGTTGTTGCTAAAGAGAGACACAGTGGTACGCAGTTTGAAGTAGAGCAGGGAGGGAAACGAATGAAGTGAAAAAGTGGCAACGGATGAATGGTGATGAGGTAATGAAGAAAAAGAAGAGGAAAATAAATGCTGCAATTGTTGAGATAGGTGCCAAAAACGTTGGACGACGACGAAATGGAGAAAATCTAGAGGTGTGAAAAGCTTTGGTTCGGCTCTGTATTTGTTTGCATGGATAGTTTATCTTTCTGTTTTTCTTAGTTCACTCATTTTTCCTTCAAATCTTGGATTGAGGAGAAATGTTAATCTGTCACATCTTTGAAGTACGTCGGTTTTGTGGTGATACGGTGGAATTTTGCATTTAGCTCTGTCAACATGAGTATGTTAACTTTCACCTTCTCATCTTATTTATTTTATTTTTTTATATAATTACTGACTCACTGAGTGAAATTTTAGTAGCATGCCTAGTGGTCAGAAAGAAATCGTCTCAAGTAAGCAGAAAGTATTTTAAGCCCAGAAGTTCACCATCAGTTTCAAGCCGTCAGCATGCTGAGGTGACTGAAACTTTATTGATGCACTGACAAGATACTAAAACCAACATTTTCTTAACAGCACATGATAATTATAGCGTAAAAATTAATGTTAATCCTTCTCCAATAATATTATTCTAAAATAAATTATCTTTTTCTGGTAATGATGACCTGTTGTCTCTACAAAAATAGCTCTGTCTCGATTGGATTTAAAGCCCTAAAAATCTCATCCTGAACTGAACAGACTAAATTCTCATTACCCAAGAATGATTTTGAGCAAAAAGTGTAATAAACATGTTTTGTAAAGTCTGGTCCCATCCTAATCTGTTCAAGGAAGCTGAATAGTTGCCTTCAAAATCCCTTTCACAGACACTCTCCATCCAGTCTCATTGAACTTCTCACTCAGTTTGCAAAGTAGATTAGTTAAAAAACCTAATTCTTTAGCTTTGCAGAGATGTGGCATTAGTAGCCGCCTGCCCTCTCGAAGGAGTCTCTAATGTCTATCTCCAGCCGTTAATGGGTGAGAGAGACGCAGAGACACACAGGACAACCTTTCACTCAGTCTCACCTGAAAGCCTGGAATTATCTGAGAAAAACTCAGGCATGCACCGAAAGACAAAGAAAACCTTAGACAGACCCACTCTGGGATCTGAATGCAAGCAAATATGAATGGTCATATTTACAGAGGTTACAGTATGATCATTTAAAGGTGCAGTTTGTAAATTGGAGAAATTGTTTTTTACATATTTGTTGTGACAGAATGTCATCAATCTACTCCACTTCCTTTCTTTGCTACTATTGCCATCTATAAAAATTTAACAAAAATAACCAAACACAGTTAGGAGGTGGGTCTTAGTGCTGCCAATCAACCTCATGTACTCTGTTATATGTGCTACCAGTGGAAAAACAATTTACCTTTACAACAAAAACATTTACCCACCATCATCAGTGGCTAAGCTAACTAACCTAGCATTCACATCAATCTGCTATCAGGAGGAAGCTTTAGCATAGCAGAGGGGGAGGAGAAGGTTAGAAGGAGCAGGATGATTGACAGCGCTAAGACCCGCCCCCTGGCTCTGATTATTTGTTTCTAGTTATTTCTGAGCACACTGGGAGAAGGTGAGCGAGACTGTAAAGGTTGCAGATCCCTGATTTAAACAAATATGTAAAATAAATATTTTTCAAGGAAGTTACATTTAAAGCTTTAGCTTTAAATGTAAGTGTGTCTTCATTTAAAGCTTTAGCTTTAAATGAAGAGGTATTCAGTGTGTGCACTTCAGTTGGCATCAGGAAGAAGATGAAACATGGCCACCAGAGAGAAATGAAATGAGAGGATCTGGAGTCAGAAAGGTACACAAAAGGGTAAAAGCACCGTGTCGTCAAGAGAGCGAGGCGTTGTAATTACTCCAGCGTACCCAGCCAGAATTAGCTCAATGGACAGTGATTAACCTTTAAGGCTTGCCGAGCCATGGGAGGGAAATAATTAGATTTCCCTCACCGTCGTCGACGGCAGAGGCTCAGGATCACTTATTGCTTATAATCATCGGAGGTGGGCTGAGGCTCTCCAAACAGAAACCGATATTCAACAACAAAGCCTTCAGAGCATCAGGGGTTCAGTCTGGTTCGAGTTAGAGCCGTTTGATGAGCAGGAGGACATGAGCAGCACATATTTCCTATACCTGACTAGAGCTGATGTTCCTCTAAATGTGCTTTTGTTTCTTCACATTTAAACCCATTTATTATGCATGGCGGGATAAGAAGCAGCAGCAGGAGGAATGCAGATGAAACTCTGAACTGACAGGTGGAATACTGAGAACGGTGGGAATCTTTTCACGATTTCTTAATTTACGCTTGGTGTTTTCAGTTCAGGGCGATTTCAAACACAGTCAGTCAATCAAGTTTATTTGAGAAGCACATTTCAGCAACAACACAGTTCAGTGCTTTACATCATAGAAAAAGAAATAAAAGTAACAGAACAGAACTACATTTTGAAGCGCTACATTTTGTGAAGTGCTGCTGTTACACATCTAAATGTTGGTCAGTGTTTCATTCATAATGTTTCAAGAGAAACTCTAAACAGCTGGGTTTTTAGTCTGGATTTAAATTTAATTGCTTCTGGCTAGTCTGAAGGAGCTGATTGGAGGAGTTGCAGGGAAAGGCTGAATGGTTGTCATGAGAGATGAAAAGATTTCTCAAATGTGCATAAAGAGTCAAAACAACATCCCAGGTATGTCTTTGATGGAATGACTTTGTAACATGCTGTACATTAGAATTTAAATTAAAATACAGTGAAATGTACCCAGGCCTAAGAGTTAGTCTCTTAGTTAAGGTAATAACGCCTGATTGAAGCCAAAACTAAAGCCACTGGCTGTAAACTTTACTTAAACATTTAATAAAAAGGCAGCATTTTATGTTTATTTAATTTATTTAAATAATGACCACAATGAGACCGGCTTTTACTCAGTTTAATCATGCTTGCAGGCCTGTTTCACGGATTTGAGTATATTAAAAAAAAACTAACACAGAATTAAACAAAAAGTAAATTAAAAAGTCGTTTTGACTGATTTGGTGAATTTAAAATAAATATATGATGCAAGAGATCCAAAATGTGCATTAAAGAGGCTGTTAAACCAGAACTGATGTTGAACTGAATTAAAAATGTTTGCAACAGATTCGAGGTTTTACTGTACAGAAGGCAGACAATAAATCCAGGAACAAAAGTCATGCATATGTTTTTGAATGCAATATTCTCAACTCTCTAATCTAGGAAAAATTAAAAACTTTTAAAAACTAAAGCATCTGGCTAATTGCTAGAATTCAAACTCCAATTTGAAAGAAAATTACAGTTCGTTGTTTAATCAAGATGTCTTACATTGTAATTTTTGTGAGAAGAGACGCTTCTAAACCTGTAAAATTAACTCAACATAGATTGGAACCTGCTACACCGTCATCTCTCTGCTCCTCTTAATTGATTAAACCAAAAAGAAAGAAGCTTTTGTATTTAATTTCACGCCTGTAAACATTTCAGGGTTTCCAGCAACAGCCTGATGCCAGTAAATATGCTATTACTGACTTGTGAAATCATCACTTTTAATAGCAACTTAAATTACTTGAATTACACAGCTGACGGAGCTCATGGAAAGTGCTTTTTTGAGAATGTGGTGCTAATCTGTGAATGTAGACACAGGCTCACTGCGTACGCTTCATTTACTATAACAGAGTCTCATTTGAGTCAGGAGACAGAGTCAACTTTAGGGAAATCAATCAGCCTTATTGTTCCTTGTCTGCCACAGTTTTCATATTGGAAAAAAAAAAGTTTGCAGGAGGTTCGTCATGTATAATTAAGTGTGAGAATAATAATTCTATATTCATGGATTACGTGGTTATTGAAGTGTTTATTTTTATTTTTTTATTAATCTTCCATTTAACAAGAGTGGCTCTGACTTTCTTGGTTGCAGTCTTTAGGGATAATTGTCTGAATTTGTTATTCAGGCCCCAGTGTGCTTGTGTCTGTAGAAATCTGTGGCCTCGGGGCAGTAAATGAAGGAAGTCTTCTTGTTTTGCTCCAGCAGACCTCGCTTCCTTTGCTGCAGGCATCGTAATAAATTATTTCTCACCGCTTCATGAAAGGAAACACTCCGATTGGAGCGCTTTGCTAAACTGCATATTTGTCTTTTTACACTTGATCATCTAAAGTTTGCTGACGTGAAGCTCGGTAACGACGTAAGAACTTTCACTGCGCCGAGAACAAACGAAGGGAAAATGTTCACGCTGATCGAGTAGCACTTAATTTCACGGCCTAGAGTCTGCTTCATAACAAGAAGGCGAATCAATAAATGACTGTGAAAAGAAACTCTCCATGTAGGACTAACATGCAGGTGCATCTTGAAAATATCTGAATCTGTTTAATTACTCAGTATTTTTGACTTATATACTGATTTCAAGCAAACTTTCCTGGAGTTTGTCTGTCAAATACAGCGACACAATTTTAATTTAAACAAAATGAAAATGATATCTGTTTAATTCCATAAATGTTAAGGGTGCATTCATGCCAGCCCTGTTTAGTCCACTTTAGTCACACCCTAGTTTGTTACTGTGATGCGTTTTAAAACTGATGCGGGCCAAAAAAGTGAACTTTTAGTTTAAATGAACTCTGGCGCAGTTCGAATGCAAACCGGAGGCCGTTCCAGAAACGGGAAGCAGACTAAAGTGCAAAGCATTCTGGGTAAATGCAACCAAAACACACATCCATGTCTGGCGCCAGCGTGAGAAATGGTTCCTGGTCTTTTACCAAAGACAAAAGAAAATCCTGCAACCGATAAAATCTGACGCCACTCTATTTTTGTTTACATTTTGTGAAGGAAGTTGTGCTCATGTCTTCCTTTGACACAGTGTCACACGTCTTCCTTCAGCGGTTCTTCATGCAGCGCCACCACTGGCCAGGAGGGGAACAGTTTTTTTTCTGCATTTAATGCAGTGCGGTGTAACGGGGAAAATATTGTGCAATTTTATAGCACAATTAATTAACTGTTAACTTCAATTGTTGTAGAAATGCAAGAATTACACCTTTGGAAACGTTACCAGCGTTTCACTGAGAAGTAGCTGGCATGGTGAGCTTAGCAGATGTTTCCCCAGGTGTTTTCTGATTTCTGCTGACTAGTCTGAAGGAGCTGCACCTCGAAGGCGGGGCTCCGTCCACCCAGGTGGTTTTGCACAACTGAATGGTTGCCATGGAGATGAAAAGGATTTCTTAACCATGCATAAAAGAATCAAATAAAGACGCCAGGAATGTTTCTGATTGGGGAATAACGTATAACATAACGTATAGCTAAAACAAAGTTGACTTTACATAATTCTGCCCATTTAAAGTGAAGCACAGCAGCTGAAAATTTAACCAATGTTGCCATTTTGGCCTCCAGCTAAACTGAGTCTCCTGATATATCAGGTACGAACATCCTTATGCTACGGCTAATCATGAGCAAGGAACGAGAAAGATTCTTTTTAAAAAGTGTAACTGATCTTGTTAAACCGATGTGAACCGGATTTTATTTCACTTCTGTATCCAGTGATGGATGAAAAACTGAGTATGTCCCGTTGGGCATCAGGGATGGATACTTCTAAGCTTCATTCCTCCAGAATATTTATTGAAACGAAGCGCCTTAACTCTAAAGACTCGTGGAGCTCGCGGTAACTCCTGTCCTTCCTCCGTTTTTCTCTGAGAATCAGATGTTTTTCTGCAGCGTGTGGGGAACCGAGAGCTCTCATTATCAGAGTCCTCTCCTCAGGCTGCTGCTCTCTGCGAGGGCAAATTCTCCTTAAACGTCCCCTCCATTCTTCCCTCGCTCTTCCTCTTTGGCTCTTTTTTTTTTTTACCTCTGGTGAAGGTCAGATTAACTCTTTATATATATATATTTATAATTTCCTGTCGGTGATTTCTCCCTCAGAGGCTCCGAGCTCGAGAGATGTGATAAAGGTTGAGACAAAGTGAAACACCTGTGTCTGACAAAGTGAATAATGTGATTTTCTTATTCAAAGAGGCGACTGGGTGTCTAATATCCCTCTTAAAGTGCACCAAAGTCTCATTTTCTGTTTGAATATGAACAAAATGTCGGTGCCATGGGTGACTCCACTTTAGGAGCAATTTCAGGTTTCTATGCAAGAAAATGTCATTTACATCTAAATGATTACCTAATACCACAAGTTGACATCCTTTATGAAGCTGCACTGTTCTATTGGTAATAATGTCACAAAACAGAATAATTACTTCCCCTGCAGAGTCGCCTCTTTTGTTGACTGACGAGCAACTAACTCTTAAAACAAAGGTATTGCGAAATGCTAAAAGAACGAGACCGAAGCATCTATGCAATCACAGATTATAATGATCAGCATAATTACTTTAGAAAATGAGCAAATTTTACTGGTGGCGTTTCTGTATTTCTGAGTGTTTTGCATTTCAGCTAACTTCCTGAAATGCTTCCTGTTTTGTTGTATAAAGCCAAGGTTAAAGATTGTTTTGCCTTATTTGGGGGGTTGTTTTTTATTTTTAGTAAAAATTTGCTGCTTGCAGGCAAACACTTCAAAAACACAGAATATTACCAAGTAATTTTGGTCTAGTATTTAGTCCAAATATCTAAATACACTTGAAAAGAGACAAAATTAACTTAAAAGTAACTTATCAGCAAGATTTAAGAGATTGTTTTAAGTTAATAGTTTCTTAATATTGGAAAAAAAAAGTACCAGTTCCAGATTATTTCAATATGGGAAAAATGTCTTTGAAAAAGAATCTGCCATTGGAAATAGTACTTCATTTTAAACACTATTAAGCAATTATTGATATGAAATAAACTTGCACTGAAAAGTTCAATGGAAGTTAGTTTAGATGTTTAGATATTTCCATGAAAAAGTAGACAAAAAATACTTGGTGAGTTTATGGAGTGTGTTACTTTAAAATGAAAGCTAAAACAAACATGGCTCATAAAAAGATCTGTTGGTGACACTCTTGAGCTGTGGCCACACATCATTATTCCACGGACTGCGTATGGCCCCTGAGCCACGCTTTGAACACCCCATTGTACAATAGCAATAGTTTGGGACTTTTTCTTACATTTTTCAAATTATATATTATTCTTAATTACCAACAATACAAGTTTAGTTGAGAAGTAGCTGTTGTTTTTAAATTAAACGAATCTGTTTATTTTAGTTGGTAGCACTGATGCCTTTTAGCAAGAAGGTCCTGGGTTCGATTCCCGCACGGGGTTTGCATGTTCTCCCAGTGAATGCCTGGGTTCTCTCCGGCTTCCTCCCACAGTCCAAAAACATGACTGTCAGGTTAATTGGTCTCTCCAAATCTCCCTCGATGTGTGTGTGCGTGTGTGTACGGTCGTCTGTCTCTGTGTTGCCCTGCGACAGGCTGGCGACCTGCCCCCGGTGACCCCACCTCCCACCCAGAACGTAGCTGGAGGTCGGTACCAGCTCTCCTCCCAACCCCACTAGGGACAAGGGTGTTAGAAAATGCATGGATGAATGCTAATGCTGTTTATTTTTTTTATATTTTTACTTCAATCAGCATTAAATCCCATTCTGGATTTAATGCTGGATAATAACTTGAATTCAAATCAAAGCCAGGAAACGGATGAAAAGAAAAGTACGCAGAAAGTATTACAGATAATCAGGAAAGATAAACAGAGAGAGAGAGACTCTGAGGAAGAAATGGAGAGCACAGGTGGAATTGCCCAAAGGCACAGCATCAGCACTCGTCCTGTGTGCGTGTCTGAGTGTGTGTGTGCATGCGGGCCTCAACATCCTGGCCTCTAACCCTTGGCGGAGGAAAACAGATTGCTTTGACAGGTCCACTGACATCATGAGATGTTCTGCTCTTTTGCCAGAGTCTCTCGGGAGTCTTTGGCTGCCAAATGTCCAGCAGGGCTTAAGGCTTCACCGCAGTGAGGGAGAGAGAGTCTGTAATGTCACTGTTGTAGGGGAAACTCGGCTGTCTGGATGCTATGTTACATGAGACATGATTTTACAGAGTAATGAATAAGTCATGGTAGAATCTGGATGTTGTGCTGGTCTTCTGGCTCCGTCACCATGTTGTACTTAAGCAGCAGGTTTCATATCCACTCTGCGTTAATTGGTGTCCGTCGTGAGGACGGTTTGTTCCCACTTAGAGCCGATGATTCAGACTAGTTTCCTTTCATCTGCTGTCAAGTACAAAGCCGAGAGCGGACGTTTTCCACATATACTTAAATTTTAGTCTTGGAGTTGGATTTTACAATGCGGCTGAAAAATATACCGATGTAAGCGTTTTATATTGGTAGATATTGATAATTATGATTTAGTTTTTATTTTAAAATATCTGAAATGCAGCCAAACTACTTATGTGATCTTTCCTGTTTTATACACAGTTTCCACTTCACTCCATTTTTTATTTTTACTTTTGAGTAGTAATGAATCACTGTGGAGAAACCTCACTCAGTTAATCAACAGGTTGCTAGGTAACCAGAGAGTGAGTGAGTGAGTGAGTGAGTGAGTGAGTGAGTGAGTGAGTGAGTGAGTGAGTGAGTTAGTTAGTTGCTAGGTAACCAGAGAGTGAGTGAGTCAGTTGATTCCACCAACTTTGCTCAGCTGGCAGTGAGCGGCTCGTCTTTCCTCTTTCTACATCCCAGAGAATGCTATGTAGTTCTGCATCTGAGTTATTTTTTTTAATCTATTTATGTGTTTCAAACGGTCACACAGAATATATGTAGATATACAGAATAAATAAGTGCAGAAAAAAAATTAGTAGCATAAATTTGTAAAACAAAACAAAAGCTGGTCCAAAAGGGAGCAAGAAGAAGCCGTGGCTTATCCAGTCCTGTCGCTGAGTTTATTGAATTTATTGAATATTCTATCAGACGAAGTGTCTATTGATATCGGTCATGTTTCTGCTGATTCATGCGTTCACACCAGATACATTTTGAGCTTCAGGGCGCGTCTCGTTTACATTCAAAGGCTGTGTGGAGGCATGTTGAAGTTGCGTCCAACGTTGGAATTGAAAAGTTTGAACTTTTCAATTCCAGTTGATACGGAGTATCAACTGGCACATCGCGCATTTTCCAACGTGATCTCAGCAAAAAAAAATACTATGCAGGATAAACTAATTGTCACTGTTTGCTCTTGTCTTTTTAATTTACGACCAATCAGGTTGTGACTACAGAGACAGAAACCTTGCTTCGAAAAGGATCGGCGAGGAAGTTGGAATGTCGGACAAGTTATAACTTTTACTATTTGAAAATATTTCTCCGCATTTGAGCTTTGCAAATCTGTCCAGTAAAAATGATAAACATTAAATAAACATATTTATTTAGATGAAATATGCAGGACGTGGTGGGAGAGTCTGCAGAACACGTATGCCAAGGCGTCTTCTCTCAATGCCGCCCAGAACGATTTTGATGCATCCGACGCACAAAACGTCAGATGTCTGACTTCAAAGTGCACACACAGCAAACTTTGAAACGTTGGACATGTTTTTGTGAACACACCATTATTGTCCAACTGATCAGTTAAAGTTGGGTCAGTCTCGGACCTCTTTTCCTTCCCAGTGCGCCCCTGATCCCGTCTGTAACCACAACCTGAGCTCATTTATAAAACAGCAGCACCAGTTGATGCCTCTTGAAACTCGTTGATTTTGTTCTTGTAAGACGCCTTTTCGAACCAGAAGTGGTCAGGTTTCCCACACATGTAATCAGTTTACGAAGAAAACAGAACCCATTAGGAAGTCGTGGTATCAGTCGCCTGGGCAGCAGCGCTGGTTCCAGTCAGTCTGCTGCAGCCTCCAGCCTCCCTGACCACCTCCGGACATCCAGGAGCCCAGCCGGCCTGGACAGACCAGAATCCTCAGCGCACGCCTCCAGCTTCCCAGCATTCGCTCATGATCTGACAATCTGTTGGATCAATATCCAGAGGACACTCACTTTTACTCCGAGACAATCCATTACTCCCATAAACATGCCCCCAGCACTGGCTCCAGAGCTGCTGTGTGTAATGGAGAAGAATGGGGGGAAAAATGGCACTCAAGGAGTTGTTTTGGCTGCTGTTTGTCAAGGCAACCATTATGCAGCTTTGAGTCGCTGGAGCCCATCAGTTAATGCATAATCAGGAGAGACGAGATAATGTGCTAATGTGGTACTCTTCTGTGGTTATTTAATTGAGATAAGTTATTAATAGGGTTAGTTTGAAAGTCCACAGCCTGCTTAATGAGTAGAGCATTAGGAAAACAATTCCTCGTTTTACATGTTGTATCTGAAATGGCTTTGATTATATTAATGAGTCCATTAGTAGTTTTAGTATAAAAGCGCTATTACAATCCATTTACCTGCTTTATGACGTTACAGAGTTGTCAGTTTCTCCATTTGTCATGAGGAATGATGTGAAATGTTTCTCTAAAAGTAAATTACAGAGTGGCTTATAGGTGAGCTCCGAGTTGATATATCCAGCTACGCTCAAGTCTGGATAAATGAGAATAAAAGCCACATTTATTGAGTGGTATTTTAGTGCACAACTTTATATGTAGGGGAGAGTGTTGACTGAAGAGGGAGAGGGATACCAAGGACATTTTGAGTGAAATGGGGTGCAGCGAGCGGGTACATAAAAGGAAGTGATGTATGCTCTGGCAGCACGGGATCACGGTTTGCGTATCCAGGATTTATGGCGCCGTACTCGGCAACAGTACACCAGCACACCTGACCATCCATTATTATTGTAACATCTCTCGCTCTGGGGGCAGACATGATGGATGGGAAGCTGCTAATGACTTTGGGTTGAAATTATAATTACCACAAAAGTGACACGGAGCATTTAGAAAGTTGGCATCGGCCACTGGGCATCGTCTTTAAAGGACAGACATTTATTTAACTTATCACTATAAAACTGATTTAGTAGCCAGGAGAAATGAAGCTTGAGGTGAAAAACATATTTTTTAAATATTTTTGTGCAAATTAATTGGAGCATAACCTTCTAGTTTGGTAAAATTTTGAAAGGAAAGAGCATTAACCTCTTTGCAAAACCACAAACATTGTAAAGAAACAACAACATTTATAGTGTTTTTATTCACTCTTCAATAGTTATTACATTCATTTGCAACCTTCAGATCCAGGCCATGACTTCTGTGACAGAACATTTTATTATCAGATAATATAATTTTTCATTACAATCCCCTCATTTTTATGCATCATCAAAGTCGCATCAAATTTAATTTTATTTCCACATTTGTTGCAGTTTTATGCTGCTGAAAGATTTTTACCGTTTCTTGCTTGCAGCCATTTGGCTTTCTGAAAGAGAATTTGAATAAATTTTTTTAACTTCAATTTAATATAAAAAAAAATTATTGAAAACAAAATTTAAATTCTAAGAAATTTTTTTATGATATTTTTTTATTTTCACTTTTTTTCTGCAGCTCTCACATTGAACACTTGTCTAAATCCCTGAAAATTGTAGACAAATTTTAGACAGATCATTTAGTAGTAAAACTACTAAATGATTATTTTCATTTTAACTGCTTCAATTTAAAGGCTGGTTTGTAAAAACCCAAATGAAAACGCTGATAACCCATAATTAATCCCATTTGTCGTTTTATGCTCGATTACTTGCACAAATATCACCCTTTCTGTTTCCCCGTGTCAAACTTTCAGGGGTTTTTATACGTAATTCTAAGTAATTAAATGCATGTCTCTCCTTTTATTGTTAATTGGCAGTTTTTGACATAAAAATATAGCACTGGAAAAACAAACTGTTTTTTTTATCCGCATGCGAGAAGCCTGGCAATCAGAGCTCATAATCCTGGAGCACGCCCTCATGGCAGGTACGCTGCGCCGCACGCCGCCTGCTGCTTAGGTCGTGATGGAGGCAATTAAACGTGACAGAGAAATAACACTCTGTCCTGAATGACTCCTACTCTGCCGTTTATTGAACATTCAGGAAAATTAGGCTTTCAGTGATGCATGTAGAGCAAATAAAAATAATTTTAAAAATGATGCAAACAAGCAGCAATTTGTTCTATTCTGTCACTGGTTAATTATGTCTCAACCGTCTGTCATTTTACTTTAATATTACTTATTAATTCACCCTAATATAGATAATTTCTCCAAAAACTCAAAATCGGACAATGTATTTTTGGTCTAGTTTCTTGTGCAAATATTTCAGTACAATTGAAATGAGATAAAACAAACTTATAAGTAACTTTTTATCAAGAAAATGAGACATAAGCTGACTGTTTTAGGTTATTCTGTTTTGGTTTAAACGACATAAGGACAGGTCTGTGGTGAAATAGTTAACTTGTTTGAAATAGCTAAAATCCACAACTCTGAGGATTTATGCCATTTTTAACAACCTCATGGTGATTTATGAATAAAAAAACCCCAAATTGATTCTTTTACAGTGGAAGTTTAGGGAGAAGAAAGAGGAAACGGGGATGAATTCAGTGTTGAATTATTTTTTAAACCATTACAGATCACCTGCTTGTGATCCGAATCTTGTTGTGATCCGGATCTTGTTGTGATCCGGTTTCCTGACCTAAAGTTTTCACTCTCTAATTTCTCACCTTTACTGACAGGAAAAACAACCCGGCAGATGTTTCTCATTGCAGGAGGTCAGCCTGTGTTAGTCAGGCAGCTGCTGGCTGGTCAGCCCAAGGTCACTGGGAAGGTTTCTATCACTCCTCAATTTAATTGGCTATGAAGAAAAAACATGACGGAAAAATTTACAAAAGTTACAAAAAAATATTCTCTAACTGGCTAATCAGGCTTGATTTGGTTTCACCTTGGTTGCCTTCTTTCCGTTGGTTTTTCTCATTTTTTTTCTTTTCATTTCTGATTCCAGGAGGAAAGTTTATAAATCTGTAAAATTGCTAGAAAAGTTGAATCTGAAAATTGTTTTTTTTTTTTTTTACCATAATGTTTAATGTCAGAGTTGAGAAATGCAAAATTCTTCCTTGATGAAATGTTACATTGCCCTGAAGCTGCTTCAACATTCCAGGTTTCCAAATTTGCACTGATTCTTAAGAAACTGAGTTACTTCTTAATCCGACGCGTTAATCACAATCCATAAGGAATCATTCGTGCCCTGTTTTAAAAGTTTTTTGAACATCTAAATCTGAAAAGTATCATGTGTGCTGCCACTTTCCTCAGACATTTTGAGGATTTGGCTCTAGATGAGATTGTTTGGCTAACGGTCCATCAGATATTTTTTCACAGCCATGTGAAGTGGCAGATCTGGGTGTTTGTTGTGCTTTAGAGCACATGTGTCAAACCTGAGGCCCGAGTGCCAGATCTGGCCCGCTGTAGCTTTTTATGTGGCCGTCTAGACTCCAAATGACATCAATAAGTCTCCAGTTTTTTTACAAGTCTGCAAAATTCACATAAAATCAACAGATTTACACTTTTTTTTTTGTTTTACTCCAAATTTTTTTCTCAAAATTGCCAAAAACATTCAGTTTGAGTGACTCAGCATTAGTTGTAGTTATAGTCTGTGACCGATACAGCGAGCAAAAATCCCTTGCAAATATTTTTAAATTAGCGCCACAAAATCTGTGATTTTGATTGCAAAAAACAAAACACAAAAACAATTAAAAAATCCTGGATGGAGTGATCAGTGTGAAAAGACGTTTATACTCGGTACAAAATGGCTGCAAATGGATACAGTTATACAACAGTACATCTTTGAAAAGCAAGAGCAGAGCCTTCTGCACAACCAACACAAATGCAGTGAATGGTTTCTGAATAATATGTCAACAACAAAACTCTTTTCTTTTCCAGCAGCCATTGTACAGCGGTCAAACAAGCAGACCAAATGTGCTGGAGTTCCGCTTGCTTTGACTTAACAGACCAGAAGTTTTTGGATGGTGTAGTCATGGTTCTGTGGACATTAAAGTACAACATAATGGCTCAGATCAGGTATCCTTTTCTTCTGATCTTCCCAGCACTCATTCATGCCTGCACCTTTGTTCCGGTAAGGAGTTGGAGGGCAGGACTATTAAAAATCCAGGTTCTTCACAGAGGGGGGGCTGTTTTTAGTTGGTGTCCTGCTGCTGTGAGTGAGGCTTAATTAAAACCAGTTTTTTGGACTGTTAAATGATTTTAACCTGCCTTTTTTTCTTTGTTTTTCCCCATTTGACCTTTATATCACCACCGCCACCAAATTTCCTCACATTTCTTGTTTTTACATGAGTGCTGTAAATATGTAACATCAATTCTTTTATTTTTCAATCGAACAAGACAGACTTTTTCTTTTTCTCCCTCGAGGGCGTTTCCTCATCTTTATCACGCTCTTTTCCTCTTTGTCTCTGCTCATATCTGCTCATATCTTTCATGTTCTGTCTCTGATTCTGGCTGCCGGCCCTTTTTGCCCCTGACCGTGGCGGTGCTGGAGGGCAGCTCCTGATGTGACTCTGGCTTTTGATTATGGTTCTGTCCTGACCCGAGGACGGCCCGGCCTTCATGCAGCAGCCAGCCAGCTGCAGCTAATGAGGAACGCCCGACGTTCCCTACTGCTCGCTGACTCCTTGATTTATTGTTTCACCGCCTTCACACCTGCGGCTGTATTCCCTCGTATTATTAAACACCAAATAATGAAGTTTACTCTGCAACTGATGAAGCCTTGCTTTGGTCTTTTGCTGACAAGCGTGTTGATGCTAAACAGCAGCTCTTGGCCTGGAGTGATTTCAGCAGATAAATGTCTTGTGCAGGAAATTGCTTCATCACACTCTGATTCGCTCACATCCAGCAATGGGATAGGGAACTGATGTGAAGCTAAACACTTAAGTGCTGCTAAATATGAGTGGATATTTAAAAGAAGCACAGTGAGAGAAGCAAAATGAAACATTCAAGATGACAAACAATGCAGGAGAAGTTTATTTCCTCCACATTTGGAACAAAACATGTTTTGTCATGTGAAAATGTACAATACAGGACCTGTCAGAGTAACGATGATGGAGTGTCAGAGTTTGAGTATCACTACCAGTTCATTCTAGTTGCATTTCCATTACAAATCTTTGACACTATTGTAGAAAAACAACAGTTTGGCAATTGCTGTTTCCATTAAATAATAAATTACATTAAAATCACATGGAAATAAGTTTGTTCACGCGATAAGACATTGATGATCATTTCAGCAATGGATGTAAATGCGGTATTTCAGCTGCCAGCGCTCATCAGAGGAGACGTCAGCGTCTTATTCAGGCCTTTGAACGACGAGCCCCTAAAACCTCAAACTGGCAGCATGTGCACCGTTTTGGAGAAAATATAATCTGCGATTTTCCAGAAGCGTTATGGATTCAACATGTTTGAATAATGTCCAAAACAGAAACGTCAACAAACCATCATCTTCCTACTTCCTGTCGTCTTCTTCGTTGTTTCCTCCAGTAGTAAGATCTGGCTGTTGATGATGCGGGAAAAAAAATTTCCATTGCGGTTTTGCGAAATGCCTGCATTTTGATCCATCCTCGCACAAAAACTTTTCACCAAAAAAACTTTTTAAAATTTATTTTTCTTTTTCCATTGAGCAGATTTATTTTCATAATTTCAATTTGTACAGTTTAATGGCTGCTGTTCCTCACATTTTGATTCACTTATATTCACATCCTGAAAATAAGGATTAAACCTGGTGAGAAGATGAGGCTTAAAGCCAGTGAAGGTGTAACAACCTACACAGTTAAGTAGTGCTAAAGAGCAACATGAGTGAATATTTAAACTAAAATGAAAGCAAAAATTAAACATTCAATGCAGAAAATGTTTAGTTATAAAAATAATGGCGTACTCCAGTCGAGAGGAATGTACAACTGAGTCAGTTCATTAAATAATGCACAAGATGTGCATTTTTGCTTGAGCATTAAAACATTATTTACGTCAAGTAAATCAAAATAAAGTTTGATCTCACCTGTTTCTCTCATATCCATAAGCACATGCAGAGTTAGAGGCTGGAGAGCCACACTTTAATTTCAACTCCTCCTTTCCCACCAGTTTACTAATAATTTAATTCACCGTAATTTGTTCTGCATCGACCAACGACTCGTAACAAAACCATTTGGATGTAAACTCAACTCTTTATTCTTCGCCTCCTTCATTAGACTCTTTCTACTCACCTCCACCTTTTTTCTTCTTTTTAAAGTCTATTACCGTCACAGCTTTTGGCTGCAGAAAGCGTTAAGTTACGGCATGTCACCATTTTTTAACTGCGCTGGTATAAAATGAGTGCAGGGAACCCATAAGGTGCAGAACGAGGCCGGCTAGCCGCGGTCTGCAGCTCCACGGCCGTCATTTACCATCCACCGATATCATGATACAGTGCACACCTCGGGCACACGACACCAAATCCACCCTGCGGATATTTATGGGGGATGGATTATTTGCAATTATGCAGGCATTAAATCATCAGTTTAAATGTTGGGCCCCTCCCGCGGGCGTGATTTCATCTCAGAGCCTGAAAACATTTGCAAGAACTCCTGTTTTTGCTTTAGACTTTTATTTCCCTCTTACCGCAGCGACTTGGAAATCGTTCACTTCTGAACACATTAACGATAGATTTGCTTTGCCTCGGTGCAGATTCCTGCTCGCCGTCACCAACGGTGAAATATGCAGCTGGCTGGCGCTCATAACTGCTGCAAATCTTCTGGCTTTTTATGGGACTTTGGTGTTTTTCTCATTTACAGTCTGGGAGGAAAACGGAACCATGAACGATGTCTTCATTATCAAAGCAGTCATAATTCAGATATAAATGGGTTTGGGCAAACAGCACAGGCTCACAGTCACAATTTAAGATAAAAGTGTATCACATAGCCTAATTGCTTTTGTTTAAACAAAAAAACTGCTGTTAAAGTGATATAACTTCCTTAATGTTGGTTATTTTAACAGGATCGTTAGCATTTCTTTACTGTTATTTCACTTAAAGTATAGAATAAACACTTGGCATATTAGTCAGATTTTAAGTGTCTATTTAATCCCCAAAGGAAAATTAAATGTAATTCAGATTAAACTAGTTTCAGTTTCAATGCACAAATAATCTCCTGTAGCAGTCTGTGTTACAAGCAGCTCTAAAGAAGCCTCTGACTGACGGTAAGAATCTTCTTTTTATAAAAATCCTTCTTTATAGAATCAAATTTTATTATTATATGGTAATTTGATGACATAAAACACTAGACCAAAATATATTGTTAGTTATGATAAAGTCTTAAAGGCATATTTAGAAAAATCTCAAGATTGAGTTATGTGCTCATAATATTAAAAGGTGACCAATTAAACATGATGCTTTCCATCTGGTTTGACAGTAAATGTCATTTAATTTACTAAAAACCTGAAATTAGACGAGTAAATGATTATATTTCTGGACACAGTGGATTTTTTTAATCCCATTCATTCTTTCTGAAAGCGAAAGCCGCTGTCGTTTTCTTCTCTGCACCTAAAAGAAATCCTTGTTATGCTAAGCTAAGTGGCAGCCGTAGTCCAATAACCAGAAAAGCATGGATCTCTTTGAATCAGTGGTTCAGGCTGGTTCTGGGCGTATAATAGCTCTGGGAATATTTTCTTGGCACACTTTATGCCACTTATTACCAACAGGGCCTCATTTTCACAGCTGCAACAGTTTTTACCAAAACAGTCTTACAATAAAAAGCTTCTCAAGGCTCAAACTACTTGCATATCTGTCTTTCCTGGCAGCTGGAAGAGATAAATTTGGTTAAATCTTTGTTGTGGTTTGTGAGCTGAAGCTTAATACTAACTTTACTGCTGCACTGTTCTTTGGTTTTATGCACATTATCCTGGCTGACCCACTCAAATTAAAGCTACGGTGTTTTCCCGTCACACAGGAACAAGTTATAACAGATGAGACGTTACTGTGAGTCACTGTTTATTCTGGTGAGGATGTTGTTGATCTGAGCATGCTCAGTTGGACTGAGCACCCAGAAAACCAGAGTGCTAACATTAATTTTGGAAGATTTTTACTGATTTAGTGAGTGGTATATTTCATTCACTCATTTTCTATGGTTCTCAATCATAATTTTGAATAATTTTATTATTAAAAACTTTAATTACAAGGCTGGAGTTGGCTAATAGCAGCCTGTCAGGACCTGTCAGTCAGTGTGGGAGTGGAAGCTGTGAAATTATTCCTACTCGTGACCTTTCTGTTCATTTAGTTGTACTTTAATAAAGTAATAGTATGGAATTTCGTCTGGTGAACACAATATGTTCAATTCTTTACATTGGAATTTTAATTTATTGGTGTCTATTATTGTTTGTTAATCTTATTTCTTAGTTTTTACCAGTAACAAAAGAGAAATCTTACAACCATTAAAATCCATTTTTGTTTACATTTTGTGAAGAAGGAAGTTGCGCTCATGTCGCCTCAGAGGTTTTTGTGTTGTTTCCTTCAGTGGTTTTTGGTGCAGCGCCCCCACAGGCAAGGAGGGGAACAGGTCTTCAATTAGTTTGGTTTGTTTGAGACAGTGTAGTGCGAAAGCGATATGTGCAATATGGCATAAAATTGACATCACAATATAAATATATATATTATGATCTGTGGCGTAACAATAAATACCACAATATTATTTATATAAAACTTACAATATAAACAAAATCACAAATTTAAGTGGAATTTGTATGTTTTAAAACTTGCTTAACACTTATTTTTGTGGATGTTATTTGTATGTAAACTGTTTTTTTTTGTGAAAACTATTAATGTTAAAAATGTCTACATCAAATCCTTTCAGCATATTGCGGTCTGCTCCTAAGATGAACTTTGTTAGACATCTGAACCTGGAAATATCAGCAGATATTTTTATGCCTTCCACTCATTTCACTTTTTAAAATTACATATTAAAGAAAAGGTTTAAGATGTGTTTTAACTTGGGTAGGATGCTGCCATCGTTAGATATTGAAGTGAAATTTTCTCTTTTAGAAGCTCAGTTTCCTAAAGATAAAAGTGAAACCTCCTAACTGCACATTCAAGTGCTGTTTCAGATAAAAATGGCTCTTTTCTTTTCTTGCTACAAAGAGATTGCTTCAAGATTTAAATGTGTGCAGCGCCTGTGGTTTGCCACCATGAAGGATCTGCAGAGAGATCCTCATAAATTTTGCATTCCTCACTGTTCCTGGCTGTAAATGTATTCATGTTTTATTAGATTAAATGAAATTCTCATTTGATAAACAGGGAGCCCTACGACGCACCGTATTTTATATCACTTCAGTGCAACAGCTGAGTCCCATCTTGGAGGCTATATTTTACGTGTGTGTGAACAGTAGAGCCGAGGCTGATGTAATAAAGTGTTGGACTGAGGGGCTGATTATGATTCTCTCGGTCATAATTTGCCAGGTTATTAAGAGGTGAGACTTACAGACAGGTTTATTGTGGTTCAAAATTAAAATGTTCAGTGTGAGTGGAGATTTTAATCTAATGACAGCAGCTACAGAGGAGTGTTATCATTCCCCTGCTGTATCTTTATTAATGGCTTAAAATAAATCTGTTGATCAATGGATATTGGTAATAAATAAGTGGCTGGAAATCACCTTTGAAGTAAAATAAAATATTTTATTGAAGGAGTGGACGAAGACAAAGAAGCCACCTAAAGACAAGATGAATGTCAGACCATAATGTTAAACAAGGGAGCCTCAGCAGTGGAATATTATCTCCTGGATACTTAAAGGAATTTATGCAGATATGCATCTTTGAGGGTGATTGTTGGTCTTGTTGATTGTATTGGTCATATGGAAGCTATATCTGTAAAAAATACAACAAAAATATTGATGGGAAAAAAATAGTGTTGCACAATTATCAGGGAAATGTGTTACAAATTAATCGCGAACAATGTGAAGGACTAAAGTGTGGGATTATTTTATTCAGCCAATACTATAAAGCTACAGATTATGTCTCTAAAGGTTTTGAGATTATTTGTTCCCATTAATCTTACGAAAATAAGATGGAGGGTGTCTGTGGAAATTGACTTTACAGTCTTTCTGTAATTGGCTTTGACTAGGCTGTTCTAACAAATGAATAAGACTTTATCTAAACCATTTCTGAAAAACACCAAATCTGAAGTATTTTTGGTCTGGTTTCTCATGCAAACATCTTTATACACTTTAAATAAGAAACTAACTTAAAAGTGACTTTTTAGCAAGAGGTAGAGGTTTGTTTTAAGTAAATAATTCCTTATTATAGACAAATAAGTGCTGCCTCGTTGGCAGATAAATTAACTTATAGAGTGGGAAACATTTATTTTTATAAATGAAATAATTTCCAAATAGAACTGGTACATTTTCACCAATAATAATAAATTATTTACTTAAAACGAGCCTCTATTTCTTGCTAAAAAGTTACTTGTCAGTT
Source organism: Poeciliopsis turrubarensis (assembly GCA_010277015.1). Classification (NCBI taxonomy): domain Eukaryota; kingdom Metazoa; phylum Chordata; class Actinopteri; order Cyprinodontiformes; family Poeciliidae; genus Poeciliopsis; species Poeciliopsis turrubarensis. The sequence continues at coordinate 8,938,059 of VMRN01000014.1, read as the reverse complement.
TGTTTTATTCCAAGTGCAGTAAGATATCTGCTCTAGAAACTAGACCCAAAATATAAATTATTTTTTGTCTTTTTGCACTGCAGTAGGCAGAGTCTCGTTCTGCAGAAAATTCAACAAACTCTAAATTGAACAATCGATGTTTGTGCTTCATTCAAGGAACTTTTCTAAAATTGAAATTACATTTCTTTTTAGTGATTTGGCATTTTTCATTTTCTAATGTATTACATTGGTTGCATTTTTGACAGGATTTCAGTTTCTAAACTGACTTTAAACTGAAGGGGAACACAATAAGTGTGACAAATGGTCTCAACAGGAAGTAACATCTTTCACTTAACACCGCGAGAAGTGATGGTGATGATCATCCGCTGTTATTATGTGCAGCTCGGGACGCCATCCATCCTTGTTTACCGTCACATGGGAACTCTGGGAAAATATCAGACACTTGAAAGTTCATTTCACTGAACTCGGCTACAAATGAGGATTATCCTTTATGTCTCGCGTCCAAACTCTGACCCACTGCGCTGCAGATGCAATAAAGAGCCATCGGTTGGATTCTTACTTTTTATGCATTGCCTTTTTAACTTTAAAACCTGGAGTCCATCAAATCCTGACCTTTTCTAACAGCTAGCATCTGTCATAACTGAAATGTACATCTGCATAGTTTAATCCTGACTAGCTGCCAACAGCGCTGACTTATTCATCACCTCCGTCTGCGGTGCAGAAAGAACGCTGCAGAGCAACTTAAAGCCCATCTGTCTGACTCGCCCGTCTCTGCAGGACGTTTTTTTTTTATTTCCCTTCTGCAAAAGAACACAAGATGATGTGTCAAACCTCTTCCCACACATTGCAGCTCCTTTTCATAGTCTCTTCTTCTCTTCTGTCTTTCCCTTGCTGTCATTTGCTGTCTTTTTCCTCCCCTGTACTTTTGAACTTTCTCCCCCTTAATCCTATTTCCGAATTTGGCCCCGTTTCCTCGGCCGGCTCGTCATGGCTGCAGCAGGGGAGTCGGGGAGGCCAGACATGTGCTTTCCAGCCATGTGTGTTCAGGAAAAGAAAAGCAAAAGGAGAACAAGAAGGATGTGAGAAAGATGCATGGATTACGACACAAAGAAAGTGCGATGTGGCGATATGATTTATTGAGCGGTTTCAGAGATGTCCCTGGTGCAGATTATCTCTGTCTGCGTCTTCATGCATTCCTCCTTCCAGTCCCTTTTAGGCCTGGTTCTTTGTCTGCATTTTGACTGGAATGAGAATGAAAAGCACAAGTTCTGGCGTTATACCCTATCAAAAAAACCAACATCCAGATTCAGACGGCATTTCTTTACGTTTTTAAAATTCTGCTGTGAAGCGGAGTTATAATAGTTCTGGGTTTTTCATTGTGACTTTTTGTTTGTCTAATTCAATCAGCGTTAATTAGTCTCTGATGTTTTTGCTCGTTTTTATTTCTTGTAGTAGTAGATTTCGTCCTTTCATACTTTGGTCAACCTTCTGGACAGTAAGTTTCAAATCTTCACCTTAATGTTTTTGCTTATTTTAATTGTACAAAGTTCTTTAAATGTCCTGTGAGCAAATATCCATTTATCCTGAACAACTGGAACTTTCAATGTCTACCAAATTATTTTTGCAATTTACCGTTTATTTACCTCAGATTAACTTCACTTCCTGCTACGGTAGGAATGAAATGACCGTAATTACTCGATATTGGCTGGAAAGTGCAACGTCTCCCCTTTCAGAAACCATTGGAATTTTTCAGATGGCGCAAAGTGTAGCGGTATTACGGATCGTCGTCGACACGTTCAGTGTAGAAGGGTTCACTTGTTTAGGTGCAGCATTCATTCAGGTCAGAGTATTTTATTGTGATATAAGTACATGAATTGGTAATGAATACTCAGCGAAATGCATTTAATTATTGTTGAAAGATTAACTGACTGCAGTTTTGTTACATTTTCCGTCACCATTTTGTGATTTAGCATGAAAGCTGAACTTCTGCAGTGCCATGATGTGGGTGGTTTGTTTTCCAGCCTGCATGTTGCTGCAGTTTCCTTTTGTGAGAAAACTCAATTTTCTTTTGCTTAAAAAAAAAAGAAACTGTAACCAAGTGCAGGTGATTTTTGGTGCAATAAATGAAGGCGGTGAGAAAAATGCAGGAGGTGGAGCAGCAGAGGTGTGAGAGGAGACACCAGGAGAGACCACTTACTTTGCATCAGGCTCGTGGGAAATCTATCCGGGCAATGTCCAAACCAAGGCGCGTCGCTCCTGCCACCTTCGCCCCACGCAATTACAATGCTATCTGACAAAGATATTGAGCGCATGTCCCTTGCTGTTTCTGTGGCTGCTTGTTCCCGGCTAGAGCCTGGTTTTATATAAAACTGTGGAAAAAAGGCATTAACACTGACTTATTGGAAGGAAAGGGCATGCAGCCAGGAGCTGGCAAACAGTGTGTGAATGTGTTGACCCTCCGGGCCCCAGAGGGCATGGTGTGGAGCTCCACCTCTACAGTGTCCCTCCGTCCAAAGGCGTTTATGATCTTGTCTGACCTTTACCTTTGACCCAGCTCTAAGAGGCTCACAGGTGACCTTCCTGTGGTAACAGCTTCTGTGCCTGGAGGGTGGATTACCGGAGAAAAGACAGAAAAAAACTAAAGTTTTCCATTTGAGATTCGATTTTAAAACACCTCCAAGTATTCTGGCAGTTTTTTCATGTATTTATTTGATAATTCTTTGATATTTGGCTTTCTGTATGTGCGTTTTATATAACACTACCATTATCTAATCTAGATCTACTCCAAACCTTTTAATAGCTGAGCTCTGAATGATGAGATAAACTTTCATTCTTACTGGATCAGTGGCATCAACGCCTGATTTCTCAGCACTGTTCCTCCAACTGTTTTCTTTTTCTGATAAACAAAATGAACTGCTTAAAGCTGCAGGGTGAAACTTTTATAAAAGTATTTTTTTAAACTGTCATCTCATATGAGAGAAATAATCTGAAAATTCATTTCAGATTAAAAATAAATTTTCTGAAATAATGAGAAGCAACTAATCAGATCCTGGAGGCGGGTCTTGGCGCCGTCAATCATGGAGGTGTCTCCGCTGCTCATTCTCTGCAGCAGAAATTTGTAGTGCTTTCTGCTACACTACAACTTCTCCCCATCATGAATGCTAAGGCTAGTTAGCATAGCCACTGACGACCATTACAGTAACAGTTTTCCTGTACGTTGTTTCTCCACCATTAGCACATTTAGTAGCACGTATATGAGGATGACTGACAGCGCTAAGACCCTGCCTGAACTTTAAAGCTCAGGAAGGCTTTTTTCTCATAAAAAAAAATAACAGTAGGTGCAACGGATTGTAAATTATTTAAAATTACTTTCCAGATTGTGTAGATTGTCTGTAGACGGTGTTTATATTTAGTTTTGATGTGCAGTTTTTAATGTTTTATTTGAACCTCGTGGGATTCCGTAGCCAACAAGGGCAGGCCGTATAAAATACCAATGAATGGCTGGAAAATTGAAATGTTTGCATAAAGACACAGAGAGCAATGCTTTGTATCCCCGGTTGAAGCAGTGAAATACGTTTTGCTTTGTTGTGTTGTTTGCTTTGTAGCTCATGTTTTGTATTTTAATGTTTATATGTTCTTAGTTGTCACGGTGATCATGGTGATCCGGATTAAAGACAAAATAAAAATCCTGAAAATAACCGTTGAGGCTGTGCTGAATGTTCATCAAGAGCTGCAGTGGGATTAAATATGTTTCTAATTTCACTAAATCAGTTAAAATGGTGAATTTTTGGAGAAGCCTGTGCTTATCTATAATAAGCTGGTATTCTAAAATGATCTAGAATTACGTTTTGTATGAACATAAAATGCTCTGAATTACAGTTTCATGTTCTGTCTTTATTCACCGTTACTTAAAGTTTGTTTTCTCCTGCAAATTAGATTTCTGCTAGTGCTTTGATAAAGTCTTTCTGGGAAGTCTCTGGCTGTTTTGTCCACCTTTAGGGTTTTACCTCACAGTGAAAAAGATGAAACAGGATCATGAGGCAATGGGGAGAATACCGCGAGTTTACGTGGAGTCAGCATTTTCTTCTGCAGAAAGTAAAAATAAAATGCTCCATACGGATGTTCAGTCACTGTGAAATATGATGCTGTTCATTGGTAAAGCTGCATCAGAGGGACTCGAAGTCTGTATTTATGAGCAAAATATCCTTTATTTTATTTTTATTTTGTTTGGAAGTAGAAGCATAGATTTTTATTACCCTTTCTATAAACTACCTTTAAAGCCAACTACATACTAAAAAGTCATTTTTTAGTAGGCACTTTCTTAAAATGGAAAAAACTTCAATAAATTTTAAAAATATTTAGATATCTGACGGTTTTTACTGATTGTAAAGTCTCATTTCATGCCGTTTTTAAATATATATATTTTTTATCTTCCAAGAAAAAAAATCCCATTCAAGGTATAAAATTTTAATTTCCAGTAATGAAAGAGGTCATTCAAGTTTAAGCCTATCAAATCCAGAAAAGGTAGGTCAGAGCTGCTAGTGTTTCTCTGAACTCTAATTGCTTCAGTGATGGGCTTTTTGCACCGCTACAAAATGGATAGGCTAACCTTGACTGTGACTCATTTCTTTAATGACTGAATGTATAATTAGTTCTGTGAGGTCGTATTTCACTTTTAAATGTCACTTATTTCCGTCTTCAGAGCTTCCTGTATTCAACTTTGACTTGTGGAGAAAATTATAATGGTCTATAAGACAACTGAATAAATAACAAACTGTACTTTTAAAAGTTGATATCAAAATTCAGCAACAGATTTAGCTTTTTATCCAACTGTTTGTTTTATTTTACATGCATAGAGAAAAGTTAATGGTCCTTTATATCAACATACTGACGACTAACTATCAAAGATTTAATAATTTAAAGGAATTCCCAAAGTAAAAATGGTTTCTGTGCCTCCATTAGTTGCAGCCATTCTATTGTCTTCAGCTTTAAGTAAGAATTTATTACACACATTAACTCTAAAATATGATAACTAGTCTTTTTTAATGGATCACATTTTACACCCTAAGATCTGCTTTCCACTCAATTTAGACATTTAACTTAAAGTGGGTTTTGTGATCTATAAATCATAAAGAAAGTCACAGTAATGACATGCTCTGCTCTGACGCAGGAGAACACCGAGTTCCTCAACCTTCATCCCAGTAACGCAGCACTATTTAAACCCTCGACATACCAAAGAGCAACACACAGCCATGACAGGACATGATGGTCCATTAAATCCACTCTGGAGGGGAAAATTAAAAGTGAAAAACAGAAAACTGGTTACCTACATCTTCATTAAGCTTCAGCAGGTTGCAGATTTCACAGAGATCCAACATCTGTGGAAGCAGCAGAAACACCAATCAGTTCCTTGGAGACATTTCCAGAACAAACAGTCCCTCCTCACAGTATCACATTCGCTCATTCCACAAACTTCAAGCACAGCTGCAAACACAAGGTCAGTTACAGAACCGTGAGATTATGCTCATGAAACTTCATGTAATCTACAAAATGATAAAATATTAAATGAGAAGAACTGTTATACTAATTTACTAGATAAATGTAAGTTTCATTCATTGCCCCCAACGTCGTAACCTTCAAACCTGCAAACAGGGCTGCACAGTGTCAGGACTATACATATTCATTATATATATATTTTATATGTATTGTAAAAATAGTTATGACCTAAATTATAACTGACCCAATATGTTTCTTAATATTTTCTACTATTTTTACTCCATAAAAATAACATCTGGCATCATAATTAAGGGCATTTATGCTCCATAAAACGAGCTAAATGTGCATAATGTGAAAGCATAAAACTTAAAACATAGCAAACTTTGCACAAAGCTATTTTCCAAACATTTAGCATATCTAGCACCTCTAATGGCAGCTTTTGTTTGGTGTAAATCAGCTCCAAAAATCAGAAATTGAGAAAAAATAAGATAAAAATTATATTTTTCTTTAAGATTCAGCCCTCAATGTAGCACTGAACACTAAGTGACCTCCCTGCCTGAACTTTAAAGCTCAGAAATGCTTCCTTTGGTTGTATCTATTCATTGCACCGTGGTCATCTTGTTTGAAGAAAACTGCAGCTTTAAATATTTTAGGAGTTGCTACCTGGAAGAGATGTTTTCTCTCTTCTCTGAGGTGACTGCAGGGTCACATCCAGAACAAAGCTTCGCCGTTTAGCTCAAAGACGCTTCATCTTGGTGAATACTTGCAAACGTTACAGCCTGAACTGTGGAGTTTATGGCTGAAGGGAAGCATTTACAGAACTTCCTGCCAGACCATATTTAGAAGGAATTTAAAAGAAATCTGTTCCACTTCCTTCCGGTTCCCGCTCCGTTTAGATCCAGAGCTCATTTAAAAATATAAGTATTTACTGTACATCAAATGCAAAAATCTAACAAATAAACAAAATTGAATTAGAAATGTTTTCCCATCGTCGTTCCCAAGGAGTGACCGGCTTGTAAAACACAAACTAATCATCTATAAAGACATTTCAGGGCTTAGTCACAACAAAAACATCATGATACTCCCTTTATGAGCCTCATTGTTGCTCTGCAAGCCTCGGGTCAAATCTTCTTCACAGGGAATTTATAATTCAAAACCTTTGCATGCAGTAAATGGAATGTGCAAATGTAAAGCTAATATATGATTTAGAGCCGCTGTGTTTTTACATTCAGAATCAATAATTTAACTAACGTATTTGCAGGAATAAAGTGGTTTTACCACAGAGTTTCTTTGTTTTAGCTTATAAGAGAAGTAATGTTTGATGCTATCATATGTTCTATAATATGTACTGTAGCATAACTCTGGATTAATTCAGGTTGTTTTACTTTGACAAGCTCATTCTGGCTCTCAAAACCGAACATAAACTATGCAAAACAAAATAAGAGTGTGGTATTTTATGTAAAATATTGCAGATGCATTGAACCTGTAAGAAGTGAGACCTACATGTAAAATGCTAATTTTGTAGCTAACATTGTATAATGGAAGATGTGGTCATTTGTCTAGATTTCTCTATTTTAATAATTCATTGGAGCAAAATGAAATAGACCCATTTAAAACAAACTTTTCCTGCTGAGTCTGGACATTTTGACTGCAGGAAAATATGGAGCTAAAACCATCTCATAATTCACAAATGCAGAGGACAAGATCCACACTTGTAGTTTACTCACTTAGATTGCTGGCTTGTGATGATAGTTGCACAATTAAATCAATTAACATTAATAATGATAACGTGGGGATAAATAGCTGAATACATTAGATAGATATTTCTCTTACGGCTTCTAGAAGCCAGGCTGAGGTCTAAACTGTCGGTGCTTCGCCATCGCGACAGCGCTGTTGGAATGGGTTCATGTGATTGGCTGAAACATAGGCCACCCCAACGTGGGGCTTCGTTCACATGATTGGGTGAAACAAGGAAGCTATCTGATTGGTTGACCATTTATTTTAAAAAGACATTTGTGGATTGAGACGCAGCGCAACTCACAGGCCAGAAACGGCTTGTAAGTCAAGATATGTGTTTGCATCAAAAATACGAGTGTGGATCTTGTTTTGTGAATTATGAGACCGTTTTAGCTCCATAGGAAAACTGCACTTGTAGTGAGAAAAATCAGATTTTTTTAAATTTACAAATGCTATCTATGGTGTAAAACCATCACAACAGTCACCACATTTTTACCTCTGGCTCTTTATAACCTGACACTAAACTTGTATCAGGATCTGAAAAAGTTCAATGGTAAAAAGAAAACAACCTCCAATAATTTAGGAAACATTTTATCTGGTTTCAAAATGTTTTTCATTTTAATTTATCATTTTTTGGGCATTTATTTTATCGTTTATCATGGCAAAGAATTAATTGTTACAATAAATCCCAATTAGTGATTTTTTTAAATTTTTTTTTATTCATATTGTCAGGATTTACTATTTTCTCCACTGTTTGATAAGAGTATCAATACATATTAATAACAAATAAGAAATAAAGTTAAACATTTTAATTTAAAATATGTTAAAATTATTGTTTCGCTGCCAGATTATTTAATTTGTAGCCAGTAGTTTTTTATCAATGTTAAGGAATTATTGGTTTAAACTCCTATATCTTGTAAGATAGTTTTCTTATGTCTATTGTACTAGAAACTAGATGAAAAATGCTTTGTGAAAGGATTTAGTGTTTTTGCAGAAACCAAGTTCATCCTTCTGGATCAATACATTTAATTAGCAGCAGCTTGATCTAAAGATTGTTGACTCCAAGAGCAATTTTTGATTTGTTAGGTCAGTGCTCCCATACATAACTAGAAAAATATGCAGTTAATCTGGAAATACGATGAAACTAAAAGAAAAGCAGGTTCTAAAATCATAAATGAGTGTGTATGCTAGTCCTCAAACAAACTCCACTAACAGTTTATTACGACCACATGTGGTTTTTCATCACCGCTGTAGTTTTAATCACCATCCTCTTCTCTCCAGCCTCCTCCAACATGCACCTCCAAACCCCTCCAGGGCCGACCCAGCCTGTAGCGAACAAGCAAATTGAAGGGTCAGTCCGCGGACGTCTGGCTCCCCGCGACCCCTCAGAAACGAAGTGGGAGCCGGGCGCTCGCCGTGTGTTTAAACGGAGGTCCGCGTTAACCCCCATTAGCCTCTGCAGCGCTGGACCGGACGATTAGCAGAATACAAATAGCTCCCTCCGTCCTCTCCCACACCTTCCACCACCAGAGTTGCTGACGATGAGAAACGGTGAAATATGATTTGGGGCCAAGCAGGTGTTTACTGCATGCTAAACAGTGTCCTGCTGCTCATTATGCAGGCGCTAATGGTGCGAATACATTAGCAAACTGTGTGAAATTTGCTGCTGCTGATGAAGTGTAGTCACTACCATGTGACCTTGGCTTCCAGAAGATCCAGTCATGGTTCGAAACAAGGGAAACGCCCGAGGGTTTGGAGGCTGATCAATTATTGATAACTCACTGCCTCTTCATCTTCCATTTGGCTGCAAGTGTGAAATCAAAAAGCATTTCAGATCAACAAGAGTGGAGCTGCTGTGAGCCAAAAACTGCCCACAACCTCTGAAGCATTTTTAGATGGATTTCATAATTGGGTCATGCTTTGTTAAGCCGAGAAACTGAAAATACTGTTCCGTGAAAAAGAAGTACATGGTGCAGATTTCTTTTGCTAGGAAGATAAAAGAACTGCATGTCAGAGAGCATTTTCTCACTCTTTATTACGTTATTTTAGAAAAATCAGTTCAGTTTTACCAGCAAGACCTGCTGATTCAATAAATAACTGAGACAACATGAAGTAGATTAACCAATCTCTACAGAAAATTAAGAAAAAAATTAGAAATCATCCACGTCCATCAGTCTAGAAGGCTGTTCAATATGGATAAAAGGTGGATAAATGTTCCACATTAACAATTGTTGATTTTTTTTTTTTTTTTGTGCTAAATATCTGAAATACTGGAAAATCTGCTGTTTTATCCAAGGTTTTCACTCCACGTTGTTTTATTTTTAAGCACTTATGAGGCGCAGTGGTGGAACCTCAAACTTCTGCAGTGGCAGTTACTCTGCAGGCTGTTGCTAGGTAACCATAGAACGAGTTGCTAGGTAACCGCAGAGCGAGTGAGTCGGTTGATTCCACCAACAAATGGAGTATTGTCTGATTTTAATGGTTGTAGGAGTTCTCCATATATTTGGTAAAAAAACCCTCGTGTCAAACTCGAGGCCCGCGGGCCAAATCTGACCCGCCAGAAGATTTAATGTGGCCCTCTGGCCTGTGGGAATCGAATCTCTAAGATAGTAGTTGTGTTTTTTTCTATATTATTTTATCAATCAGCAGTTTCATTTGTATAGATAAAGAAGAAAAGATGATTAATATTTAAACATTCTCACAGAATGCAGAAGCAGCTGTTTGTTAATATTAATAGCTGGTTTTATCAACACAAGACATTCTTGATCATGTAGTGGACCAAAATGAAAATGAGTTTAACATAACTGCGCTAGCACTAGAAACACGCAATTGTTTTGGTTGTATTTACCCAGAAACCTGACCAGAGTTCACCTCAACCGAACCCAGACCTCGGTTTCTAGGCGCACCAGAGTTCGATTGTACATTCACATTTCAAACGAACCGGACTCTCTTTGAATACAAACTAGAGCTCAATTAAAGCAAACTACAAGGGCTTGGTGTGAATTCACTTCTAAAGAATTTAATCCTTTGACAATTCAACGTAAGAATGAAAATGGGTAGAAATGAGATCCACGACAGACGTGGACGGTGAAAAAAGCTCATAACTGACACAAACTCCTCAAACTAGCTCTATCAAACCGATATAACGACTAAAGTTATGTTGCATTGGCAAAAATTCATTTTTACTCAATTCAATCATTATTTTTTCCTGAGGTTTGTTCTGTGTTGAACTTGAACTTCATCGGGTGAGTCTCAGGGTCGTTTCATCAAATATTCAGACAGTATAAAAAACCAAATCATCCTTCTTTTCCTTTATTGTTGTTGGACCTAAACAATAATTAGTTCTCAGCCTTCAACCTTAACCCGGATCATAAGAGGAGCTGGAATGAAAACTGCAGAGATGGCAGCCATTAATTTTCTGTTCACACAGAGCCGCCCACTCATCCCTTTTCCTCACCTTCTTGTCCTTTTCCAGGTGTTGTTCTCTCCAGTTTCTACCGTCACGGTTCACTCCACTTCCCACTTTGAGTCCTTGCTCTGTTTTATTTTGCACCTTATTCCAATTTGGTCCAAATTTTGTCTGCGGACGGAGAACGGCGGCCACTTTAACTCGCTCTCTCTGCGTGTGTGTTTGTTTTTAAAGAAAATATGCGCGGGTCTGTTTCCAGCACTTTGTCACCCTGCAGTTTTGCAGACCAGTGAACTGTCGGTCTAATTTCTGAGGATGGCAGAGATGCTGGAGATAACGGTGCTGTGAGAGCTGCAGCAGTGTTTCAGCGGCGCTTCAATTAAAGCGAACTGGCTCCGGGGAGAGGAGAGGCGACCGTCTGCCATGATGGTTCGGCCAAACGGGGCTGCCTGACAGAGCACACTGATGGGAAACACTGAAGCATGCGTCACACAAACCCACAAACCCAGGAATACTGGCTCTATTGACGAGCTTCCTGAGAATTATATTTAACAGAAAACTGCTGCACCTAAGCAGCAACTGAAACTCTGTTTACTTGATCTAAATGTTATTCCCTCTTCAATGTTAAATTGGTAGAAACATTTTTAGAGTCAATCAAGGCAGCATCTCTCGTCTTTACTGGATGCTAAATGTGTTTGTGGTTTTTAACTTGCAGTGGAGAAAAAAGACAGGATGGCTGATCCACAACCCTTCAAAGTAAAAATTATCATGAGTTTGTTTTGATTTATCTTTAAAAATCTCAACCTTTTTGTCTGACCTTTGACTTCTGGAAAGATTTAGGGATATCCTAAACGTTTCCAGCCTTGTGAATATTATTTCTCATTGCAGATAGTTTGGAAACTGTTTGCTTCACAGATTGTTAGAATCGCAGATTCCCTGAAATCGCTGCAGATGTCGTTTCACTTTTGTTTGGTTTTAGAAGTTGAGTTTGACTCTGAACTTGCTGTTCACAGGTTTAAAGTCTTTTGTGCATCAAACTGGGCAACAGACAGTTTCTGCTAATCCAATGCATCAGATTTACTTTGGAGCATAAAATTATTACAACGTGAAACAATGTAGGAAGAGGACAGACAATGAAAAGATAAAATGAATTCATAGAAGATAAAAAACAGATGGTTGGAAGAATAGATGCAAGGATGGATGATCGGATGGATGATAGATTGATGGACAAAAGGATGGCTGGATGAATCGTTGGATGGATGAATCGTTGGACGGACAGGTGGATGGATTCATTGTACAAAGTTTCCGTCTGTTAGCGAATCGCCTCCTCTGAATTCCAGCCATCTCTTATAATTACTGATCCTCTATCAGCCGATCAGCTGGATCTGCAGCGGTTCGTCTGTTTGCTAACACATTCCTGAAAACCATTTCTCTTCCCTCACATTAACATTCTCAGCATGAAGCTGGATGCCTGGCGGTGTTCTCTGTTGTAAAGCCGATCGTCATCCGGCCGGCTTTACTTTCCCTCCTCCCTCCGCTCAGCTCTACCTGTCATCTCTGCGTATTTCCCCTCCTCGCCTCCGTCGGCGTCCCATGAAAGGCGCCATTTACCCAACTTGTTGCTCTTTAATCTTCACACGTCTCCAGCTCTCCTCCAATTGCGGCAGCGCTCTGATGATGTAAACACTTCAGTCTACTGTCGCTGCTTTCAAATTGCGAAGAGTGGCGGCTTCTGTAATTGCAAGTTGAAGCAGAAAACTTTCTGCTCTAACAACACCAATTTGTGTAAATAATCATGTTCATGGCTGACTTCTCTGCACAGATGTGACAAGTGGACTGTAACTGATCTGGAAACTCTTGCAGATACCTGTGACTGAGTCACATTTTCCGTAATTAGCTGCGAGTTTTAAAGACACTGCAGAGAAGGAAAGTTAAAGGGGAAGAAGAAACATGGAGGATAATGGAACCGGAGTTAAAAAGATGAGGAGCTGGAAGCCAAAATGAAAGTCTCTTCCTGACAAATCTTTTATCTTTCTGTGAAACTTTGACTTCTCTCATGTGGAAAAAACAGGAACAGAAATCCTAAAACAAAAAAAACAAAAACGAAATTTTCATTCCGAACACGCTTTTACACTCGACTGTTCAGTTGGTGAAATGGAGCATCTTAAACAAACCAGAATTTATTTGGTTACTCAGTTTTTATTCAGCAGGAAGTTAAGCTTGTCTGAAACCTGGTGGTGACCTTTGAACTGTAGCTCACATTAAAACAAAGATTTCTGTTCATTAAAGAGTGAAACCTGTTGGAGTTCCATACAAAACCAGACTTTTGGGACTGAACCATATGTTGTTTTGTAGTTGGACTTCTACATAATGCTTCTTTTAACAGGTAAATGGGCGACACAAAACACGTTCATTACAATTGTTTTGCACAAAATCATTCTTAGATGATGAAATATCAGGCTAATCTATTCTGCCTACTTTCAGCTGTTTTAAGGCCTCTGTCACTTTAAATCCAAATAAGCTACTGCTGGCCACGCCCCCAATTCAGCGTTTACACTCACACAAATAATGGCTTCGAAAAGATGTGCAATTATATTACCGTCAATCTTTGAAAAGCGTTAGTAGAGCCTTCTGAACAACCAACAAGAATGCATCAAATGGTTTCTGGATGATGTATGAACAACAAAGCATTTGCCTTTTCCAGCAGTGGAAAAATCAGCAGGAGTGTTTAAAAAAAAAACACCTTTTTGTTTTTGCTTTTAGTTATTAAAAGGAACAAAAACAAAACATTTACAAAAAGAATAATAGATTAATTTTCTTATGTGATATGGATATTTGTGTGGAAAATGGTGTAAATTTAAAAAAAAAGCACTTAGATTACAATGTAGAGATGAGAAAAATATGAGATATTAGCGATACTTGTCATTTTGTTGTTGTGGAAATTCAATGCAGAATTTATTCGGTGCAAAAGAAATTATAGGAAACTTCTAAAATCCTTGTTTCTGATATTTTATTTTAAAAAACTTTTTGTTTTGCACTTTTTTAGCCAAATAGGAAGAGGCATTGTCTCAGACCCCTGGTCTAATGAAATGCTGTCATATTTTTGTTTTTTCAGTCAGACCTATTCAGTCCTGTGGTTTAGTCTCTGTGCTTTTAAAATTCTGCAGAGGGTGCTGGTTTGTTAGCTCTCCATCTGACTGTTACATCCTGATTCACCAAATAATGTTGAGTCAATGGACTTGTATTTAGACTTTACAATCAGCACTTCCAGACAGACGGATAGCTTTATTGGTCCAAGTAGGGAAATTGTTTTGCAGCACTTACACGAAAAGAAAACAACATAAACAAACATTACACAATAACATTAACAGCTTGGCCGGGTTTGGTGTTAGAAACATAACATCCTCAATCTTTAGCAACTTTCAGCTTTGGTTAACAAACATTTTTAAATCCAATTTTAATCCCGCAGCCTAATAGAACTACAATAAGCTTTACAGGAGGAGAAATGTTGACACTGTATGTTATAAATCAGCAAAACTTGAAGATTATTGAGCAATACATAAATAAAAACTCAAGTGACCATATTCTGTGAAATCTCTTAACATTTATCCTATCTGTTTTCGTAAAAATCCAAAACGGTTTGAATAGAAATGCGGCTTTATTTACTGCCTTATTAAGAAGACATCAGTGCTGCGCCACACCAAAAAATGTCAACCTGCCTCGTGACGAGGACTAACAATGAATCTTCACATCTTCATTTTCCGCTTGTCGTCCATCTATATCTCCTCTCCCTTTGTTCCTGTTTTGTCAGCCATTGTAGCCCGGCAATCTTTTCACGTCCCACAAATTAAGGCCTGCATTCAGCCATCAATCACCCCAGTGCAGCTTTTCACAGAGCGAGGAGAGGCAGAGGCGAGGCGAGGGAGTCTATCAACTCCTTTTAACGAACTGTCTGAATCACTGCTAGCTATTCAGCGTCGGCCTCGTGCCGTGTAGGAGCCCCGTGTTATTTGGCTGTATGGTTTCTTTCTTTTTATTTTATTTTTTTGGTTGTCAAGGTGAGCTCCGAGGTGATTTGCATGCTACCTGCTCATCTCATGACCACTGATCCATTAATACAAACTAATTTTCTCCTCCAGCAGCTGTAGAGAATGACGTTTTTGTTTAAAGGCGGTGGGATTGGCTCACGTTTGTCTTTCCTCCTGTGAGCACTTGAAGGAGGTCAGTTGGATTTTTTTCTGAAGAACTCTGAGCTTTCTCAGTGTGACAGTTAATTCATTTAAAAAGCCATTCAAGCATGCATTGTTAGTTTGCTGCCTTTGATCTTCAGAGAAAGCTCAATGACTTGGTAATGATGTGCGGCTGTTTGAGGCTCGGCCTGCGTGATGGAGACCGTGGTTAGCAACGTCAAGATCTCTGGAATTAAACTGCTTAGCGTTTTTATTTTTTCCCCTTGCCTGTAAACCTTCTGAAATAGATGAAATAGTGTTTTGATTTGACATTCTTCTGTCATGGCAGAAGTATTCAAACCTTTTGCATTTTTGCACATTAGTAATTGCAACTCTCAGGTTGTGTGGGAATTTTTCTGCCATAATTCGAGAGCGCACATTTTCATGTTCACTGAGCTTTTACAAACCTTTCTCCTCTCAAAACTTGTCTCTACTTCAATTAAATCTCCGCTTGCAAACCTCTCTGCTCGCTTGTAAAACATTCTCTGCTTGTTCTTGGAACAGAAAAGAAACGTTGCCTGGCAACCTCTCAACCAGTAGAATCAAAGTGTTTTACTGGGTGTGTTTGTTTCCTTCCAGTGGGTATGCTATCTAGATAGACAGACACGTCGATATCATGTGGTGACTAAGTTGTAACGCTGTTGGTTTTCTGGATCCATTTTCTTTGGTTGGGTGAACAAACTCCTGCCTAAGATCAATCGGCTGTTAGCGATCAGTCGCACACTTCCGGTGGATATTTAATAGCCACACCGGCACACCCACTACACGGAAACAAACGCACCCAGAATAAAACTTTAATTCTATTGGCTGTGAGGTTGCTAGGCGACGGCACTTTTTTTTTTTTTTGTTTTGAGTGCAAGTCACACAGTTAAATTTCTTTTAAGCTGGTTTTGATATACGTAGTTTTCACAACAACTGAAGTAACACGATAAGTTGATTATGCAATAAAATGTTAATGCTGTCGTCAGCTGGTCATTAGAAATAATTTCAACATGTTAAAATGTTTGCAATACAGGCATGCATTTATGACATTATAGATAATCAAAACCAAGTTAGCATGAATAGCAGTTTATCAGACGATGCCACAGATTACTGCTGTTTTATTTTAATTTAATTTTGTTTGTATACAACTTTGTTTATTAATTTATTTCACTACGTTCAATAAAGTCAAACTGTTACTCTGACAGGTTGCTCTTAATTGTGATAAATGTTCATTAAGCTGTATTATCAATTAAATGTCAATATAAAAACTGGCTCTGTCAGTACAGAAGCTAACAACAGTACAGAAGAAATGTGTAAACATGCTAATACTTTTTCATAGCTCTGCAAAAAAGAGGAGTGAAGGAGGAAGTTATGTAGTATTTCTATCTGTTCTTCAATCAGCTCTTCCCAGATTCACTGTTACTCTTGGAGCAGCAAATAACCAGGGATTCACAGAGGAGGAGGATATATAAATAACAAACACTTTATTAAAGCGCCGCTGGCTTACATCCAATGTACCTGATTTCATCTCAGCCAAGTGATGCAGCAAAACTTCAAACCCAACTTGTAAAACATTGAAGGCTTATTTGAAGCTGCAACACAAACACACAAGCTAAATCGAAGCCAGAAAGCTTCCCTGTGAATCTTTTTGTTGGTTTAATTTTAGCCTAACCATCTGCTGCTGATATTAACTAAACTGTTCTCTTGCTTCCCCGCCTTCCACCTTTGTTTTTAGTAATTTCTCCAAACATCTTCTGATTTTACAGCTAGTTTTATGCATTGATTGCTGATTTTCTTAGGAGCAAAACTTCTCAATATGGATGTTTCTCTCTGCTTTTTAAGAGGTCAGGTTTAATTTTGCAGTGACTTCCTCGTTGGACGCTCACGCTGGCCGTTCCGGCGGTGAGACGCCATCCTGTATCGCGGCAGATGTCTCTCACTGTGCGATTACTCACTGTCAAGTAGGCGGTAAAAACAGGTGACACATTTATTTGCGGGGCGTGTGGGAACAAGACTCTGGCAATTAGTCATCATTTGTACAAATGTTCCCTCTCTCCACTTTCACTTCCCAGATAAACCGGTTTTCTCCCTAAATCAAACGCGGTCGGTCACCAGGCGGTCTTCACCTTCCAGCTCCACCGCAGATCTATTTCCATAAAACACGCGGCTTCTGCTCCGTGAATAGGTGATACCACCTCGTTCCATGCCTGCCGTTAATGCATGAGAATTATTCTGCAGCACACCAAGTTCCCCCTCTTAACGGCGTACTTGTGTAACGCTTAATGTGCTCTCCACTCTTCTGCTCTGCTTTCATCTGCAGAAGACGAGTTCTGCTGCCTCTTTTTTGTAAAACTCTGCTTAAAGTCGGTGCAATTAAAGGTCAAATGTGTCTTTTTTTTGTTATGTATGATCTACATAAAGGCAAAGGTCTAACCAAAATTCTTTTATAACACAATTTAGCATAATAGCTTCATCGTGGGACTACTTTTCCAACCATGTAGACAGTTTAAACAAACTTTTTAATGTTAGAACAGGTGTGCTGTTGACTGATTGAAGGTCCTGACGAACCAATAAAAATGTAAAGTGATTTGACTTTTCACTGAAATACTTGGGCTTGAGCCTGGACTTATACTTCTGCTGAAAGATTACTTGTTTCTTTTGCTTAAAGATCCAGAGGAGCAGAAACAATTTCACCAACCACCTAACTTGAAATTTCCCCCCAATAACACAACATGTTAAATGATCTGAAATTAAAATATTAATGCGCTGATTGTTGTTTGTTTGTTCTTCCATGCTGTTTGGTCGATACAACGGGTCATGAACACGTCTACTCAGGGCATGTTGAGTTATTTACAGAATCTGAAATCAAAACAGGAGTTGTTCTTTACGACCAAGTGTTGTCCTTTTATTTGTAATTTAGAAGCACAGTAGAAAATATAGACTTGTGTTGCATTGCCAAAAATAAAAATCCTCTTGTTTACCATTTAATTTAAAATTATCCACCCATTTCTATCAATACTGTTTAACTTTGTATTTAATTAAGCCAATTTAATCATTTTTAATGGAATAACAATAGTTGTTGACGTCTGAGCAAAGAACAGTTCTCATCAACGGAGCCGTTCAAAAGAATCGATTCGTTCGTCAGCAGGTGTAATCTGACTTCCTCTGATTCATCAAAGCTCGTTTTCCTTTCAATGAGTGACTCAGTTTGACTCATTGATCCATCATTATTTTTATACACAATCCTTTGGTTAGCTAGCTGCGGCGTCGCATTATGAGCCAACGTAACGTCACGTTTCCATGCAGTCCTTAAAGGCTGCTGTGGACGACTGGAGCAGACACCAGTGTCCTCCTGGATCCACAGCTGTACACACTCATGCCTGAAGCGTCTAATCCCATCTAACCTGTGTGTGTCTAGATTGGTATTTGCAGCTAGCTGCCACCGTTACCCAGCTGTGTCTAACACAACAAAAGCAGCGCTGATGTTCAGCAGCAGTGGAGCAAAGACACTTTCTGCTCCACATTAACCTCCCTCTGCTTACCCACTGTCTGCTGACCCAGACCCATTACACTCCTACAGGTAGGAGATGTGCTGCTCTCCAGATCCATGTGGAGGTGAAATATTCTTCTAATCTTGGTACAGAGTAGAGCATGCTGGAGCGCAGCACCTTTCTGCAGCAGCAGGTGTGAATGTATGCAGCTAAAGGAAAACAGTTTTTCGCCTGCAGGAATTTCTCTACCAGTTTCCCCCTTCACATCTGAACTTGATATGATGATTATTATTCATTATATTCCCACATCATTGCTTGCAGATGTCCCATCGTACCCGCCGGGACCTACACGCCCCGAAACTAATAATGTATGCGTTAACACAGCTGAGGTGGCGC
>VMRN01000014.1:8821703-8919309 GCA_010277015.1 Poeciliopsis turrubarensis | reverse complement strand
TAGTTAATTGTTTTATTTTTTATTAATTTTTTCTCCTGCAGAGACGCATCATGGCAACGATCCAGAAAAAGAAATAAGTTTTAGAAAACGGCTTCAATTAAATTGCTGTGTGATTATAATACATTTTCTAGCCAGAAAACTAACTCATTACAAATATTGTATGGACATTCATGAGTATTTCTGTTCTCCTACTGTCTCAAATGCACCAATTGATTTCTCATTTACTTACCAGACAATCAAATTAGTCCCACTCACAGCCACTTCAGGAGAATTAAAGTGACACCAAAAGTTTTCAGCGAATAATTTTTTTCTTCATTGTGATTGGCGATGCAGCGAAGAGGAACACTTTGTTGTACTTTTCATATTAGAAGAATATATCCAGCACCTCCCTAAAAAAAACAAAACAAAAAAAAAACGGGAGAACTGCAAGAGCTTCTTCACTTTTTAAGATAATTTTCTTGAACTGACTGGATTGTGGGGAGAACAGAGTGCTGCTCAGTGTGTGTTTAATTGCTGAAGGCTGTTTCTGTAAGTTGGACGAGTGAAAAAGGATAATGATGCCATCAGTACAAACGGTGCCTTCAGCAACAAAACGAATCTGTGACTCAGATTAAAAGGCAACTGAAAAGGAGACCAAAAGTATTTTCAGTCATTTATTTAGGAAAGCTGCATATTTTCAAAATGCAGACGCCGCATAGCTTCATGAGGGATTTGCGCCAGAGAGGTGATCTGCACTGGCTGCAAGCTACAAGTTATTTTATTAACTTGATTGTAAATAGTTTACATAGTTAGAATAATATTTTCCTTCCTGCTTTCTGAAGCAGACATGCTGATGCAACGAGACATCGACTGATATTTCCTCTACAGACGAGGAGTCAGGAATGTTGCTCAAAGATGACTTTAATCACGCCTGGCAAATTGAAAAACCTATTCCCCTCCTCGCCTGTGGTGGCGCTGCACCAAGAACCGCTGAAGGAAGCAACATAAAAACCTTTGAAGAAGACAGGTTTCCATTTTGTCTTCATGAAATGTAAACAAAAATGGAGTCAGATTTTGGCGGTTGCAGGATTTCTCTTTTGTCTTTGGTAGAAACATGCATTTGTTTTGGTTGTATTTACCCAGAATGCTTTGCGCCGTAGTCCACTTCCTGCTTTTGGAGCGTCACATACACATTCAAACTTAGATCAAGTTTCTTTATTGGAAGAAACTGTTTGCTTTTTTGGTCTGCATTCACATCCCCCCAAACGAACCAGTTTGGATGAAGTGGACTAAGCAGGGCTGGTGTGAACGCATCCTTCGATTCCATTAATTCAGCACAATGACTCAAACCGTATCAGAGGTACACGAATCCACCTTCCCTGCTAAAATTATTGCCGGATGCAGCTTTTGTGCAGCGAACAGGAATATATCTGCAAAAATACAAAGTAAGAATACAAATACACCGAAAAGAAAGTATGTGAAAGAGACCCAGGCTGAGGGAAAAGCCATTCTCCTGAAACACAATGCAGGATGGTGAGCTCCAGCTAAATAAATTATCACGGGGGCTATTTTTAAGCTGAAGTGTAAATGCAGTAATCCTTGGAGCAGGAGCTGCGAAGAGCACAGAAGCCACATCAGGGAATTCAGCTCTGCCTTTATCTTCCCCTCCTGCCTGCCACACGGCCCCACATCCCCGCGCCTCCGTCTTCCCTCACTTCACGCGTTTCTTCGTCTCCTTCTCCCCCTCTGTCTTTTCTCCCTGTGCCTTTTTATATGGTAAAAGCCTCTTTTCTGTGTCGAGAGTATTTTCCTTATCACTGCGCCCGTTGTGGGGAATCCACCAACTTCTATTGTAATAAACAATAACAGCTTTGAACAAGACGGGGAGGAGAAACATGCATGTGGCCGCAGACGGAGGATATCAGGCCACACTGGGTCATTGCTCTACGTGCCAGCTCGTCTTTTTCAGCTCTTATTTTTTATGCTTTCTTGTCTTTGTGGGAGAATGCAGCGAGAGTTTCCCTGAAGCTGTGTTATGTTGTTTGGGTTTGTGAGAAAAGACCCTCCTCCGGTGCTGTTTAATGGCACATAATGGGGTGTCGTTAATCACCGGGCCTGGCTGAGGTTTTACAAGGTTAATGGCTGTAGCCAACCTCTCCGCTGCCTCTCACTGGTTACCGGCTGCAGAAGAAGGACGAGGGACTCCAGGTTTGCAGTGGGTTTGAAAACGGATGCAGTGCATTTTCTCACACTGCCGTGACAAACTTCACTGCAGTTTTTATGATTACAGTGCATAATTATGAGCTGAAGAAAAAATGTTTACTTTTTTAAAATTTCTGAAAAATGTTGGAATTCACATCCATTCGCAGAACCGCCATTTTCTGCAGTTACAGTCTCTCGTGTTTGTGAATAGGAAATGTTCAGTTTGGGGAGACAGTTGCTAATTTTGAGATAAAATGTTAATATTTTAATGAAAAACTAATTTCAAAATCTATTTTTTGATAAGTTCTTTCGAAGACGAGGTGGAGTTTTTTGGCCGTATCGAAATATTTTGCAAAACTGCAATGGAAACACAAGTTTGACATTAATAACCAGCTGTTAAAACTGCCAGACAAGATGAAGACGACAACAGGAAGTAGTTGGAGGATAATGGCGCTGATACTGACAAAGTTTTGCAAATATTTGTGATGGAATCGCAGCTATTTTTGCATTTAAACCAATATGTTTGTAGGAAGAAATTCCCCACTTCCTGTGTCCTCGAGACGTTTGACCTGTGCCTGGTTTCTCATGTCTAAAGCTGCGTTTACACCGAACGCGGCAGGTTTCGTGTGTTCAACGCCAAAGTCTGAACTTTCGCCGCTTGACACCAGAATGTCAACCAATCAGAGAGACTCTGCTACGTGACGTAGCGTCCTGTAGTTGGTGTCCTCCCAGAGATTCAGGCACCGGTGCGGCTGATGGCGACCCACTAAATGATGTCAGTAAATAAAACAATAAATAAAGAGGCTCCAATGCGTGTCGAGCTGATTTATTCAGTATAAACTGAACCCAAAATGTTCAGTTTATATTGCTACGATTGCAGAAGCATGAGCGGAGGATCTCTGCAGCTCCTCCATATTTACCCTGGCCTCTCTGATCACTGCTCTCCTTCTGGTGGCGAAACTTTGCAAACAGCTTCTTTGGTTTCATTCTGACTCATGAAACTGTTTTTCCGTCTCGATTCTTCGAGACTTTTGATGATTCCTTTCCTTGCCCGTCCTGTAGTAGCCTCTGAATCACCTGTTCAGACGTTTATCTGTTAGCCTGCAGGTTTCTTACAGTCACACAGGTTTTTCTTTTTTTGTTTTAAGTATCTAAGGGCTCTTGATGAAACTTTGGACTGTCTTCCAGTGGTTTTATTACTTTTTTGTTTTAAATCTCCATACACTCAAGGTCTTTAAGGCGTGATGAAATAATCTTCTCTCTCAGCCGTAGTGGAAGCTCCTTTGTTTTTATTGTAACTCGCATTTAAAATCTCGATGGGATTTATTTGTGCCTCACAGCTGAAGCAAATGAAGGATCATTATGGAGTCCCCAAAGGCCTAATTAACTTAATTAACTCCAATTTAGGTAATAAAAACTTTCAAACAGCTTCAAAACAAACAGTTTTATTTAGGTGTTGAGAAATTATGACGTTGCTGTCTTATCAAAATATACAGATGTTTTCAAATAGTTTTTCTTTGTCACCAAACTCATGCAGGAAGCAGAATCGTACACAGACGGTTGAGTCCAGATCCTTTGCAAAATAAAAAATAACACACACAACTCTCCACTGTGACATTAAATCAGTTGAGATTAACTAAATTATTTTCAATTGCTGAGTAAAAACACATTAATCTTGTTCTGAACGTTGTGATAACCGGACGTCCAATTTGTCTGTAATATGGCACAAATAATAGTAATTTTAAGAAATATTTCTCATTATTTTTGACATTTAGCAAATTATTTTGGTAATCATAGCTGATCTCAAACAGAAAAAGCTTAGTTTGATTTATTGTCAGTCAAAGTAATAAATATCTGCTTTTATCCTGATATTTTTTATGTCGTTTTATTTTAATTTACTGCAGTCCTGCATTTATTTCACATAATGTTTCAGCTGTAAAGGTCCCGTAGAGGTTTGCAGTTTGCGGCGTTCCCTCATTTGTGTTTTTGTTTGGGTGTTGTGACCTTAGATATGTTTAACCCTCCGGTGTTTGTCAGAGTTCACACCAGTTATACCGTCACAACAGAACCGGGCGAATCTGTGTTTCTGCAGAAGCCGCATGATTCATCCTCAGGTTTCTGCAGCCGCATATTCAGAAGCATGCACGTCAGCTCGCTTGTTGTGACACAACCGAGGAGGCTTATTTTTGCCGTTCCACTTTCTGTGCCGCCACGTTGCCGTCTTTAAGCCCTGGAGGCCCTGACAGATTTACGTCAGGAGAGATTTGCTGCGTAGATGAAGCAGGAGGATAAATAATACAAAAACTGTGGAGCTGAATCCGAGTGTCCCCTGCTGAGCAGAGAGAGGACTCTGCAAACATGGAGGTACGGTTTGTGCATGCGTCGGCGTAGTCACAGGAACAGAGCGGGGAAAATGCTCCGGTAAACAAACACAACTTGACACAAACACTGAATTGTTTTGGTTTTCATTGTTATGATTAATCGAGTGATTGAAATTATTGGCACTGAAATAACGGCAGTGATAATATCTGATATCAACATCGGCTCGGTTTTTCATATTTGTGCGTCCCTAACAATTACTTTTCACAATTAACCTGTAACAATAAGAGCTCACTTTTTAAATTAACCTGGACGAAAATTACACAAAAATCTGAAATTATATTCAGTTTAACAATAAAGCAGGAGCAGAATATTAAAAAATATCTTTTCTCACTTTTTAGTTTTTATCTTCAGTCAGTTTATTACACAAACTTACACTTCATTCAGTCATTTATAGCTTTATTTGACATTTTTAACTGAATATTGACGGCAGCAAAGACAAATACCTTCATATGTAAACGTTTGACATTAGTTTTCAGTTAAAAACATGAACCAAACGTAGCACAGCTGCACTCGTTGACCTGTGGAGGTGGACCGGTTCAGACAGACATGATGGACTCCTAACAGCAGCAATATCTTGAACTGGACCCCGACTGGAACAGGAAGTCGGTGCAGAGACGCCAGCGCTGGTGTAATCTGATAATAGCATTGGGTTCTTGTCAGAAGGCGAGTTGCAGCATTGTGTTCAGCGTGCAGCTGCTGAACAGACAATTTATCGAGACAGACATAGAAAGCATTACTATAATCTAAGCCAGATGTAATAAAACCATGAATTATTTTTTTCAAACTCCTTTGATACAATATAGGTGACCTAGAGTGCTTCTTGAAGAGGTTAGGATACAGAAAACATGTTCACTAACTTTTTAAATTAATGATATTTTAGTTTAATCAGTTCTGCCTGTTTTAAAATCCTTCCAGAATGAGACGTTTTAAGGCGTCTTGTCACTTTAAATCTTTATAAGCACGCCCGAAACTTTACATCTACACTCAAATATCTGCAAACAAATGTGCAATTATACAACCAGATGTCTTTGAAAAGCAGAAGTAGAGCCTCCTGCACAAACAGGAAGTATTCAGTAAGTGGTTTCTGATTGGTAAGTTAATAACAAAACACTTGTCTTTTCCTGCAGCCATTGTACGGCAGCCAGTGGTAAAACCAGCTGACTGAATGTGCTGGAACTCCATTTTGGGTTGCTAGGTAATATGCTGGGATTTACTGGGGTTGCTAGGTAACGGAGTGCCTGCTGATTTGTGATGTTACATTTTGGAGGTTTTTGAAATGTAGTTTTTTTTAGTGTTTGGGCTGTTTTAAGAAATATTAGAGGCCCAAATGGAAGTACAAAAACATGGAAGGTTTTCATTTTGCATAACAGATCCCCTTTAAGTTGATCTATCTTCAGAGACAGACTGGTAGATTTGAACATAATCGTCAAAATGATCAATATTATGCTTCCTGAAAATGAAGCACGGAGAAAATAGGTTGGGACCCGGAATACATCCTTGTGGTACACCACAGGTTAAGTCAGACAGAAACAATGCTTTTCTAATGGACTGAAAAACTCTTATGATTCAATATCGACACATTCAAGCCATTGAAGCAAGACTCAAGATGTGAATTAACAAAACTGTTAGCAAACTTACCAAAGGACAATTAATTTTCCAGAATTAACTTCTAAAAGCAAATAAATCACCTGTTTAATACTCCAACCTGGATGTTTTAGTTATTAGATATTTAAAATCAACTTGGGGAAGCACAGAGAGGAAAATATTTTTCAAACAAATGTCCATGACATAGTAAAATACATATAAAATACCTGTTACATATTCAGGCTGGAAGAGAGCGAGAGAGAGCAATACTTTAAGCAGATAACAGAAAATCACAGTAAAGTTGCCAGTTTTAATTGTTTTAAGCTTTTAGTCTGTGTGCACTGGTTCATATTTAATTTGGTAATATTCACCTTTACATTTAAAAAAACAGATGGAATCAGCCGTTTGTCGCTCTGATAAACGTATAATTTTGTCTCCCTTAAAATGATCATAAACTTAAACAGTAAGAGGGATCATGTCAGAAAGGTGTTTTTATTGAATAACTTCAAGAAAATAGCAAACAAATTCAGATTCTTCTGGAAACTTTAATCTTTCCAGATTTTTAAAACGCTTTTAAAGACTATTTGTGGTTTTTTTTTTCCACCTTTATAGACTCATTTTAATACACATTTCCACAGACAGAGCAGCAAAACTGGGAGCTATGCTGCTGGTTTTGCAAATAAAAACACCATTTATGTGTTTTTGATCGTTTGTGCAGAAGTTGCAGCTCTGCTGGAGAATTGATACAGAGCATAATTAGTACTGGAGGGACAGAAACGGTGCAACTGCAGAGCTGTAAAAAGTTTAATGCTTCTCTTCCCAGGCAGCCATATTTGAGAACTTTTATAACGGTCCTAATCAGCAGTTTATTTCTGTTTTTTGTCGGTTTTTCTTGGCTGATTTTTAAACATTCTTTTAAGAAAACAATACAAGCAAACAGAAAATATTTTTGTATTCATTAGTGAATATTACTATTCACTAATTTGTGAGAGAGTCTGTAAATGAATATTAGTGTGGAGAGGTCATAATGATAATGTCAATAATAATAAATCACTATATTATTTGGGGGAGGAAGATAAATACAGACTAAATATTGTCTATATTTACCTGATTTTTTCATTCTTTGTGTCAAACACTGATGGCATATAGAGCAGGGTGTCGAACTCATTTTCGTTTTGGGCCAAATCAAAATCCTGAATGCTCTTAAAGGGCCGGTTGTTCCAGGATGTACTGATAAAATCTGTTCACAAACTGTGGAAATATCAATTAATTCTTAAAATTAAATAATAATGAACGTCTTTTCTGTTCCTCCGGGATTTTTTGGTCTCGTTCTGGAGGGACTGAATTGGTTTGATTGATAACATGATATTTAAGTGTTTAGACTCTACAGAACCAGATAAAAAGCTGCGACGGGCCAGATTTGGCCCACGGGCCTCGAGTTTGACAGTGTTGCGTCAAACTCGGGAATCAGGAAAAAATGGACGCCTGAAAAGTCCTTTGCAAGATAAATATTGATCCAAGCCACTCTAAAGTTTGAGTTTCTGATTACAAAATTGAAAGAAATCAAGGAAAATCTCGCGCAGAGTGATTTCCAGCCCAGCAGAGAGGTGACAGGTGTAGCTGCACGCCAAGGTGGGCTTTGATTAAGCCGAGAAATCCCTGATTACAAATGCATGGAGCGAAGAGGAAGCTGAAACCTCGAGTGACGCCTGGTAGGAGGAAGAAGGGAGTAATCGTACTGGGAAAAAACGAGTTGTTGGAAAATAAAGGAGGAAACCCGGCGTGTGTGTGTGCGTGTGTGTGTGCGTGTGTGACATGGGGAATTGATAACAGATCAACACCTCCACCTGTCACCTTCCTCTCCCTCCCAGACGTAAATGTGAGGGTCGGCTTTATAATTTCTTTGTTTAATAACCACAGCTTCCTCGATCGCACACAACAGAAGCAGGATTGTAATTTTTCTGTCAGATTTTGCAACTGGCAAACACACACATCATAATTAGGCCAGAGAAGCTTCCACAGGCTGGTCTGTTTAATTTCAGTTGGGCAGATTACAGTTATTATGTGGAGGAACAGATTGGCGGAGCGCTCTGCCCTTTTTTATGTCCTTGACAGCTGGAGCAGCTGCAGCTCAAACATGCAAGGTGCAAAGAGCTTTACTTTTAATTTATTTCCTTTGATCGTTTGAGAACCAATGTTTTAAATTAAAAACTTTAAATTAGTGGTGCTGAGAGGATGAAGGAGAAAATGTTAGTTTGTAAGAAAACAGGTTAAATGTGAAATCAGATGTTTGGGTCTCTAAGCCATATTGATTTTGGGCTTTTAATAAATGGAGTAAATTATACTAGAGGCTCAAATAGTTTTTATTTTATTGTGGTTGCTCTTATTTATTCTCGTATCCAGATATTTATTTAGTAGATCAAAACCTCTTTTTGTCGGTTTGTAATGTTTGTTCTGAAACGTTTTATAGTCGTCGTTATTCTCCTCTTTGCTTTTCAGAATAAATACACAAAGTTAATCTCATTAACGCCCAGCTGCGTCACTAAATATTTCATTTCATTCTTAATCTCTTAAGAATGAAATTTAAAAAATGAGTAGTTTATGTAACTAAAAAAACTAAACTAAAAACTAAATTTTTTTTAGTTTATGTAACTACTAAAAAAATCATGAATGAAAAGGAGCAGAAAAAAGTGTAAATTTTTACCGTCTGCCAACTTTTCACATAAAAGTAAATTAGCTATTCAGCTCAGAAGAATATTAGACAAATTTCCTTCATACACAAATTATTTAATGCCACTTGGTTTCACAGTAAAAGCTCCTGTTGAGATGTTAGCTTCCCTAACATTTCTCTGTTTTTGCTGTTTCTAGCTAACATTAGCTGCCTTTAAAACAATGAATGTGCATGCATGTTACATTCATAATGCATGAGTTTTAAATGTCACATAGGAAAATATTATTTTATTTGTTTAAACCAGAGTGCATTAACTCAAGCTGCAGCTGAAATAAAGACGTTTATGTTTTGCGAGGAGCTCAGAGCGAGGAGGGGATTTAAAGAGACTCTAAACACGCTGACAGCTTGTCCACGACCTCCTACGACTGTTATGATTTCCACTCCTCCGATCTGCGTGTGTGTGTGTGCGTGTGTGTGCGTGTGGTCCCGAGCACTAATTCAGTTAAACAGGAGTGCGTGTGAGGGTGTGTGTTGGCTGGCATTGTGTTTACATGCTTTTCAGCTGAGCTGTGTTGACGCTTCGCAGGGTTAGTCGATGATGAGGATGAAGAAAGGGTTGAGTTTTCATCACCTACACTGCAAAAACACAAAACCGAACCAAGTATCTTTGGTCTCGTTTCGAGTTCAAATATCTTAGTGCACTTGGAATAAAACAAACTAACTTACATGTAACATTTTATCAAAATATAGGAGTTTGATTTTAGTGAATAATTCCTTAATATTGATGAAAAGTACCTTTGGTAGATTATTTCACTTTTAAAAAGACATTTTTCCTGTGTGGTAAATGAAATAATCTGCTAGTGAAACTAGGAGTTAAGGAGTTATTTAATTAAATCAAGTTTCTATTTTTTGCTAAAAAGTTACTTGTAGTTTAGTTTTGTCTTATTTAAGTTACTAAGATATTTGCACCAGAAACTATCCCAAAAAAAATCCTGGTACGATTTTATGTTTTTGCAGTGTAGAGCCATTGTTGATGAGAATTTAAAAAATTAATTTTAAAAAATTTAGAAATTTGAGAACATTTTTCTGAAGAAAATTTTCAGCATTTGAACGTAAGAAATTTTCCAGTTTGTTGTTTTTAGAAAATTTCTAACAATTTCAACGTCTTTTTCTTGGAAATCTTTTGGAACAAAACATTTTTCCCGTGTTATAAGTGAAATAATCTGCCAGTTT
Organism: Poeciliopsis turrubarensis; assembly: GCA_010277015.1. Lineage (NCBI taxonomy): Eukaryota > Metazoa > Chordata > Actinopteri > Cyprinodontiformes > Poeciliidae > Poeciliopsis > Poeciliopsis turrubarensis. The sequence goes on along the minus strand of VMRN01000014.1, from coordinate 8,909,258 downwards.
TTTAAAAAGTCAATGTTAAGGAAATACTGACTTAAAACTGGCTCATATTTCTGGCTGAAAAGTTTCTTTGTTTTACTTCAGCTGCACTGAGATATTTGCACTAAAATCTACTTGGTGAGGTTTTGTGTTTTTACAGTGTTCTCAGCATCAGCAGAGAAAAGATGAGCTGAAGAAAACAATCAAGTTTTATTGTTTTTCGTCGGGACTCTAAGTGACCAATATAGTCGAAACTTAGCTTTAATTTGCTGCTTGTGGGATTGGAGCTCTTATTAAGACGTCAGTGGAATCTCATCCTCCTCTAAACGCACTAACAGGCGCGGCTCTGTCCTCACAGAAACCTGAAATAAAAGCAGCCGGCTGCCATGTATCTTCATCATCACGAGCTGCAGCTGAGCTCTAAATGTCACCGTCTCTCAGCCTGTTGTCTTCGCGCCGCATCTGAAGAGCTCCTGTGTTTTTGTGCTGCTGTGTGACGCGTTTGACGGACACGCCGCCGCTCTCCGTCTCCTCGGCGCCCGAAAGCGCAGCGATGCCCTCTGCATTGATTTTCTTTTGCCGTTTTATAATTATGTCTCCTCTTTTCATTTGCCTCCGCCGTTTCCCCTCTTCCTCCCTTTCATCGCGTCGCTCTTATCTCCCCGCTCTCACTTCCATTTTTCTAATCCCGACCTCCCCCCAGATCCATTTTTGTGCCTCACTGCTTGTTATCTCAGCCATTTTCTCTTTTCTTTCCCATTTGATCTCGACTTCTTAATTTCTTTTCTCGTTGACGTCACTTGGTTTGGCTTTCCTCTCCCTCTGCTTGTTCAGGCATCAGGATCTCTTACTCAGTTTCATTACTTTTTTGGATAAATTTACTTTTAGGATTATTTACTTTCCTGAATTTTCCACCCACTGAATGAAAAACAAACGTTTTTTTAACCAAAGATTCACCATAAACAGACACAAACCTGCAGTTTTTATTAAGTTTCAAAAGTTTTACACTGAAGGAAACTGATTTTTATTCATGTTTCTTACGTCTGATTTAGTTTTGTAAGTACGACAGAATATTAGGGCCACACTAAGAAAACATAAAATGTTCATAACGGAATAAAATCGTGCGATAATAAAGTTTTAGTTTTACTAGAATAAAGTCAAAATAATGAGAATGAAAACATAAAACTATGAGAATATTCATATTATGAGACAAAAGCTAAAATAATATGAGAATATTCTCATATTTTGAATTTGTCACAACTTTATTCTCAATAATTCTGACTTTATTCTCATTTTAATGATTTTATTCCTGTAATTTTATTTCTTGCATCGCTTGGCCCAAATCCTCCTGCGTAATTTTGTAATTATTTATATGAATTATTTCCATTTGGGAAGTTAAAATACCAACATTTCCACATAATTTTATGCTTTCGCCCATTTAAATATTAATTCAAATTGATAATTTTGAAAACCTCATAAAAATTTATCTTTTTAAATATTTAATATGAAATGTAAAAAATATGGAAATGTTTAAATATTCCTAATATTTAAAATATATTTAAAAATTTTAGTATTTTTAAATATTAAACATTTTAAAATGTTTAAATATTAAATTTCATAAATATTGAATATAAAATTAAAAAAATATTTTTCATATTTACATTTTTTTAAATATTACATTAATTAGATGATCAGTTCAATGATTGATCAGTTCCTCTGTACTTCTACCTTTAGTGATCTTTCACTGCCGTTGCCGTGGTAACGGTAAGTTGGAGTCGTTCTGCTCTGGTTCTGCTGTGTTTTCATCCCGGTTTCTCCAGCTGCATCATATTTCCCTCTCATTTCACGCCGTCCTGTCCTATTTCTACGATTTGGTAACGTTTTCCATCTGCTCCGTTTCTCCGCAGCGTCTCTGGAGTGCTCTCCGTCCTCGCCGTAGACGGCCGGATCAGGCCGGATCGGGCCCGACGCTCGCCGCCTCTCCTCCTCCTCCTCCTCCTCACATCCACCCAGAACTTCCTCCAGTCGGAGCTCCTCGCCTCGCAGGTCCGGTTTTCTCCACACAGACCGATCCTGGAATAGAAGACCTTTCGTGTTTTGTTTTTTCTCCGTGTGTTCCTGAACGTCTCCCCCTGCAGACGTCCTCCCGTCTCTTTTGGGCCGTTTCCAGTCCAGTGCTTCAACTTCCTTCAAGCTTGACTGAGATTCTCAGACTGCAGAGATTTGCACTTGATTCATGAAGGAACATTTATGAAGGAAGTTTTTGCACCGTTTACTTTGTAGCTGCACAATAATTCCGGCGCATCTCCTCCCTGTGTCCGTCTGCGGCTCCAGGTTCTTCCTCTTCTGCTGCGCCCTCCTCTTCCTCTTCATCCTCGGAGAGTGGCGTGTTTTACTCCGCCGCCGCTGCGTGTTTGTGCTCTGGTCTCTGTGTGTCATTCTGTGAAATGGCCCGTCACAAAGTGTTAGATGAAGCGTGGTGAAGTGTCCATGTCGCTCTACGCTTTTTACTGCATCTGTGTTCTGGACCACGGGGCTGGAAAAACAGGTTCTGGGGTAAAAACCGGACCGGGTCACCAAGGTCAGGGGTGTCCAAACTGCAAACCAAAAGCTGTGCAGGTTTGATGCTCAGATTTTTGATCCGTAATCAGGATAAAAATGATGGGAAACACAATTTTCTGGAAGTTCAACAAACTGTTTGACTTTTCATAACTAACTTTCAACTGCAGGATAAAATCAAGAAACTTTTACTGAAAAGACAAATTTGATGCACTAATTTGGCTAAATAAAGTTTAACTTTTGAAAGTTGGGTGATAACTATTTACTTGAATGCATTTTTTGAAAAAAGGCACATTTAGGAGTATTTTTACTACGCTGCACGTTTTACTTTTACTTGAGTAAAATTTCAGTTTTTTCTATCCACTGAATGAAAAACAAACATTTTAACCAAAAAAATCACCAGAATCAGAGACAAACCTGCAGGTTTTGTTCAAGTTTATGTTTTTTTATTAAAAGAAAGATTTGGGAAAATTTATTTTGCTTGATTTTGTTACTTGTTGTTACTTATTTTAATTTTCATTCTTAAAATATGAGCATTTCCGCTTATCTTTTTATTTTGGTTCATCTGATTTTGCAGTTTTTAAGTATTAAATGCTTGGTCATCGGATCAGTTACTCAGTACTTGAGTAACTTTGTCCTTTTACTTGAGTACAATGTTTGGTTACTAATCCTGTTCTTATTACTGAAATTAATTTATTCAATTGAGCCCAAAAGAAATAGAAAACTAGTTGTATTTCTTTTAAAGCACTAAACGTACAAAAACATGAACAAATTTCTGAGTTTTCTAGAGAAATGAAGAAAATTTCTGAGCTCCAGAAAGTTTTTTTGAAATTTTGACATTAATGTCAGAAATTTTTGACAAAAAACGTGAAAATTTCAATTGTCAGAATCTTTCTAGAAAAATTCAGAAAATTTTCAGGAATTTTCTCGATACACCTCATTAGAAACCCCCTTCTTGTTTTAGCTCTATAACACACATCTGTACTTCCTTTGCTTGACTTTAGTTTGTTTATTTCACTTTTGATTCTGCAGTTTCTGCCCATGTGGCGAAAAGTTTGGACACCCCTGATCCAGGAGGGAAAACAATTCCAGGGAGATGAAAGTGCAGAAAGGAAATTCCCTCGCTGTCCCCAAAAGGATTCTGGGAGTTGAATTAATTTGTGGATGGGAAGGAAAAAAAGGAGAAGCGTCTCTGGGAACGAGGAAATGTTTTGACTTGAGATCCTTCACTCTAATGAGGAGAGGACAAGAAGAAAAGACGTTAGAAATGACAAAAGAGGAGCCGCTTTTTCATTTCCTCCGCCTCGTATTGCTTTGTCTGCTTTTCCATCTCGGCGCCTGAAACTATTTTTAGAAAAGTTATCTCCAGAAAGTGTAGACGTGCTGTGAGCCAAAGCTCGTCCTGCTGTTATTTGTTACTCGTTAAAACCAAATATTCGGCGCCTCGCGAAAGCGTTTGAACTTTGTTGTTTTGTCGTTTTTAATAGCTGAGATGTTCGGATTCAGCCGCACAAAGTGGGAGGAACGTTTTTATTTACAAATAAACATCTGAAAAGTGGCGATGCCGTCAAGTAAAAGCCACTAGAGCCAAAATGAAACATAAAAATCTGGAAAGTGTGGTGTACATCTACAAACTTAAATGTTGCTAGGTCAAATAGCAACATTTAGTTGCCATTTAGGGTTTAGGGTTAACCCTAACCCTTATAATAATAATGATAATAATAATAATAATGGAGGAACTGGGTTCTGGTCTAAGAAAGGAATTCAAATAATTGACTTTTAGTTTCTAGGTCAAATATCTTAGACTTTAATTAAGACAAAACTAACCTAAAAATGACTTTTCAGAAATGCATCGGAGCTTGTTTTCAGCCCGTAATTTCTGGATGAATATAATTATTGGATGAATTTTAATTCCAATAATTAATATTGATTTGTAAAAAGTTCTAGCTGATGGATTATTTCACTTCCAGTCAATAAACCTCCAGATTTACAAGTTTTCTAGAAAGAATTTCTCAGTTTTTGGCTGAAATTTGCTCCTTTTTTCTGTCTACCACGGCCCTACACTGCAAAACATTAAATCTCACCAGGTATTTCAGATTTGGTCAAACTATCATTTCCCTCCACAGTTTTTCTGCTTCGCTTTGTGTTGGTTTAAAACCTGAAACTCCGAACCTCTCAGCTGCGACTGGACAAAACGCCGAGGGAAAACCTTTGCGAGGCGGAGCGTCATTCAAGTGTGATCAGTGACTTAAACCTCAGCTGTAAATGTGAATTATGGCCACTCACTGTTGATATTATAGGCATTTAAACTGCATATAGAAGCACACGTGTCTGTAATGAAGCTGAACTGTTGACTTCTTCTCCTCTAAATGTGTAAATACGACGTGTAGCCGCCAGTATAACGGCGTCAGCTGATATTTACCAGACGCTGATGTAGCCTGAGCCGTTTCCGTCCAGATGGAAACGTTTTCATTTGGAACCAGGTTAAAAATGGCCGCCAATATAATTTACTTATACAGGAACACGTGAAGTACAACACAAAGTATTCATCTTTTTATAACAAAATTTAACAAAACCAAGAGACTTTCACTGAAAAGCCAACTTGGCTGCACCCAAATCCGCTTTTATTTTTCTTAAATTTTGAGGGTTTTTAAAGAAAGTGATCCAAACCCTGTTGTCACTGTTGAAGATCAGTTTAATCAATTGAGCCCAAAAGAATCTAAAAACTACATGTTTCCATTAGTACAGCAAAGTTTACCACAGCATATTAGGGCCATCGTACAAACAAAGGAAAAAAGCTTGACAGAAGTTTCCTTATTGCTTCTAGAAACAATAAGGAAATTTTAAAAAAAAGTTTAAATTGTCAGAAATTAAATTTTCTGCTGAAAATTTTATTATGAAAATTTTTCTAAAAAGTTTCCAAATTTTCTAGAAATTTTCTGAGATAAATCTGAAAATTTCTAAATTTCTGGACCTGCACTGCAAAAAACTTACCGTTTATTTCTGTTCCAAATATCTCTGTACACTTGAAACAAGACAAAACTAACTTAAGGTAACTTTTCATCCAGACATAAGAGCTTGTTTTAAGTGAATAATTCCCAAATATATACATGAAAAAGTTCTAGTTTCACTGGCAGATTATTTAATTTACAGAAAAATTCATTTTTAAACGTGAAATAATCTGGCAGTGGAACTAAAACTTTCTTTTTTATCAATATGAAGGAATTATTGACATGACAGCTCATATTTATTTCTTGCTGAAGAGACGCTTGCTAGATATTTGCACTGGAAACTAGACCAACGTCATGCGCCGTCGCTAAAATCCTTTTCACAATTTGGACCCACAATAAATATCTTGGTGATTTATTTGCTTAATTTTAGGTTGTTTTTTATCTTTTCTTGGCCTGTGAAAATGTTTGAATCTACATTTTTGACGCAAGTGGCAAAACCCTGGTCTGCAGGAAGTGGATGTCGCCGGGCGCAGGAACGCCCTGCATTTAATGGGATTTCATTCGTCGCTTGTACAGCACAGACACAGAGCTGCCTGCTGATTGGATAGTATCGATCAGTTCTCCTGGACGCGTACGGTCGGGCCGTCAGGGATTGCAGAATCCTCCAGGAGGCGTCTGAGCGTGTTGGCCGGCCACGGAGAGACGGCTAAAGCACAACTGGTTATTTCACAGTTGGGGGGAGACGCTGCGTTCGTGTGTTTCAGCAGGAAGTGGAAAAGATGGAGCTCAAATTGGAGTTTCCCCCCCACCGGCTGATTCCAAGCTGGGAAAGTGTTCAAAATGAAAGTGGGAAACAGAGATTGATGAGGGGAAATGCTTCTGCAAAGCAAGAGCTGATCCAATCTGTTGAATTATTAGCAGCTTAAAGCGGTAATCTCATCGGACGCATCACTACTTCCAGAGTTCAGTTTGTTTACAGCACAAAAAATTCACAAAAACTGATCACGTTTTGGCAGCTTGCATGAAAAGTACGTCCAGTTCATATCGACTAAACGCATTCGCTCCCATTCATCCGATTTGATCGGATCAGATTATCAATAACCAGTTTGTTCCCGTTTCAAACTGGTGGAGGGTTACCTGGTTGCGTCGAGCCATCGAGTCGTTCATCCTGAGTAACCATGGCGACGGTTTTACCTTCCCCAACCAAGAGCAACAAGCAAGGATGTAAAATAAAATCTGAAAAAATATAAATACATTATGTGACAAAAAGTCAAAACTTGGTCTCAGTAATTAAGTAAAACGGTCCAAAACAATTAGCTTGTTGGCACAAAATGGCGGAAATCTGCGACGAACGAAATTAACAATGTGAGTCGGGATGAAACCCGACGGAGGAAGAACGAGACTGAGGCAGGAAACTCCATCAGTCCCACTACAAAGTATTTGCTCCCTGCAGATTATTTAAAATCTCAAGTATTTCAGATAAAATATAATCTCAGTGAAATTAAAATGTTTTCCAAATGTTTGTTTAATTCATCCAAACCAACCAAAGTGAAAGAATAATTACCCCATAAGCCTCATAAGTGTTTGGGGCAACTCTTTTCTGTCATTGTGAAATAATTCTGGCTCCCTCTTGTTTTTAATTCAGCTACATCTTTGAGCTCCAGACTTTGACTAGGCCGATTCAGAATCTTTATTTTTAACTATTCAGACTCACTTGTGGTGTTCTGCTTCAGATTTTCTTCACATCGTGAGTTTATGTCAATTATCCACATCATAGAGCTGCAAAGAAGTCCCACACCATGACTCTGCCACCATCATGTTTGTCTGTAGGGATTATGTTTTCTTTTTTTTTCTAAATATTCAACCAATTGCAGCAGAACACAGAAGTTTCTATCAGATTTTTTTCTGGAAGACGTGAGACGGATCAGTGGATTTAACTTTGTGATGCTCACCTTAAACGGGACCTAAATTCACATTTTGCTTAATTTTTGTATTTCCATTTTTGTCCTGACTGCTTCTAAAAATAAATCGAGCTCTTAAAAGATTATTTTAAATTTTTTTGGTAATAGATTCATGTTTCCTGGTGTCTGGAAAATCTGCCATTTCAAAAACCAAATCTGCAGCCCGTCACCTAGCAACCCGAGCTGAGCCCCAGGACATTTGGTCAGCTGGTTTTATCACTGCACAATGGCTGCTGGAGAAGACAAGTGTTTTGTTGTTGAGGAGGAGGCTCCACTTCTGCTTTTCAAAGATGTACGGTTGTGCAGTTGTACATGTTGCCTTAGAAGTAGCTTTATTAATCTTTTTGTAAATATTTTAGGTTGTATTTAAGTTATTTGTTGATTCTAGTCGTGTGTTCGGCCTGTTGAAAATAAGCTAGTCAATGTGAATTTATGATTTTACGAGCAGGTTGGTTTGAACAAATTGTTTCCCATAATAAATGAAATCACCATGTAGGGAGCAAATACTTCTTCACAGCTCTGCACTTTAATGTAACGGTTTGCAGAACATAGCAACTCAAATTTTTGATCCAATACAATCAGAAGAACTGAATGAAATGAAGTATCAGTGCATGATGTGTTTTAGCTACTTTCAGTTTTTAAAACGAAAACACCCCCAGAAATTCAGATTACTCTTGTGCACAATAGCCGTGCATCAATCTGAACTGTAGCCGGGGTAATTTTTTTTGTTTCTTGCCGCGCTGCAGATTCTTCGCTCCCTCCTCACAGGTTGTAAGTAGCTCCTCGTCCAGAGGCATGCTGGGAACTCTGCCACTGTGTTCCTGGCTCTGACTTTCAGGTATAACCAGCTCGAGACGTAGCCGCTGCGCCGAGGTGTCCAAGAACCTGCCTGAACCGGCACACTTCTCCTAACACCCTCCAAGACATTTGGCACCAAGATGCTGATCCGTGTTAAAGAACGCCAGAGCAAACCTCATGTTGCACAATATGTCACACACACACGCCCACACACATGTATGTAAGGCATGCACAAACAGACACTGTGGGATTTACATAAACGATACATTCTCAGTAGAAACCCAATGCGAGCTATGCATCAACAAAACTACAATCGAAAGCGAAAAACTAAAGTAGGATTTGAGTTTGGGCCTCGTTGGCGGCATGTTTCGGTTCTGTTGTTTTAAAAAGGCATGAGAACGACCCGGCTCCCCGCTGAGCGACATGTGAGATGCCTAATGATGGATATCAATGAGAATACTGATGAGTATATTCAATAAAGTCATTAATCTCAATGTATTCTGTTTACTGTGCTTATTCTCATGTGACTCTGCGTGTTTGTACTTGGAACGAAATACAGACGTCTGCATTTGTACTTGTTAATCTCTGCTGTGTCACTAACAGCAGAGATGTTTTGGTAACACCGACCCGATGTAGAAAAAACCCAGAACATTTTTGTCAGAAAACTCAGACATTTTGAGAGTAATCTCAGAAATTTTCAAACAAAAAGAAGAAAATTCTGAATTCCAAAAGTCAAAGATTTGATTTTTTTTTTTAATATATATATTAATGTCAGAAATTTTCTACAAAAACATTGGAAATTTCTGAATTAAAACTGTTGACATTTTTCTAAAAAATGCCCAAGTTTTGTATACAATTTCTGAGTTTCTGGCAGAAATTTTCTCTTTTTTTGACATTTTTCTGTGGGTGGAAACTATTCTCGGTAAATTTCTGTTCAAATTTTGAGTATCTAAAAAATTCCTTGAATAATTTCTCAATCAGAGAAATTATTCAAGCTACTTCTTATTTTTACTTGAGTAAATATGTTGAGTATAATGTTTGGGAGGCTGCCCTCCTTTGAAAGCAGGCCGTCTGTGGAGACGAGGGGGTTTTAGCGGGTCGGGGGGGTGAATGTAATTGTCTGAAATTGTCTTCAGGCTCTTCTGAACCAGACGGTGCAGTTCTTCCATGCATTGACCTAAATAAAAGCCATTGTCTTCATGAAAGATGCAGTCTCCTATAGCAGCATGTAGGAAGTCATTTCTAAAGCTGGCTGTGGATTTTGGACGTTATTTATTATTATTATTATTATTATAATTTTTGGAGTTCATCCAGAAACTCTCTGACTAGGTTCCTACTAATAATGCTACTAAATCACACCAACGCCTCGCTGGCGGTTGAGTATCAGTGCCTGTTACTGACGGGATGTATGAAGCGTTTTAGCCTTTCTTACGTTGGACATGTCTGAACGTTTTGTCCTTCTGGACTATCCATATCGACTTCCCACGTGACGTCACTCTCTTCGAGACTCGGCCCGCTCCGCCATGACGGACGTTAAAACAACCATTGTGCTCCATCTGGTGAACTAATATCGCTCAGTTGGTTTCACTTTAAAATACTTATCGGCTGCATAAACAGACAAGGATACAAACCAAACTTGTCATTTTATTTTAGAAGTTTTAAAGAAGAAAGATGGCGGCGGTGGCGGCCATTAATCATTTTGACTGGCAGCTCTACGTTTAATCACGGATTTGGACCAAACACTTTTACAAGGTGAGAAGATCAATATTCATAACATATTAATGAACATATAGAAATATTTGTGAGATTCCAAATGTTCTCTTTACTTTTTTTACTTCTTACTTTTTAATAAATCTAATATGAAAAGTCAGATTTATGGACTTTCTACAGAACATGAACATTGAATTTACTGTGTTTGCAGGTTATGCAGTTTTTGTGCAAGTCTCACTTTTTTCCACATATCCAGGCTGTTTTTAAGCCCCTTTGTTGTCAATTTAACGTCTCCGCGTCGCGAACCGAGAGCCTCTGAGTTCCCGGGTTTATGATGCTGAGCGTTTCCTAACCAACTTTTATGATGCATGAAAACATAAGAAAAATTAAGGATTCTTGATTTGGAGGACAAACAAATCAGCCAGGATGCTACATTAAACCGGGCCTTTTAAAGAACCAGAATTGAAGATTTCTACAGTTTTTGATCCCAGCAGTTCCACTGAGGCGAAGTCAGGTGGTGTGTGTGTGCGTGCGTGTGCGCGTGCGTGTGTGTGTGTGTGTGTGTGTATATGTGTGTAGGGGGGATTAGCTGGAGAGCAGGCGTGAGGGATGAAGAGAAAAAGAGATATGACAGAAAATCGCTTGCAGACAGTCCCTGGCCGGCCTCTGCTGAGACTCCAAGCAAACCCTGTCAGCACTCTGGGCTTTTTGGTCCTGATTCCCAGAGTTGTTGTTGATTTGTGTTTGTTTTCTCTCCTTCGGTTTTTATTGCAGCTTTGATTCTGACTGTCACTCATTCTGCATGTGGCCAGATCTGACAGTCCATGTCAAGTTTACTTGTATCAAACATGGCGGCTCGAAGCGCCTTAAAAACATCAAACAGTGAACAGTGTGAAACGGAAATAAACACTGAATTTAGTCAAATACCACCAACCAACATGTTGATCAATGTTCCAAGTGGCAACTCTAAACAGGTGGGTTTTAGTCTAGATTTAAAGCAACTCAGTGTTTTGGCTGTTTTGCAGTTTTCTTGAAGTTTGTTCTGGATTCATGGATCATAGACGCTGAATGCTGATTCTGTTTGTGGGGATGTGGAGGTTAAGCAGAAGGCTGATACAACAACAGTGACTTATAAACTAGCAGTATTTTACCGTCTGTTCTCTGAGCTGCAGGGAGCCAGAACTGGGTGATGTTCTCTAACTTCCTGGTTTTAGTGGGAACACCAGCAGCAGCTGGATCAGCTGCAGCCGGAGGATTAAAATCACCTGTGGAGAAACGAGCTGTGTTCCCATTACAAATACATGCAAAACTTTGACGATATTCTGCTAATGTTAAAACACAACTGCTGTGTTTCCATTAAATAAACGCAGTTAATATCAGTTTTTTCAAGTGTGAGTTTCCTGTCTTCTTCGTCTTTTCCACCAGTGGTAACATCCTGCTATTGAACATGTGACTTGTGTGATGCAAAAAAAATAAAAAATAAAAATAAAAATAATAATAATTGTTTCCATTGCAGGTTTGTGGATAGAGCAGGAAAACTGCCTCATCCTAAAAAAAAAACTGTTCATCAAAAATTGGTGTTTTGTTTTAAATCGTCATGTTTCAATTTAGCTAATTTATTTTCATAATTCCAGTTTGGACAATTTCATGGTCAATGAAAACACAACAATTCCCAACAATCAACCACGTGGACGAGTTTCTCTAGATCTGGATTAGTCCTTTAATGCTGGAAATGTTCTTCATCTGATAGAAGACCGACTTTGTAATGTTCTCTATGTGTGTCTGAAGGTTCGGGTCTGAGTCCTGATTTTGGGCCGCAATAACCGAAACAAAAGTGTGACACATTTTCCAGCTGTGACTATTTTTATTTCTCCTTTTCTTCTGTCACACCCGATGCTAAGCGTTCCCATGTTCCTCCACCGGCTGCACACATTAAACATCTGAGGCAGGGAACACGCTGGTTTGGGGAACACGCTGGTTTGGGGAACACAGCGTGTGTGTTTGTCTTAGTGAAAGTGTGTGTGGTTCTTGGTACTTGATACCGAGCAGCGGGAGTTACCGGGTCTCCTCGTCCTTCAAACCTCTGCGCTCTCCAAGTTCCCTCATATCTTGTTTTCGCTGATTACCTCTGATTTCGCTCTACAGTTTCTGCTTCCAATCAGTTGTTGGTGTCAGATGATCTTTTTGCCGTTTTTGTTCTGTTGCTCTTCATCTTGTCCCGTTCTCCCATATCGGGTCAATACAGCTGGTTTGGAAACCTTTCACTGCGATTGATCTCGCCCGGTGTGCGCTGCTTGTATCCGTGTCTCTGTGCGCATCATTATCTCTGTATCTGCGAGCGAAAAAAGAACATAAGTATGAACATATTTCTGCAACGCTGTGCATCAGAGGAGTCTCTGTCTGCTTAAGGGAGCCTATCAAACATTGCTGAGTGTTGATTCAGTCAGGAACAAGCTAACATCGCTCAGTGTTCGCTCTTTACCCTTCTGGCTGTGTTCTCATTCCAGGCGTTTCATCTGTCTTTATCTCGCCATGTTTAACCATGACCTGGGTCGGCGCAGAGGAGGTTAATGTGAGTTTTACCTGCAACATCTCCGAGTTAAAGGTTTTCTATGAGAAATTACGAAGTCACAAAGCATTTAGCTCACATTATGAATCTTTTTACTGATCATAGGCACCACAGCTGTTATTTTAGTCATCTGACAGGAATCGACTATCAACATCGGCTCAAATTTTCATAGCAATTGCGTTAGTGTGGTTTAGAAAATTAACCTGTAACAATAATAGCACACCTTTTAAGTTAACCTGGGAAAAAATTACACAAAAATCAATCAATCAAGTTTATTTTTGTACCACATTTCAGCAACAAGGCAGTTCAAAGTGCTTCATATTAAAGCATAAAAATACAGAGTCAGAAGACACCACATAGTCAGCGATTAAGAAAACCTTACATGTTACACTTTGCCAAATGCCATCATTACAGATTAAAATGTTGGTGAATGTTTAATTTATTATGGTTCATCATCAACTCTAAACAGCCTGGATTTAAAGGATGCCAGTGTTTCAGCTGTTTCACAGTTTTCTGAAGGGCATAGATGCTGAATGCTAAAATTATATTCAATTTAATATAATAATAATAAAACAGCAGGTTCACAAAGACACTTAGAAAAATACCTACACTGCAGGTTTTAGTTTATGTATTCATCTTCAGTCAATTTAATAGATGAACTCTCACTTTGCCCAACCATCCATAGCTTTGGTGTTCATGTTAGTGACGGGATTTAGCTCCTTCATCACACAAACATGTATGCCAGCTTTGTACCACCGGGATGGTGGTAAATTTACTTCCCAGTTCGTCTATAGAGCAGCCCACTGAGTACCGTCTATATCTGAACGTCTCCGCTCACCTGTATAAAAACACCCGCCGCGCTCTTCACCGCCATTCGCTCCAAACCAGCCACCAGGCAGCAGCTCCCGGAGGAGAACGTTGCCACGTTTCATGAATCGCACCAGTTAATTTAAGGATGCTTATTGGTCCCCCATAAACCGCCAAGAACCCGGATATTATCATCAATCAATGAATGTTTGGACTGAACTTGGAAATTTAACATTATGCTAACACCACTTAGCTTTCGTCAACAACTTATAGGTGGAAGTTGGAGTGTTGCGCAACACAAATAATCACCCAGTTGAAACATGGTGCGTTAAATAGTAAAACATAATTTAACAAAGCTTCCAGGCAGATAATTTGCCTTGAGGAATTTTAATAATGAAGTTACAGGAATTGTTACAGGCCTACTATGCAGCTTTGGTTCCTTTATTTAAGTGAGAAAAGCTGCAGGAAAATGCTTTCAGGACAATCACCAGCGGTGACGATGCTGACCCCAGAGGACCACACAGAGACACCAGATGTGCTTTTCCTGGCTCTTTTCACAGCTGCATGTGCAGCAGAGTGACATGAAGGACAAGTCAGGGTTACCGTCATGTTTCTGAGACGATTCGGCTGCAGCTGCAGCGTGACGAGGGAAACCAGACGGAGAATGAGGTTCATGTGCTGATCTGGTTGGTTTTAAGGTTGTAGGTATATCTGTGTGTCTTCCACAGGTAGAATAAAATAAATGTTTGCCCTCTGTGGTTCCCCTCTGCACTCAGCAGTGATGGAACGTGCCTGACCCCCTGCTGGGGAGCCAGAACCCGGGGGCCCGTAGGCGCCACTGAGGATGGAGGGCTGCTGAGAGCGCGCTCATTAAACCAGCGCTGCGCCCGACCTTAATGATGTCCGCCGGCTCCAGTCTTTACGCCTTGCCCCTGCTCCTATCTTTCTCGTTTTTCCCCTTCACCTCCCCTCCAGCCGTCCTCCTCCTCGGCCGCCACTCCGTCCCAAAGTCGAACACGTTTGGTGGCGTTGGAGGGAGCGACGCTCCGTCAACCTCGCCTGCTAATGAGCAGCAGCTCTGACAGAGCCAAAATGGCCGACACATTTCTCACTCCTCCTCTACCTTTGCGACACACAAAACCCAAAATATCACCACGTATTTAGTTGTCCAGTGTCAAGAACAAAAACCTCAGTAAACTTTAAATAAGACAAAAGGAACTTACTGTCAACTTTTCAGAAACATATTGAAGCTTCTTTTAAGTCAATAATTTCTTAAAATTAAAGAATGTACAAGTTTGACCCGATTATTTCACTTATATCATCATGTTATAAGTATTTATAAAAATATTGTCCTAAGAGAAGCTTATTTCTTATTTCAAGTGTAGTAAAACATTTGGTCTAGAAACTGGACCACAAATACTTGATAAGATTTAGTATTTTTGCAGTGGAGATGCTACAGAGTACATGTCAAACTCATCACGTTTCATTGATTAAATCCGTTAACGAACTGTTAAATATTTATTAATAGCTTTGTCTGCATCAACAAATTCTACTGAAAATTAAATCCTTAAACACTGATCTGTGTTTTTGATGCTTTTTGTGATGTGACTATTTTGTTGACCACATTTATAAATATCTGCCATAAATTTTGCAATATTTACGCTCGTATAAACGTGACTTTGTTACTCGTCACATCTATAATTAACGAAAACTTTACGTTGAGTAAAGCTGAGGTAGCGGTGTAGTTGGAGTAAGAAATGCTGCCACCTGCAGGTTGGAGTTAGCATGTTTTTGAAAATGTGGAAAAAGTTGCAATAAACTCACGATAACATGTGGCGATCTGACGATTGCGGAATCACGAAAAAGCTTTGATGAAATTAATAAAATAACATTTAGTTACACAACTGTCATCTTTGCTTTCTATTTTGTCTCAGGAATATAATGGGCCTTATAAAATGTTACGACGGGCTGTATTTGGCCCCTGGGCCTCGGGTTGGACCCGTGCTTTAGAGGATAAAAAGAAGAATAAAAATGATGTAACAAGTTGGGTTTAGTGAGAAATAGTCGTGTTTTTGTTGGTGTACAGGACTGGGAGCTGCTGTCCTGGGGGTTCAACATGAAGACCTGTTTGATGGCATCTGTGCTTTCATCCTCGGAGTGTAAGAGTCAATACTCGTTTAAAGCCCTTTCATTCTTCCTTTCCCCACCTGTGCAGGAGATATTTGAAGTCCGGGGAAGTTTCCAGTAAGTGGGTAAATGATTAACGGAAATATCCTGAAACCAGAAGCTGCAGCGTCACTGGTTACGTCGGTACAACCCGGTGACAATCATTAAAAGAAGCTTTATGGTCAAAAAAATATGAGAGATAGTAAAAAATATATTTTTTGCCGTACAATTAGTTTCTGTTCTCACAGAAAATTCGCAAGTTTCACAACATTTGTATAATTCATGACTGCTGCAGGCAGTAGATAGAGGAACAAACAGAAGTACTCCTCCTACCTCGTTGTGCAACCTTGTATGTGGGTTCTGGTTAACCGTGGATCTGCTGGGAAAGAAAAGTTCTCTGGCAATCAGTTTCAAAAGTCTTATGCAATCATTATCAGTATGTTTATCCAGTTTTCTCTTAGTTGTCGGTTCTTTTATGTTGCAGTCAGACGGCAACGCTTGTGTTTTTGTCCAGAAAGGAGAGATTATTTTGCAGTTAATGTCGCATTTTGTCTGCACTTTATTTTTAAAAGATAGTCAAGGACTGACGGTAAACAGTTTACGTTTTAAAAGTATAAAATCCACTCATTACTGTCGGGTTATTGAAGAGCAGAAATAAAGCGGCTCTATTACAAATATGCTGAAACCTTTGTTAATATTCCGCTAATGTAAAAAAAAAACAGTTTTGCAATTATTGTGTTTCTACTACATAAGAAACACAATAAAAATCACACTTGAATAAGTTTGTTCATCTGATAATTTATTTAAAAAAAAACATAATTCTCCAACTACTTCCTGTTTCTGTCGTCTTCTTCGTGGTTTCTCCAGTGGTGACTTCCGGTTATTGATCATGTGACTCGTATTGCAGTTTTGTGGCCAGAAAAACCTCCTCAATTTATCGCCAAAACGTTTCGAAGAAAACTTTTTACTTTCATATGTGGCACTAAATTAGAAATGTAATTAATAGTTTCAACATTTTAAAGCTTTAAAAAGGCAGGAGAAGCTCAGAGGTATTTTAAACTCAGTTTTGCTTCATTAATAACATTTTTACCTGTCGTCGGTTTAAAACTGACACTTTTTAACATTTAGTGACAGTCATAGCTCCAGCTAATTCTGAAATGTTCTTTAGTTTCTTTATCCAGCATATATGGATAATTACTGAGGATAATAATGTCTTCATAAGCTTGAATAAGTCTTTAGATCAATCTGCAGATAAAAACTTCATGTTTACTTCAACAATGAGCCAATTGATTTACAAACTGATCAAACTTTACAACAGGGACAAGCGACGCCGTCCGGTTTGATTCCAGTCAGTCCTGGACAGAAACCTGCAGCTCAAAATGACCAGAGTACAAAACCGCGGCTTTGCCCAGTAAATCTCACTTCAGTCGGCGCCACAGATGGTACCGTCAGAATTTGGCTGAACAAGACTGTGAACCTTTGGACCCAATCTGCTTTGGGTCAACATTGGCAGCTGGTGGTTGACGCTTGATGTTTTCTCAACTCTTCTTCAAAATCCTTTTTTTGAGTCTGAATAGTTCACTGCGTTTTTCCCCCCCAGAAATAACAACGTTTAGCATAATCCCACATCCAGGAAAGAGAGGCTTAAAATGGATGTTGGAGCAGATTTTATTGATGATTGATGAAATATCAGTGTTCTTACTCAATAAATAATACAGAACTCTGCTCATGACGTAGACCCAGACCTCTGGTAAGGTACTGATTACACATAGCGACTCCACAGAATCATAGGTGTGACGATGCTGACTGGATCTACAGCAGCACACGGTTAAAAACAAAACGAGCCATGACCTGAGCAGAAGAAGAAAATCTACATCAACGCTTGTTTTTAAAATATTTCCTGTTGATGACTTTGATATTTTCCCCATTTGGCAATTTTCTTCTAATCAGTCTGACGATAAACGATCCAGATTTCTTGGTGTGAAATCACTTTCCTCTTTCTTTCAGTGTTAAGCCGTTTTGAGGTTGCAGGAAATGTTATACTGCATGTAAATGTTTTTCTTTCTATAGTTATCAGGCTTTTCATTCACAAAGAGAGAATAAAAGCAAATCTTCCAACAACGGGTTTCTTACAAAAGGTCGTTATTTTTCTTTAGCTGCAGTTTGTCTGTCCCATCTTATTAAAGTCTTTAGTTTTTTCTTATTCAAACTTAAGGCCCAGGGGCCGAATTTGGCACGCTGCTGCTCTTCATGTGGCCCTCTAGACTCCAGAGAGACGCATAAAGAGAAGCTTTGAGATGACAGTTGTGTGGTGAAGTATTATTTTCTCGATCAAAACAAATCAGTTTTTATCTAAACATTGACAGGTTACATCAGTCAGTACCTCCAGTATAACTGATTTTATTCCAACATTTCCGCAAAGGTTGTTAACTTCCACCTGCAGGTGGCAGTATTTCTCACTTCTGCCACACTTCTGCAGCCGACTTACTCGAAGTCACGTTTTAGTCCATGTTGGATGTGGAAAGCGACAAATATGCACAAATATTACACAATTTCTTTAAAATATTTTTAAATTAGCACCATTGAAAAAAATGACAATCGCAAAATCCTGGAGGAACTGATCAGTGTGCGTATTATTCAATTTTAAAAGGTACTTATTGGCTCCAGAGACGGCTGTTTATTAATACTTCAAAAGACTTTTTATGAGTTTTAGCAACACATTCTGGGACAACATGCAGAATCTTGATATATAAATGAGTTTGACTCATTTATATAATCACATGGACCTTCTCCATCCACACTGTAAAAATGAAACTGTGGAAATTCGGATCTGAGAAGTTTGGGAATTGTGTCTCTAACTTTGGTAAATCAGGGCAGCTTTTGCCTCAATTCAGGGCCAAACAGCAAATCAATAACAATATGTATCACGATAGACGATCTGTTTATCAATAGATAAACAGATTTACTGAACTCCGATCTAGTGCCGCACAGCATTCTGGGAGATGTAGGCAGAGGAAAGACTTAATCAACCTGTCACAGCCCGCTAAGCTGGTTGGTGGAATCAACTAACTTACTCACTCTATGGTTTCCTAGCAACTCACTCTTTGGTTACCTAGCAACAACTTATGAGTAGCTGGCACAGCAGCAGTTTAGCTACTTAAGAATAAAAACGAAAGGTGATGCCACCAGTTTGGGAGAATGTCAGATATTTAAAATAAATCAATAATTATCGATATTGACTGGAATAAAACTCTTATATTGTGATCGTCCGGCGATACATCATTCATGAAGCAAATTCATTTAAGTCTTTATGACACGCAGACACATTACAACCTGAGATTCTGATCAGAAATAATATTGTTTGTTTTAATTGGACCTGTTGGATCAGCTTTGATCTGTTGATTGAATTTCTCCTTCGATTTGCTTCCTGTGGATCTGCAGGGACCGACTGGTGCACTCACTTTGTGAATCTGCATGTTTGTGTGTTCGCTTGTATTTCTCCCTGTGCGTGGGAGATTGAGGGATATTTCTCTTTCATGTGAAAGCTGCAGAGTTTGGACAGACGGGATGATCTCAGAACCACAACCCGGCGGCGGCTGAGGCAAAAGCGAAGACATCCTGTCCTCACCTGATCCGGACAACAAGGGCGACTTTTTCTCCTGGGCCTTCACGATAAAACAAAATGACAAGTATTCTTCTATTTCCAAGCGCCGGCGCTGTGGAACGCTGGCAGCTGATTGGCTGGGAGGAGATCTGCATAATGTGTGGGCTGAAACTGACTGTGAACAATAAGCGTTTCAATGCAAACGGGCAGTTTAAGATCTATGGCAACCAAACAGTGAATAAACAGCGACTGAAGGAACAAAAGTCAGTCTCTGTTCCTATTTTTCAGCTGCAGTTACACGTCTTGTTGGCCCACATTCTGTTTAAAACATCACAATCTGGCGTTTATCTCTGAATCGGACTCGTCATCACAAGATGCGGCGTTTCCATGCTAAAAAGAGCGCTGAAGCGAAAGATGACATCACTGTCTCTGCTCTGGCTGCCATTACTTGAAAGCTCCACGGTGTTTCTGTTCAGCGCCGGGGCTGATTTATTGATCGAGGCTGTGTGTCTGCAGGCCCGCTCTGAGGGATGAGGAGGATTATATATCAGGAGTGTGATGTTGTTGACACTCCTGTCGCCTTTACAGCACCGACACGCCAAGGCCTGGATGCCTGCCCAGCCTCACTGCGTCTGAATGTACCAGGGAGGGGAAAACAGGCAAGTTTGAGAGCTCAGTGGAGGAGTTTGGATGTGAGGACGAGTCAGGCAGGTTGGGAGTTTTTGCCATGTTTTGGTGGGGGGGCAACACGCGGGGCCAGCTGGCTGCCGCTGGCTCCAGCGCGGCCCCCTGTGGGGATCCGGCTTGGCGCTGACTCTCCCCCACTGCTGCAGCTGGGATCCTCGTGCCAAAAGAGACAGAGCTCACAAACGCGCAGCTACACACAGACACATGCATGTCGGTTCGGACTGCAGGCCAAAGATAGGATGTGGTGTCGGAGAGCTCAGCTGTGCAGCTTGGCACCGGCCTTAATTAGAGTTGTAGAAGTTGTACAACACTTCTTAAAGAGTCGGGTGAGTCAGGCTCAACCGTTTCTAAATATTGATCTTCTTAAAATCGTCTCCACAGTTCCTAAATTCTTACTTGAATGACTAAGCAAGAAGGGAATGTTAGCAAAAATATCAACATTTGACCTCTTGCTGCTTCAGCTGATGGAAAAGCCAAGAAAAACCATTGAGATTTTTATTCTCCCTTTAAAGCGGGGACATGAGTTCTGGACTTTACTTTTCCTTTTGGGGGATTTTTAGTGGCACCACTCTTTTTTCTCATCTTTTTTTTGGGGGTTTTTGATGTTTTGTATTTTTCATTTTGGATTCAGACTTTGGATTAAAACGGAGAACTGCTTCCAGGAAGTTGTTTTGCTTTTGAGGATCTTTTATGGACATTATTCTCATTAAAAAAGAATATTTGGACATTTAATTATTTAAGTTTTTGCCGACTTAAAATGAATGATTTACATCTGACCTATAATTACTTTTGAGGGAGTTTTGGTTACTGAGCTATTTATCTATTTTAATAGATAATCTGTAAAAAAAGATCGATTTCCTCCACTTCCTTCCTGAGCTACTACAACCAATCAGAGCCAGGAGGCGGGTCTTAGTGCTGCCAGTCACTCCTGGCTCTGATTGGTTAGAAGGCAGACGAGATAAACAAAACATTTCCACTGATTTTGTGTCATATCAAACATACCAACATAGCGACAGTTCCAACAAATATAAAATATTTCATATTTTATATTTAAATATATTTAAATGTAAAATATTTTACAGCTTTAAAACTGTCCCTATTTTCAACAGAACAATATGAGACAGATCATCTGTGAAAATATTGAGGTCCTCTGCCTTCTCGCTATAACAAATACACAACAACCAATCACAGCTGGGAAGAGGGCGTTAGCGCCGTCAATCATCCTCATGTATGCAACAACACGTCCATCACAATGGAGTCTGATTAATGGACCAGATTTGCATCCTTTACAAGGAAACATGTTTTAAATACGTCACTATTTGTCCACATTACGACGCAACATGAGCGATTTAGCAGATGAGGATGAGTTTGAAATCTTTGTGCTTAAATTCAGCAACTTTTCTACGTCTGTTAACATATTAGCTGTGTTGATTTTCATTCTTCATTCACTTGTTGAGTTTGTTTAGCCGTACTCTGTAAAACCAGCGTTTTCTTCATGGAGAGAGAGAAACATGCTCACAAACATTAAAACCACAGATTAATGTTTAATTCAAACCCTCTGAGTCGCTGGGGAGAAACGTCTTGTGTTTTCGACGGGTCTGGTGAATGTTTGGGACAGCAGGAAGACGAGGAATGAGGTCATGCGTTTTGGAAAGCAGGAGATCCAATTCAGAGGGTTAAAGAAAATGACAAATCGCTGTGAGAACAAAACGCTGGTAAATCAGAGGAGAGAAGCGGTGGAGTGATGTTTTTCTGCTGGTCCTTTTTCATGCATGTTGGGCAGCAAGACGGCTCTTCAACCTCAGAGTATAAAACATGTTTCTACTAATCACAAATATTAAAGCAAGTTTCTTCTCCATATGATTATTATCCACCGTATTCCTGCACCTGGAGACTAATTATGTCGGCCGCTTCCACGCAGATTGTCCAGGAAGTTTAGTTGGTATGTATGGAGCTGAGTAAGTTTTAATCAACTGGATTGACTTTTTTTTTTTTGTTGTTGTTGCATTTTGCAATTTTCACGCACTTATTGCTCTTTATCAGACTCCAACAGATGAGTGGAGGCGACCGTGCCTGAAGAATAACATTTTAAATTATATTCTTGTGGTCCAGGGAGAATAAAACCATAAGTGTGGCTGGACTTTAGCCACCAAAAAGGAAATAAGATGAGAAATAACCAGTAACGGCTCTGAAAGTTCTGCATTTCTTTTGTTATTTTGCCCATTTCTCATTTTCTGCAAATAAAAACAAAATTTTCGCTTGGAATTTCAGAGACATGTGTTCAGTAGTTCATAGAATCAAAGAAAAAAGTTCATTTTACTCACATATATAGAGTAAGATAAGAGAAATCGATCATTTTAAGGTCTGAGAGCTGGATATATCTTGAGGAATCAGAACTTACTAAAATAATTTGGCTGCAGCTGAAACTCCCATCTTGTTTTGGTATTGAACTCTCCTCTTCGCTTCTGCATTAATAAGCTGCTTCTGTCAGATAAACAAGAGGAAGATGAGGGGAAAACAGACAGAAACACCTTTCGTTTCATCCAGCCCAGGAACAGTACCGCTGTCACACGCCTCAACATGGAAACTGCAATTCACCAGACGCATCGTACGACAATATTTGCTCCCAGCATGATGTGTTTTGACAGACCCGAGTCCCTGAATATTAAACCGAGCCGAACGGGGAATGGAAACATCTGGGCCAAAAGGTTAGAGCAGCATTTCAGTACGTCTGGAGGATGCAGACCCGAACGCAGCAGAATTTATTCGCTCAGAGTGACATTTATTTCTCACGGCGCCACCCACACGGCTGCTTTCGACAACACCCGGGCGTCTCGAAAAATGGTCCTCCAAATGAAGAAAGCGAAAGAATAACACAGTCGACAGCCCGGATCGCAGCGAGAGTGTTGTGACACGAGTCCGGCCCGGTTGAGATGAAGTCATGTCAGCCGCAGAGAGCCATTGATCTTGTTTAAGCTGATCAAGGAAAGCAGGTGGGGCGGCTGGCAGACAGACAGGTGCAGTAAATTGATAGAGTGGCTCGAAGATATGAAACCGAGACAGACAGGGAAAGATGAAGGGTTATTTATGAACCGTCTCTTTATCTCAGACGTCCTCAGTGATGCACAGAGACAAGACAGGGTCCTCCTCCCTCCCACCAACACTCCCACAAACCCTCACAGGGATTATAAAGTCGACACGATGCATACAGGATATACAGTAACCTTATCAAGGCGCACAGAACAGCAGCACTTTGTTAGCGCTCACTTTGATTAATAGCAGATAAAAGGAACTGCTCTATTTACCGCATGTAGGTCAGCTTGTACTGGCTCTGCTATTAAGTGGCAAACACTTGACGTGCCAGAAATATATTAAACTTTACTTTCAGTTTAGTCTCTGTGAGACGGTGGGATGGTGCACCTGGTGTCTGACGGCGTCTAAAAATATTCATTTGCTCAGTCATTTTTTTTGTTATTATTTTTTATTTTATCTTGTTTACGTTAGGAAACCGACCAGATGTGGAGTCTCATGTATCCCTGCATGCACAGCTGCAGTGATCCTGTCTGGCCTTTATTTTTCTTTCACAGAAGAAGAAGTCAAACTGCTGGACACTTTTTAAAGTTAAAACCTTAAAGTGGACCTATCACGCAAAATTCATATTTTGCACGTTTTGTACTTCTATTTGGGTCTCAACCAAAAAAAAAAAAAAAAAAAAAAACACCCAGACGGGTTTTTTTGGCAATGAGTAAATGTTTTTTGTGTCTGGAAAAAGATCCGTTTCAAAAACCTTCTGAATCTAACATCACAAACCACCGGGTACTGCCCGTTACCTAGCAACGCCTGCGGTGTTCCACCCGTTACCTAGCAACCCCAGCAGAGCTCCAGCACTTTTAGTGAACTGGTTTTCAAATTCAAAAATACTTTATTAGTCCCACAGGGAAATTAAATGTTGCTGTAACTCGTTTAGATTCTTCAGAGTTATTGAAGTGGCTTTTGCCGCTGTATGCGAAGTACAATGGCTGCTGGAAAAGACAAGCGTTTTGTTGTTGACTTACCATCCAGAAACCACCTGCTGGATTCTACTAATTATTTTTTTTTTTGAAAGATCTACGGTTGTCAAATTTGCGCATCTCACTTTGAGATTTAAAGTGACAGGAGTGACGGCTCGTTCTGAAAGGAGCTTAAAAAGGGCAGAACTGAGGAGATAAGATCTCATTAGCTATGAGTAATATTGTGTGAAACATGTACTGAACATGTTTTTGAGAGCCAACAGGCCTACCCTAGCCTCTTCAAGGAAGCGTGATAAATAAAACTACTTGTTTTGTTTGAAACTTTGAGGAGTTTGCATTACACTGTAGACAAAACCCTTTTAACCCGCGATGCTCCATCGTTGAGTAATCAGTTCTCAGATCTTTGAAGCAGCAGGACAGTTTTTGGATGGATCAGGAATGTACCACTGTGATGCCTGCCAAGTTGTTCAGACAAGCTCAAACCCATTGAGTGCTGGGAAAAAGAGGGAATGTCAAACAGCGCTGTCAAAAAGAGACATTTTTGTATGAACGTATTGGCAGCCGTCCTGCAGATAAACTAACATGCCTGATATGAAGATAAATACGGGGATTGTTGAGGCTGTTTTTCCCCCTTCTAAAGTCCAATTACATAAAAATTTCCTATCACTCTTGTGATCATAGCAACAGATCTGTTTGCTGATAATCCGTGTTTATGCAACTCATTTTAGCCGTTTGCGTTGTTTTATGTTGCCCAATCAAGTGACAGCGACAGTTTTGCTGTACATGACAAGAACAGGAATAACAAGTTTATAAGAGAAAGTTGTTTCAACAACACAACCGACTTCTGAGTCATGAGAAAGTCGTTCCACTTGGGATTTTAACAGCAACTCAGCTGTTTGACTTTTGAGTTATGAGCTTATTTTGAACCCATCTTTTTTTCTTTTTTCCAAATATTTTTTAGAATTGTAGTTTTTGTCCTTTACTGTTTAAATTCTGATTCATATTACAGTTTGATCCAGTTAAATCAGACCTCCCAACTTTCAGTAAAGCATTTTGATTCATTATCCATAGAGACGATTATCTGCTGGAGACGTTTGCTACTGCTTGCACAATTTCTGTCCTTGGTTCCTTGTTGCTACTTGTTGAATTGGTTCTTTGTTCATCGTTGTTCGTGGCATAAATTGCTTTCCCTGAGATTTGTTGCTCTATTTAATAAGAAAAAAGGACAGATTTTTGTAAGCATTTCATTTCTTATGTAACACAGAGTGGTATTTATTATTATCTCTCTGCTATTTCACCTGTAATTCACTAACTGTAGTAATTATGGATGTCACTTCTGTAGAAAGAACGCTTGGCTCAGCGGTTCTGAAATCTGAGCATCTTTGTTCCTCTATGGATGCAGAGCAAACGTCTCAAACTCAAGGCCCAAGAGCCAAATCTGGATTATTTTGTGTCCCTCTAGACTCCAAATTTGTCCCTCCAGTTTTTCACCAATCTGCAAAATTCATACAGAATCCACAGATCCCCACATTTTTCTGATTTTACTGACATTTTTTCTCAAAACTGGCCTCAGCCTTATTTGATGTCAAGTAATAATCTGTGACCAATACAGTGATGATTAAAAAGGCACATTTAACATCATACATTACCGTAAATATCATAAAAATCCCTCACAAATATTTCTAGATTAGTACCACAAAATCAAAAACAATCTCGAAATCCTGGATGGAGCGATCAGCGTGAAAAGATGTTCAATATTACACTTTTTGCTTAATGCTGAAGCTGGCGGCTATTTATTGGTATATTAACAGTTTAATGGTTTAATCAATGCATTCTGGCACAACCGGCCTTTTGAACGAGTTTGACACCCCTGATGTCGAGGAAGAGCAACATCGTATGCGGTGCAACAATTAAATTAACAAAATTAAACCTGGAGATATTAATTCACAGCAGTAAAAATAAAAAGAAATAACAGCAAAGGAAAAAAATAATGCAGAAAAAATGTTGAAAAACAAGTCAAAACTGTTTGTATTCAAATTTTTTTCTTGCTCTCTGTGTCGGCTATGCTACACGCAGACCTGTTGCCATAGAAACTGACGGACAACAGCTCCGCTAATACATCAGGCTTCAACGCCAAAGAACATTTCCCTCACAAAGAAAAGAATATTCAGTCTCTAACAGCTTCATGTTTTCAAGCTCAGTGATTATTTTGCCATTATTAATTAATAATCTAACACACAGATGAGCTCATCAATTAAGCTAACCTACTTGACAGCTGTAGCTAGCTCGGTTAGCTACAGCTGTGTAGCACTGGCTGATTAGCAAATTCAAACACCTGCCCTACCGATGACACGTCAGAGTTGGTAGTCTTGTTTTTCCAGTTGACCTATTATAGCTGACCTTGTCACCATGGCAACAAGAACTCAGCTGACGGACATTTGATCATCAGCAGCTTCTTTCATCTCTGTCCCACTTAGAAACACTTTGATAAATCCAGCTTCAGCTTTTCAGCAGTTGTTGGAGTGATGGACAGCGCCGGCAATTTCGCCTCAGATTTTTTGGGGAGATAAAAAAAAAAAAAAAAAAAAAAAAAAAAGTGTAATCAATCTCGATTAACCATCGGCGGCTTCAACGAGGAGGATCGTATAAAGTAGTGAGCTGCTCTGGTGTTGGATTTGACGGGACGCCGTGAATCCTGCTTTATCTTCACCGCCTCTCACCTGCTACGCTGCCATGCTGAGCTGGAAAATCAATGTCTTGTGTTCAGTAAAATATCTGAAATAAAATTACTTTCAGGTTATCAAAGGCGAGAATTATGTGTTTTCTTTTCAAATAAAAGTTCATTATTGTCAATCTGAGTGGCATCATTGAGAGAGTCTCTGTCTTCTTGGTGGATGGATGTGAGTTTGTTTCATACGGCAAATGTTTATATGTGCTCATGGCTTCATTCTGAGTTTCTGCTGTGATTCCAGGAGAATTAATCATCTAGCTGAATTTATTGAGACAGGCCTTCATAGGGAAACCTGAGGAAGTTTTTTAATGAATTCAACCCACATAGTCAAAAAGTGTTTCCTCATTAATGTTTTACCATTCGAAGGGAAATAAAACAATGCAAGATTTGTTCCCAAAAAGAAGCAATATTACAACAAAGAAATGAAGGACTAAACAGAATTTATAAAACATTGATGTCAGTAATCAGTTTTGTATAAATCAGTATGTCCACTCATCCATAAATCCATGTCTATACATCAATCTACTCCTCCATCCATCCGTCCTTCTGTGCATTGCTCTACATATCAAAGACTGACCACTGTGCATAATGTAAAGTGAAATGTTTTCAAAGTTTGAGCCAGAATTGGACTGACAATTCTGGAGATTTGAGCGTGGAAGAGTCTGAAATGTCGACTCTGAAACCTTGTGCAGGATGAAAACATTTTCTCTTCCCTAACGCAGTGGACAGATTGTCAGCGATTCACGCATCAGTGCTTTTGTCTGAAACATGAGAACTCCTGAACAGCTGAAGGCAGTTTTAGTAAAACATATGTTTCATCACATGTGACATCTGGTGCCAACATATGCAGTATTTAAATAAAAATATGTCCCGAAATTGGAGCAGTGTTTTATCAAGCTGTTAACCTTACAAAAAGCCAATATGGTTAGATAATGATGCAAAGTTTCAGGATGTTTTCAATTCTGGGGTGGTTCAAGACTAAATCTGGTTAAAGTCCCACTTGGTGCGGCTCGGTTGAATAGAACCAAGAAGGTCCAAAAGAACATTGGGCTTTTTGGGACGCAACACAAACATCAGATACTTTTAATTTTAAAAAATCAGAGTTTTTTTCTCTGTTTCTCACTAAAACGGATGAAAATAAAAAAGGGAATATGTTGCTGTATAAATGAGACATTTATACTTGAGGTTGATCAGCATGTTGGGTGAGCTGAGAGCACTGCAGTGAGCAATAAAATAAAGATAATCCTGAAAAGTCTGTTTTACAGTATTCGTCATTGCAGTGATTCTTATTTTCTATCTTGTCCTTCATTAAAAAAGCCCTTAAATGTTGCAGACGTTGGGCTGATTTAAGGCAACACCTGGTTTTGGTTTTCCTTTCACTGAAGACACTAAAGTTTCCATAAATAGCTGCTTCAGCCACCATATAATTGTGTAAATTCACAACTAGAAAATAATTTCACTTCATTTTAAAAAATCTTGTTTTCCGATAAGTTTTGCTGCTAAGACGAGTTTTGTTTTATTTTTTTCCATATTGAAACTACAATAGAAACACTTTTTTCACATCACAGGAAGTAGTTTGAGGATTTTACTGTATTTTAATGACTTATTGTGTAAACAAACATTCACATGTGATTTTAATTGTGTTAAAATCAGTTTTGCTCACATTTGTAATGAAAACGTAACCAGTGTCATCATTAATGACATGGTTGTCAATGAAAACTTTAATTTGCTAATCTGTTTTGATGAGTGTTTTGGATCTTTATTGATCCGAAAGGGAAATTAAATGTAACCCATTAATTCAAAGTCTTCAAAGAGTGACTCTGGATAGTGATGGCTACTGTAGAGGTCTGTATTACAGCCAATCTGAGGAAGCCTCTGACTGAAGACACTCTGTGTTGTTGAACAATTTGCCTCTGTTTGCCTTTGGAACAGTTAAAGCAGACTGATATTAAACTTCAAGCTGATCATACCAAACCTCAACCTGGTAGCAAACGAACCAACTTTGCATAAAAGTCAAATCAGTGCCAGGAAACCAATCGATTCAAATGAGCTGCAATGTTTGTGATAATCAAATATTCAGCCACAATTATGCCTTGAGCTTATTGAACTGTACCAAAACCTTAAAGTCAAAGTGCAACAGTGTAAAGGACATTTATCCAAATATTAGTTGTGATGCATCCAAACGTAAAACAAAAGGGAGACATTAAGAGATGTTTTTCTACTATCTTTGGGCGTCAAAGTTCAACAATTCAAGTTACACAAACAATACAAAAACTGAAGACTTTTAAAAAATGCTTCACTGAGGATAAAGCAGTCCTCCGTTTGTTCCGACTGAAAGTGGCTACAATCACACACAGGCCATTGAAGAGAGAGGAAACTCCATAATGGGATCCAAAGAGCTATCTGGAGGCCTTCAGGAGGAACTGTGCAGCCGCTTAAGAGTCTGGTAAGAGATTTAAAGAGGTCTCAACAGAACAAGCTGAGAGAATTCAAACCTGGCTGTCCAGGCAAATTCCCCCCAAGAACAAATAGTCTGTAAGACTCAGAAAACATTCCGAACGTCTCCAAAACGTCGTAATGGGACCTGCAGCACGATCTTCTACGAATAAACACAAATCAGAAAGAGAATGGACAAGCTGTCATGAGAGATGTGCAAGTGGGAAAAAATATATGAGAAAAATATAAAAGCTTGGCTGCAGTTCTGCACAGAGTAGTAAAGACCTGGAATAAAGTTCTTTAGATGAATTAGTTTAACGCTGAATGTTATGGAAGATGTGCAAAAAGGAGACCTTTGATTTTTTTTTTAAAACAAGAATAAAAATTGTAGGAATAGAACCTCATTCCAGATGTGAAGGATCGTTTGAGTATTTGTTGCAGGGAAACTTCAACAAAACGGGGATCATTTCTTTCTTTTTGATGTAAAGACTGAACACTTATGCGTGTTTTTCCACATTCATTTCGACACGTTTTTATGTATAACTGCAGTCCTGAATGTACAAAAGACAATAAATTCAAACTTCTACACAGATGTTTTGATTTAAATTTGCCATGCTTATAATTCACAATCTTCTCCCAGTAGCTAAACATCTAATTTACAGGCTGTTTAACCTCTGAAAGACACAAATTTGACAACGTAACACCACTTCATCTTAGCACACTGATTATGTAAATCAAAAGTCCAGAAAGTGTTTTAAAAATTAGAGCATGTGCAGTTTTATTACAATGATTACCATCGACCGAAAGCAGCAGAACAATTAGTAAATTGATCCAAAATCTCAATAACTGCTGTGTGGTTGGTTGTTTATTATGGGGGCGAAATATGAAGGAGCCGCGTCTAAAAATGATTTTCAGCTTCCGATGTGTCGGCTGCCGGTTTATTTTAGCTCGACGCCTGTTCTTCTCGGAGCCCCACGCATATTTTTTCTCACTGCAAACACAAAACTCATCATTACTTCAATGAATCCCTGCAGATGGGAGCTTATGCTGCTGCAGCTCCACCGTCTCTGCACCTGGCTAACATCTGGAAGAGGCTTTAGGAACCTTGTTTCCATTTGGGTTCAGTGTTTACGCTTCAAAACACGTTTTTATCAATCTTCTGTCAGACGCAGCTATAGAGATAAAATATGAGATCAGCTTTGTGTGTTCTGCTTCCAGATGATTCAAACTTTTTATGCCACTCAGTTTTGGTTTGAAAGCCCTGCAGGAACACAGGCGTCCAGGCCAGCGATGCATTCAGTGATTTTCTAATGATGATTCAGAACAAGGAAGAGATTTAGACCCAAAGTTCCTCTTTGTTGAGTTATTTTAATCCACCAACACGCTCCAAACATTTACGTTTCATCACAATATTTTATGGTAATATCGTGATAACGATAAAAGTGACGATAAGAACTATTGGTTATTTCTTTTTCAGGTGATTTTTGGTGACTGAATTTCACAGCTGCTATTGGAAAAAAAATTGTAATACACTTCATTTAGACACAGGTCACATAAAAAAGTTTGCATTTAATCATATTTTCACATTTATTGACGAACAGTGAAAAACTTGTAAAATTAACAATCCCAACAACAGGGACAATTTTAGAAGATTGTAATTGTAATTGAAATTTATCGTAGCAACGATAAATCAGGATTCTCATCATAATAATAAATTTATCACAATAAATGATAAACAAAGTGATAATTGTCCAACCTTTCTTCAAACCTTTAAATAGTCTGCAGACTGTGGTTTTATTGGTATTTACTGGTTTCCAGTAAATACCAATTTACAGGAAATATTATATTTACCAGTAAATATTTACTGGTAAATACATCCCAGTGCGATGAGGTGCCGTCGCACCTCATCCCAATGCCGTCGCCTAATTAAATCCAGAACGCATCAAAATATCAGGAATCTGAGCCTCGGAAATGGCTTTCAGAGATGACAGAATCCAATTTTAAGTCTTTTAATCTGTTGTTTTTTAACAGAAATGTTCAGGATGAGGAATCGCTTCCAGGTCAACAACAAATTTAAACATTTTCTTATCAGTTAGCAGTGATTGAGCCTCTTATTCTGACTATTTTTGCTATAATTTCAACTGAAACTGAATCTCTTCCACCCCAGTAGATGACATGGCTCCTCAAACCATCGATGACTGTGGAAAGTTTGACTTTTAAACAAAACGCAAGCGGCTTCTGTGCGCTTGACTGCAAAGCCTGTGGGATGTTAATCGTTGTCATCTGTACCCGTCCATCAGTGAAACTTTATGGTCCCCCTAAGGGAAATTTGCTACACAGTCAGCAGTTACACACGAAAAAAGCCACAACCTCCCCAGCAACCATCATGCATGAACATGTGCAACAGCAGAGGTCACATTTTAGAGCACTTCTACCTGGAGACTCTGCTGTTTTCATGACGTCATTTAACGACAGCCAATTATCTTTTGGACAACCTATGTTGGAAATTAACTCCCAAATCAATGTTGTTTTGCTGATAAAATGTCTAAATATGGTATTACATTTATGTTTCTGTAAAAATGTTGGCATTTTCGTGTAAATGTTTTTACTTGTGCAGTGAGTATTTCTACTTTTGCAGTAAAAATACTCCAAAAAGTAATTTTTTTTCCCCCTAAAAAAGTTGCTCCAGTAAATGTAATTAATTGGAACTAGTATACATTTAAATCTGGTTAAAAGTGACCATCATTGCAAACTAAATGAACTACTTTTCAGTCACAGTTTCACTTCTGTCGGCTGTTTTGAGATATTAACTATTACGACCAGAGAGAAAAAGAGAAAAAGGCAGATGTTAAAACAATGCTATAATTGATATATGACATCATGACCCATATAGAGATAAAGGATGCATTCAGATCTGTGAATGAATCAGAAATATAGTTCATATCCTGGACTGAATAAACACAGGCGGTTAATCTAGCACCAATATTCCCATTCAGTTGGAAAGTTGTTGTTCATCTCAAGTGAAGAAAAAATGGAAAGTTTCATTTTTTTTTAATTTATTCTGAAGTAAAGTCATTTTCCTGAGTTGCACTTTTAAAGTATATTGAATCAAAATGCTTTTTATACCTTTAAAGTTGAGATATGACCCTGTTTGTCCACAGCTGGAGGTGTAGTTGGTTCCCAGGAATGGTCCCACGTCGCTGCTTTGCAAAAACATTTTGAACACTCTGATCAACACACAATATGGTGAATCGATTGATCAAGTTTCTCCTGATGTATATTCATTCTTATTTAACAAACAGTCCAAAGCAGATTTGGCCTCAGTATTCGGATTTGCCCTCTTGCCTTAGTTTGTACCTTTTACGAAAACCTGTCCCTTAGGATTTAGCCATAAAATCTTAACAAGGAGTCAGGAAAATCTGCTGACTTCACTCGACACCAGTCATGGGGAATTTATCGGAAAGCAGCAGTTTCCTATAAGTGTTTAATGGGTGTAGTTTGGGCGCTTTGCCATCAGAGTGAATGGAAACCGTTATCACTGTTCCAGTTTACCCTGGGGCAACCTGGCATGTGGCAGTAATGTGCCTGTCACTGCACCCATGGAGAAACTCCCTAACTGCTAAACACCAAACTGATTTTATCTACAACTTCTCATATTCCCTTTTCTGTCACTCCTACACTTCCACCATGTGTCATTTCCTTCCACTCCTAGTCTTTCTCTTTGTCCCGCTCCTTTTTCCTTCTCCTCCTCTGTGATCAAACAAATTAGGAAGCAAATGAGGAGGGAGGAGTGATGCGGGTGATGAGGCATGCCAGAATGTCAACAGATGAGAAGGAGTGCTGATGAGGAGAGTAATGGATAGGCAAGGAGCAATAATGCGATGAAAAGAGAGAAGTATTCCCTAAAAAGCTTGACTTGAAAAGAAATGATTAATGAGCCCAGATGTTAAGCTTCTATTTTGGATGAATCATAGCATTCCCCATGACGAAGCAAAATTACGTCCCAGACGGAACATGGTGTAATCTAATTCTGCTTTCGGCTTCGACAACTTTCCCTTCAGAAAGTCGACTACATTTTTCAGGGCTTTTGCTTCATTTTATTCCACTCCATACTTCCGTGGTGAAAACAGCATCTCCATTAAACAGCATCTTTAAGGTAGAAAAACTAAATCTGGGTTAGGGTTAGCTGGCGTTGAATCCTTCTTCAAAAAGCGCGCGGCTTTGGGGTCACATGATGCATGACGTAGCTGGAGGAGAACGGAGCCCAACGGCTGCTGGCTGGTTGCTGAGCTCCAGGAGGTTTTGCTCGCTGAGGTTTGGTTAAAACTTGTTTATGTCCGGCTGTTCAGGCTGCTATGAGCCCCCCCCCAACAAAAAAAACCCACTTTATTTTAGCGATGGCTAAAAATCGTCCAGCTAGGAAGACAAGATTTCACCACTACTGAGATATTCACTAACAACATGGCGGCTTGCGAGGAGACTTACGGGAAAAGCGACCCGAATGAACACGAGGTGGGAAACAGAAAAGTGGAAAAAATCAGGCTGAAATCCACTGCGAAGGGGGAAGAACGAGGCTAACGGGGAGCAGAGACAACAATGGCGGCTGCTCCCAGCAGCGGAAACGCCCGGTCAGCAGCTCCTGAACCGGAAGAACCCAAAGGTAGGTGTTGATTCTGCGTCACATAACCTTTAAAGACTCAATACGTTCAGTGATTAAGATGTACTAGCGTAAAGTTGAATATTTCGCCATGTTT
Organism: Poeciliopsis turrubarensis; assembly: GCA_010277015.1. Taxonomy (NCBI): domain Eukaryota; kingdom Metazoa; phylum Chordata; class Actinopteri; order Cyprinodontiformes; family Poeciliidae; genus Poeciliopsis; species Poeciliopsis turrubarensis. Next base: position 8,875,539 of record VMRN01000014.1, on the reverse strand, counting down.
AATTAAAATGTCGCACTTCTCTCATAGGGCTGAATGAAGCGTTGCTATGGAACAAACTGATCGTTATGAACTGATTATTAACTTACATGGTCATTCTGATTACCGTATTTTCCGGACTGTAAGTCGCACCTCCGGCCAAACTATGAAAAAAACTGCGACTTATAGTCTGGAAAATACGGTAAAACAAATCATTTTGGTGCTACGTATCCAATCTAAAGCTCAAGATGGGTCACCTCCTTCTGGTCTTATTCAGTTTTTTTAGCTGCACAAAACAGAACGTTCTCCGCTGACTGTCACTTTCGGCTGCCACTAGGGGCGCTATTTTTAGGCGGAGAAGTAAGCAGGCCAGAATAAATCGCAGGAAGTACGATTTATTCTGAAACATTGAACATTTTCAAAGGCTTCACCATGTGTTTAACGTGAAAGATGCACTTTAAACTCAAGCTGGAGTATTTGTTTCTCCATCAAAGATTGTTAGTATCCTGGGTGTTTGATTTGATTCTATTATTATTTAGATCAGTCCTTCTTAGTGTTTCCAGTTATTTTGTTTCTTTAGTTGTATTTTTACTGTTAGATTTATGTGCCACTTTCTCAAACAGAAATTGTCCCAGGTCTTTTGTTCAGTATTCAACCTCCCTGGTATTTAAACACCTTTATCACAGTCACTTCTCTCCAGTTCGTCACATCTATTTCCTTCACTTCTCCGTTGCTTCCCTGGTTTCCCTCCATTCTCCTCGTGTCTTCTGGCTGCTTTTGTTCTTATTCCACTCCGAATTTCTGTAAGTTTGTTTAAAAATTGCCCACTGCCTTGCCTTCTCTGCATTTGGATCTGCTTTAAAAACACGCATTGTAACAAATATGAGGACGTCATTTGTTGACGACAATGAATATGAAGTGAATCATTGATGATGTGAGAGCGAAACAATTTGTCAAACATCTACCATTGCTGGCGCGCACACACACACACACACACACACACACACACTTCAACAAAGGTAGCTCTTGCACAATTGGTGCCCCGGGCAAGGAAATGTTTCTCGCTCCCCACAACAAACCAGCCACCATCGCCTTGGTTTCACTTTTAAGTGCCATTAAAAGACGGAACAAAATAACAGTTTACACAAAACTATCTCATACACAGTTTGATCAATATATTAGTGAGACTTATAGCACATGTACACACTGCAAAAAACACAAAATCTTACCAAGTAATTTCTTTCTACTTTCTAGTGCAAGTATCTCAGTGCGCTTGAATCGAGACAAAACTAATTCACAAGTAATATGAGCTTGATTTAAGTCAATAATTCCTTAATATGGATGAAAAAGTTCCAGTTCCACTGGAGGAAATTTAACTTATAATCAGACATTTTCCCCATGTTGAAAGTGAAATGATCTGCCAGTGGAACCAGCCCACATTAATGAATTATTTACGTAAAACAAACTCATATTTCCTGCTTTAAAGTTACTTGTAAGTTAGTTTTATCTTATTTAAAGTGTTTTGAGATATTTGGACTAGAAATTGGACAAAAAAATACTTGGTAATATTTTGTGTTTGTAGTGGGTGCTCTTCTCAAAAAGTATATCAAAACATTTTCACCAAACGTCTAATTCTTCATTTAAGAACATGAATCAGAATCCATGTTTCCATGTTCCTCATTTATAGTCTGATTCTTCTCTTCAGTCAAGTTTGGTTGCGTTTTTCCTATCGGCTCCTCAGAGGATACGTCTCACTAATAACCTGCTTGTAAAATGGGTCAGGCGTAAAACATCAGCTGAAATTGCTGCTAACTTCCCATGTCAGAAAGCTCGTTTAAACTCCAGCAGTCCAACTCATCCTCCAGCAGGAGTAAAACATAAGAAGACCTAATGCCGGTGTAGCCAGAAGGCAGCCGGGCCTCGCCGGCAAAACAGGCTATCCGTAATTAACCCTGCTCTGGCAAGCCAAAGCAGCAGCCATAACATGTTCTCACATGTCATCCTAAGCCTTCGTTTTCTCCGCCATCAACTCATCGCCAACATCTGTCGCTTCCTGCATGAGGACTGCTGTGTGAGAGGGTGAGGGAAAGACGCTTTGATCTGCCGTGTTTCCTTCACAGCTCTCCCACAAAGGCTTTGAACAGCGAGCGCCACACCAACCAGACGGGAAGAAATGTGTTCCTCGCTTGTGTTTGTTGAGGTCGACTGGTGTGATTTATGCGCCATTAGCAAGGCCTGATTGAGATATTTGAGCCACAAAAAGCTAAACATAAAGATGTTTTCCTCAACTTCCTTTGTTCCTTTTCTCTTTCCCTGTAAATATTAGCAAATCTTTCTGTGAATAAAGATTTCATTAATCCTGGCGACGGAGACATAGGCAATTAAAATGTGTGAATCAAGGCGGGGGGGAAAGGGCAGGAGCACAATTGACTGAGTTAAAAGGTCAGAGGGGTTAAATCAAAGTGAAAAGAGAAACAAGGAAAGGAGCAAGAGAAAGTGATTAAAAAGTGAAAGGAGATTGATTCTTGCATCCGTCTATGGAGACTAAAATAAGAACTAATCAAATGTGTGGGTGGGAATCTGGAGTGGAAAGCCTGGGGCAGAACTGGGGTCAACTCAAAGACAAAAAGAACCATGGAAAACGTTTAAAGATTAATTTGTCTCCATCTGGAAACTGCTGTGGGAGTAAAATGGTGCAAAAAAAGGATGGCAGAATCACAAGACTAGAGCTGAAACGTATAAATAAAAGGAAGATTTACTGTAGCAGGAGCAGGTCAGCTCCACGTCTTCATTCGAGGAGGAGCAGCGTGAAATTCCCACATCCATGTAATCCCTCAGCTGGTCTTCCACCTCCGTAACATTCATCACGGCGGTTTATAATCTTATGGAGTCACAGAAAGCAGTTCTACTCACGCTAGTTATTTTTCAGTAATTTACTGACGATCTCTTTTGGACTGATTTGGATCCACAGTTTGAATATTCAGCAGTTCGATCAAACATGAGTTTCATAAGAGGGAACAGACGGTCCTGTGGAGGGATGATCTGTTTGTAAACACAACTTGACGACAGATAGAACCACCTGTTGCCATGGTTACCCGTGTTGATTGCACTATTGCAGTCCCAAAATCTGTAATTAATTGTTAAGTTTGGGATTGTTTATGTCACTATGGTAACCGTTAGACCCTCCCATCGATGAGCTGACGGGAGGTTTATGTAAAATTATTTTGTTGGACTTGAAGCGTCAATTTGTAGGAGATTTCTACTTTGGTCAGCTGCTGATTTAAATGTCCCACACAAATAAATGTGACTTTGGCACATATGTAGCTTTTTATTTTTTGGTTTTTGTCAGCTTGTTTTGTCTTTCTAGAGTCGCAGGAAGATCTCAGTGGATCGGATCGGTTCTCTCTTTGCATCTCTAACTTTCAGTCCGTTGCAGGTTTGATTTTAAAATGCTTGCCTTGTTGACAAGATCTGCCACTTTTAGATGTGTCTCAGAAAATGTGACAGCATCCAGTTAGGAATCCTTTAAAAACATGTTTTCACCCTCAACTCAAGCAGCATAATTAAAGTCTGTCAAAGTGATAATGGGTTTATCTTCTCTGAGGCATTTGAGTTAAGAAAAGCATAAACTACTGCTTTGTTTATGATTTGTTTTTGAATAAAAACTGAGACATTTGGACGCGTTCCTCAGTGGAACCAATCTGCCCAGAAATACGCCGAGCATCCGTGCCACATGATGAAATAGTCATGCAATCTCGATGCAAATCCCTAAAAAGCAGCCGATGCTCTCAGTCCACTTTTCCAACACAATGCAGCAATCAAACATGTTCTGATTTCTGCAGGTAAGGAATCGGACCCACTCATGTCCACTCATGGGTCCACTCACAGACGTCCCAACTCGGAAGGCGTTTGGTTGGTACGTTGGAAACCGGGTTGCAGTTTAAAACTGACAGCTCCAGCCCTGCACTGCACTGGCAGGGGAGCTGAAACATTAACATTCACTCTGCACATCCAGGTTTTTACTCCTGCGTTTCTCCTCAAAAGCAGCGAGAAACTTCCAACAGACTGCAGAGAGGGAGATGTGTGTAGTATTTGTAAAAAAGTTCTTTCTGCTGCCAATGTGTAGCAAATGTCGTCAAATGCAAAGCAGTGATGAGGTATATTCCCCCATTACAGATCTGTCTGAAGATATAGTAGTTGACATATTGACACCATTTGCTTCATCGTTCCTAAGCTAACTGATGTTTGTAACTATGTAGCATATTGGTTTCCCCCACACTCAGAAGTTATGTGATTACTAATTGTAAAGAAATGTGTATTTTTGCAAAGCGTGTTCTAAGGTTAATTATTTAAGTCAAGATAGATTATTTTGTTTGTGCCTAGAGCGAAATTAAAACCAAGATTTAAGTGCCAAAGTCCTTAAACTTTATAGTTTAGTAAATAGTTAATATTGAGTACAGTCTGAGTCTACTGTAATATCAGGATATTATTTATTCAATGTTTGTTTGGTATTGAGCTCTGTTGGAGAGAATGTGGTTTTTTATTTGAAGACACTGGAATGTTTGGACATTTTAAATGTTTCCGTTATGAGAGGCTGAAGTGCAGGAGTTTGAGGTCAGTGAAATGTTTGTATAAAATACGTTTTTGCAAAATAAAGACTCAAACTTGATGACACAGGCGACCATCACAGCAACACCCACAATGTTGTGATAAACACTAAATTTACAATTTAAAAAGACTGATACCTTGATTTCAACAGGAAGTCATGAACTATTATTTGTGCAACAACCATTAAAAGGAATGCAGGAATTGTTTCTACTTTGTATTATTCAGTGTGATTTTAAAAGTATTTCTTAATCTTGCTAGCTTGGTGCTCTTGTGGGCCCCCTGGTGATGTGCTTGACTCGCATTTCCTTGGGCCGGCCCTGCACACCACCACCATGTTTAACTGGACACGGTGTTTCCTGAAACGCTGTTTGTGTCGTCCCATAAGTCTTTGGACGTTTTTGGTAAATGTGAAATGAGCCTTTGTGAGGTTTTCAACCCATGAAAGCAACTTTTGTTGAATTATGACCTCTGACCTTAGCTGAACATGTGAGGCCTGTTGTGCTTCAGATGTTGCTCTGGGTTTTTTATGACCTTCTGGATGAATCACAGATGAAATCCTGGAGGCAGTTTGGCCCCTCCTGGTGAGGTTAACCCACGGTGTCAATGCATCTTTAAAAAGTCTTATTTTGACCTAAAATTAAGCTCTTAAAATGTCTTAAATTCATTAAAAAATATGTCTGCATTAAATTGCAAACTGAAAAAATATACAAATTTGTTCTGTAAATTTCTGTTGTGATGCAGGTCTTTAATTTCACTCACAATGGTCTAGAAAAGGTCGTTGAGTTGGTGAAACCTGCAAAACGTTCAGGTTTATGTGTTTATTTATAATGCATTTCAGCAGCTCAAAAAATAGATAAACTGATACTTAATTCAGTTACTTTCTTAAAAACAGCTTCATATAACTTTGTTTCCTTTAATAATTAAGATAATCACTGAAAAATAGATTTTATAATTGCTCAAATAAAGCACATTTGACCTAAAACATTATCATTCAACCAAAAGGGAAATACTGCCTGGAAAGGCCAGTAAACAAATTCAAAAACATGAAAATGAAGAATATATTATAAGTTCAGTATGTTTCAGCTTTATAAAAGCACAATATAGTTCAAGTTAGTTGTACTTTTTCCCCGTTAAGTAGCGTTTTTATTTCTTTAAGTCAAATTCAGTTAAGTTGTCGTTAGTTATAAGAACCTTTATCTGGGTGTGGTTGGTGAAACTTAATTAGATTACTTAATTATTAATTCACTTACGTTGTGCAGGTTTCCTTTAATAATAGAAGTAATCACTGAAAAACAGATCTTTTGTAATTGCTCAAATGAAGCAGATTTGGTCTAAAACATTTGCATTTCAGCAGCCCTCTCAAAGTGTAGATGGCCTGACTTTTTTCACTCCATCACTGGGATTACTTGAGCCTATTTATCATTCTATATGAGTGTGTCTTGCATGGGTAATTGTAAATTAAGTGGATTACTTTGCAGTGGAGAGCCCAGGGGGAATTAGAGAATCTCTGAATGGATGCAAAATCCTCTCCGTACTGTAGCCGGCAGGTCCCAGCGCAGCATCAGCACTTTCTGCAGCAATATCGGTACAAGCCTCTTTGAAAGATCCTGATTTAATATCAGCTCGGTAGATTTAATGACACCGGCGCTCATTATGTCTCGGCTCCCTGAAGTGGGGCCGATGCTTCAAGTGATTGGCACATTCATTCCTGAGTGTGCTTAAAAGTAGCTGCTTTATTGGGGTGCATGTTGGACCCTGCTTTTATTCTGTTCAGCCAAGACAGAGGTTTTATTCTTAATTGCGAAGTTTGAAAGTGAGTAAGAGAGGGCAAAGTAGATGTCAAGTTGCTCTTTCGGGGCTTTGCGTAAGATGAAACTGAGAGATGCATCCTCTGCCTCCTGGCTTCAGTGGCCTTACGCCGACCAAATCCCCCAAATCAAAATCCACCTCAAATGAATCGCGGTGGAATACAAATGAGGAAGCAGTGGCAGGGATTTCTGTTTTAATGAGGACAAAAACCTTTCACCACATCTACCCTGAAACGCTTCATTTGCTGCTGCCTGCTGCCTCCTGGCCGGTTCTTCCCTGTAGAGATCTGGGTTGGAGCTGTGGCGTTTCAGAGCTGTTCACTCAGGGCCCTGGCAACAAACGATGTCCTCCCTCCCACATCCCCCAAACATTTAAACCCTTCTCAGTTTGCCCTGAAGCCATCTTGGCTCGGGAGTCGAAAGGTCACCGAAAGTAAATAAAGAATGCGGAGATCACTCGGCATCCCACACACCGACTGAGCAGCACTTTGAGAGGATAGCCAAGGCTACACCATTTAGCATTCAGTAGCCTGAAGCAGTCGGTGAGCCTGGCAGTTTGAGAACAGAAAATCCTGAGTGGAGGCTGACTCCCACTCACTTGCCACAGCTTCATCAGTCACAGCACCGGCAGCTGAACCTCTAGCCTTTTTGTCACTGTGCCATTTGTGATCGTCAGGTAAGAGAACGGACAGCAATATGGAAATAAATAGCTGCCGCTGGTTAGGAGCGAGGTCAGTCCTTTGACAACTGTTCCATTACATAATGGATGTATTTCCATCTCCCTCAACTTTTACACCACCGAGATAACCAGGAGGAAGTTTCTCTTTCAAACAAATAACATGGATGCATCTAGTTTACAAAGTCTATGTGGAGGCGGGTTGAAGGTCCGTCCTGCTGCGATTGGCACGTCTAGCACACCTAAGATGTGAAATATTTGGTGCATCCATTGCGGAAAACAACAGCGAGAGTGACTTTGACGCATCTGGCGTGCCGTCACCGCGTCTCCGCATAGACTTTGAATGTAAAGCAGACGTGCAGAACGTTACGTGTAGAGCAAATGTCAAGCATCTGCATTCAAAGTGCGTCAAACTTGAACCGTCAGGCGTGTTTTTGACACGCAAAATGCTTTTGGTGGGAACGCACCATAATATTTTGCATTTACAAGTGTAAAAGCATTTCACTATATGTGAAAGTTTTTGTTTTTTGCCTATGCACAGACTGACTTTACAGGGGAAAGCTTAGTTAGATTAGTAAAAGGAATATAATTTTAATATTCCTGACTGCTCTGTAAAGGACTCACGGCAGTGGTCCAGCACTGAAATGGTAAACTATTTCTCTGTTTTCTTGTTTTTTCAAGATGATCCCTCCCAAAGCAAAGCTAGCAGACAGTCAGAGTCGAGCTAAAAGCTAATGAGTGTTGTGCCTGAAGATTCTAGGACTCTAAGTCATGTTTAACCAAGGTAAAGAAAGCTAACGTTTAACAGAGTCAAGCTGAACAGCTAATCAAAAACAAGCTGAACAGCTAATCAAAAACAAGCTAACAGCTGACCAGAAACAAGCTAACTGCCGTTAAGAAACAAGCTAAACAGCTAATTAATTAATTACAACTAAATACAAATGGCTTATATCTACTTGATTGTGCCATAAAAATGACACTACATGCCTGGAAAATACAAAATTCTGCCCCTATAAGCGCAGTGCATCGTTTTAGCCAAAATTAGATTCATTAGCAGTCTGGATTGGAAGGTGCTCTCCAGGCAGCTGAGAGACCGAGAACTGGGTCACCTGTGAGTGCTTTGGGACAAAGTGAGGAACCCTCTGCAGCTCCCAGAGCTTGTTGCGAAGACTTATAGATGTAGCAGAAGCAAAGAGAAGAAGTTTGATTAATTGCTAGTTGCATTTTTGAAAGAGACGGCTTGTAAAAGGATCCACTAACTCGTTTATATAGCAACAAAGTCACTAAGTTGGTGGTTTTGTTTACCTCTGATAATCAAACCAGAAGTTGTCACTTCATGTCTCCATTAAAAAAAAGTGCAGCTAGCTTTGCTATTTTGTTGCTCAAATTTATGTTCAGTTATTTTGGGGATTTTGTCACTGTTAACATGTTGCAATCATCTCAAGAGCTTCTAGCAACACGATCTTATGGAAAAGTGATGTTTGTGTTGTTGTCTGTAACTTATGCAACTGTTTTATAAAAGTGTATGAAACACTTTCTTTACTTTTGGCAACTGTTGCACTGCAAAAACACAAAATCTTACCAAGAAATTTTGGTGTAGATTCTTGAGAAAAATATCTTACCGCTCTTGAAATGAGACAAAACTGACAAGCATCTTTTCAGCAAAATACAGGAATCTGTTTAGTCAATAATTTCTTAATGTTGATGAAAAATGCTAGTTCCATGATAACCAATTTTTTCGATTTATTCCTCAATATTAAGTAATTATTGGCTTAAACCAGAGCAGCATTGAAAACATACAAAAGATGAGTAGCTGCCAGTTTTTTCCATAAATGCTAGGCTACATTGTTTCCATGGTTACTAATGGTTAGACCCTAACCTTCTCCATAATGTTTGATATGTTTCTAATAATACTTTTTTATAAAGTAGATGAACTTTAATCTTCTTGTAAAAAGTGTTCACTGCAAATCCCCATCACATCACGGGCTGACAGTCATTATATTAACGGTTGCATTAACGGCCGCTAGGCATCGCCGCCATCTTTCCTCATCAAACATTATGCAATAAAATCACAAGTTTGGTTTCTATGCTTGTCTGTTTGGTTGACCCTGCAGCACCCTGTGATCATTTTTACAGTGAAATCAACTAATTTAAAGTGATGTTAGGTTACAAATGTCTGTTTTTTTGACAGGGCTTAAAGGAGCATATCGGTAGTTTGGATGTCTGGTTCTGGAAGCCGTGACATCACGTGTAAAGTGCCAATAAACTAGACCAAATTACCTGGTAAGACTTGTTTTGTTTCTCACATGGTTTCTAAGTTGAGATTTTTTGAAGTGATCTTTGGTGCAGGTAAGATTCTGACTTCTGATAGTTACTCGACAGAGCCAAAATAAATAAAACAAGACATGGGAAAAAGAATCCAACGTTTCCCAGTGAACTGTAACTGGTTTTGTCTTTTCACATTATAAACTGGCATTTTTCTCACGTACGGAGGACAGGTGCATACATTCATCACACTTTGGAGGCCTAGTATTTACAGTCATTAGTGCCTGCCTTCGTACCAACACACACACGCACACACACGCACGCACGCACACGCCCACACACACACACACACGCACGCACACACACACACATGCCCATTGTCACTGAAGCAGCCCAGCTTGTTACATCATCCAGAGCGAAGTTTATCAGCACCTGATCAGCAGAAGCCTGAAGACTCTCAAAGGCTGTTTTGTCTTCGCGCTGCCTGAAACTCCCTGAACCCACAGATTACCTTCCAGTCGCGCGTATTTGTTTACCGCGACCTGAATTTGCAAGCCTTTATGGCAGGTGGCCGTCTCTGCTGGGAAGGATTTTCACACGGAGTTTATCGGTGCCAGGGAAGCCCAACTCACCAGTGATCCAGGTGTTTGTTTAAACAACGGCCTGGTTTATTTGTTCAGTCGGGGGTTTTGAAAAAGCCGAGTGAGTGTGTGATTTGATAGGAGTGGTTTTGATCTTATCTTTTCATTCACACTGATCAGATGCTGTCAGTTACTGAAAAAACAAGTTCGATGCGTCATTCCTTAAGAAAATGTTGAAACTGTAATTTTATTTTTGTAGTTTTCCATCATTTAGCTAAAGCCGCAGTTCGAAGAGTCATTAAAGGGTTAGAATGACGTCAGTGGACAATTATCAGGAGAATGAAACAACATGGCCCGGTAAAACAGAAACCAATAATTATAAAAACGAGACATCAAGGAAGAAACTGGAGCGTTTGCTGTGTTGAAAATGAACTTCTGGAATCTCCCAAAAGTCTGAATGAAAAAATGTTTTCTGATGAAACCAAAACTGACCTTTTGGTTTTTGACACAAACATTATCATCCCAAAACAATCTGTTTACCAGCAGTAAAACCCAGGGGCGGCGGTGTCATGCTCTGGTGTTAGTTTTTCTTTCTGATTACACTTTGTTTTTGTTTTTCCATCATCCTAACAGTTACAAGCAGCAGTCAATTTGGACACAAAACCTACTTATGTCTTCCAGAGAAGAGAAAGTGAAAGTTTGTTTTTATTAGCGTCTCAGTGAGCAATAAAATGAAAACAAGAACTTAAAGCAGAATAAACTCCTAAGTCATAATGTTTCTGTCCATTTCTCAGAAGTCAAGGCAGAGGTTACTTTGAAGGAAGTCAGAATCTTTTTGACCTGTTTTGAGTCTGAAACGGGAGTTCAGAAATGAAAAATTTTATTTTTTAAACAACAGAAACCTTTGGAAACTCCCTGGACTTTCAACTTACTAAGACAAAACTTTAAAAGTTAGACACTCTGAGAGACAGACTAATCTGTTTTACTTTGTTAGAACATGTTCTACACCCTTTAGACCGCAGTTTTTCCTTCCACTTGATTTTAAAATAAAATTAACTTTCACTGTGTCATAATGTGAAATAAATCCTTTTTTGAAAGACAAAAATTAAGTTTGATTCTCTATTACATTAAGAAATAAATCAATTACTTGAATGATCAATTTAAACAGACTCAGTCATTTTAATTTGTAGGATTTATGATTTTTCCCTTTTCTCTCATTTTCTAACAAAAACTGGATGATAAAAGTTTTCAGTTTGGTGTTTTGGTCTTAACCAGTCATTGTTTACAGAGACTAAATTCATTTTGTTTGTTGTATTTGCTTACTAAGTTTGTATTCCAGTTCCAATGTTAAATATTCATCAGAATTTAAGGTATATTCATTTCTGAGAATGTATTCTTGCATTATTATGCTATGTTACTTAAAAATGGTCTCAACAAACAATATTATCATTTATCGCAATAACATCTGGGACAATTTATCACCCAGCAAGATTTGTAATTGTGACAGACCTAATTGAGATGAATATTCGTTAAAAATGTTCTCATATATAATTTAATTCCTCTGTATGCTGGGAAATAAATCAAAGATTAAGCCGTTGTAAATGCAGCTCATCATCCTTTCCACACCTCGTCTGCTTAGAATAAACTCCACTTCTCAGAACAAACCCAACATGAGGATTTTATTTTCCTGATGGGAAGAATCGACGCCAAAGGGATGCATTCCTCTCTTCCAAGTCTCCTTTTTTTTCATCTGTGCAGATTAAAAAGCAGGATGTTTGACATGTGTTGCTTTGTCCAGCTTCTAAGGTTTCACAGCTGCAGAGGCTTTCTTGTCCTCTCATATTTCAGCACCGACAGTTCTGAGGAGGAGGGGATTTTTATTTTCTGTGGTTGGTATATTAGAAGTAAACACGAGGAAGGACGAGGGAGCGGAGAGCAGCAAAGCTCGTTGGACGTATTCCCAGTCCTCGGCACCATCGATCTGAGACCACACAGCCACAAAATGTTCCCAAACAGCTTGGATAAAGTAGGAGTATATGGTTCCTTTCATGGCAGGGCTGTTAACACAATAGTCTGCTAAAGCCACCGAATCCAGTCCATTTAAAAAAATCCAATCTATCTAAAAATAACACATCTACTCAAATTACCCACATTCTCTGGTTTCAAGGGTCATTTAACACCCAGACATGAGTTTCATCAAAAGAAGCTAAGAGCAAAAATATACTGAAGTAAAAGTAGTTACTCTGTTTTGTGTCTTTTTACCAAATACAAAGAGTATTTTCTAAAAAGTCTACTCAAGTACTGAGTAACTGATGGAATTGCTCATTTAATATTTAACAATTAATCCATTTGACGGACCAAAATGTAAAGTTAAAGTTGAAATTTTGGTATTTTAAGAACTAAAATGACAATAATTCATAAAAATAACAAAATCAGGCAATTTTTTTCTTTCTAAATCAGTTTCTTTCAATATAAAACTTTAACAAAAACTGCAGGTCTGTGACTCTTGTTACTTTTTGGTTAAAACATGTTTGCCTTTCATTCAGTGGGTACAGAATCAAGTACGAGCAAAAATACGTCATAATCAAATTACTCAAGTAAAAGTAAAGTATTTGGTAAAAAATTTGCTCAAGTACTGAGTAACAGATCAAATTATCAATCAATATTATTATTATTATCAATATTTAAAAGTTACATAATCAGACGGACCAAAATATGAAGATGATTGGAAATTTTGGTATTTTAATGACAATACTTATTTAAAAACAAAGAAATTGTTTTTGAATCAGTTTCAGTCAATAAAAAACTTATGAAACTTTTTTATTCAGTGGGTAGAGAATCAAGTAAAAGTACAAATACTTCATGATCAAATTACTCAAGTAAAAGTATAAAGTACAGTGCAGAAAAAATACTCCCTTAAGGTAATTTTTTTCAATAAAGTTACTTAAGTAAATGTAACTGAGTAAATGTAACCAGTTACCTGATTAAGTGAAAGCTCCTCTGGGTACAAACAAAGTCAGGAGGGGCTCTGAAGGATTCCTGAAAGAAGAAACTGTGAGTGCGTGAGCAGCAACAGATGGATGATTTAGGGAACACATTCAGCTGCAGGCGGTCGACAAACCCTTCCTACATATAAACTATTTAACAAAGAATCCAACAGAACGGCCACAGAGACGCGAGCAGCCCGCTGGAACGACACCCAGGCCTCTCCATCAGCGGCACGCTCCCACGTTGAGAGCTGGCCGACCGCAGGATGCTGGCCTGCCTCCCAGCCAGCCCCGCTAATTAGTCCCCTCTCTTCTGAGCTAATTGGCTGATAAAAAATGAGGATGGCCTCTTCACCCAGCCCCGAGTGTTGTGCCACCAAATGGCAGCGAGGAGGATTATGTTGGCTTATGAGGCATGGTGACACTCGGCGAACAACACTCCTCTGCTATTAGTTTCCCCGTCAAGAGGGTCGCATCCACCGCATCGCTCGGGTTTGTTAGCGGGTGAAGCTTCAGCCCAGTAATGTGTTCTCATTAAATGCCTTGGTGTAAATTAACAAGCAGATCATTCATTTAACAGGACATTGAGGTCTGGGTGATATCAGTGTTACATCATGTAGCAATAAAATCTATTTTTATTTAGCAGTCCATTTTTTTTTTGTCTTTTTTTCTTCCCTGTTGGGATAATGGATTAGAGATCTGAGGCTTACTCCTGACAAAAAGCCAGGCGTTAAATTGAAATGGGTCAGAAATTAATCAGAATTGATGAAAAGTCCCAGTTTTCCTCTGAAATACATCACAGTGTGAATACAAGAGTTGAGCAACCTCTAGTTTGTTCGTAGAGTCCCTCCTCTGTAGCATCCTTTTAAGTTCAAATGTGAATAAATGAAGATCTTTGAGTGAAACATCGTCATGGATGCATTGTCCATGATGCATTCGCCATTTTAAACCTACTGGATGTAACTTTTATGAAAAATATGGTTATTTTACGTATTTGTTAAAACTGTCACCTCACATGTGCAAGATCCCGCCCCCATCCGCCTGCTTTAGGGCAAAAGGCTGCTGGCCAACGATGATTAGCGTTGGTTTTAGCTGTTACGTTATCAGTATAACAGACTAAATCTTAAATGAACACCTGATACATAAAAGAAAAAGGGAAACGGTGGTTTGCTACAAATTGTCAGCTTTACCACAACTAGATAACAAGGTCAGGAAAAAGATTTCAATAAGAGAGAAACAGTGAGGGAGATGGAAGTAGTTATGCTAGCTTGACTTTGACAAATGTGACATGTGGAATTTGGTGTGTTTTGGTTTAGTCACAAAGTAAAAAAGGCGACTATCATACCAACTCTGACATATTATCAATAGAGCAGGTGTTTAAATTAGCTAGTCAACCACCGCAATGGTAGATTAGCTAATAGCAGCTGTAGCTAATTGCTACAGAGATCACTTATTAATAAAAGCAAAATAAGCATCAAGCCTAAAAACATAATACTGTAACAGACTGAATGTTCTGTTCTTTGTGTGGGAAATGTTTGAGTGTTTTTTGGTGTCTAATCCTGAAACATGAATGTTCAGTCTGGTTAGCATGGCCACCGATGACAGCAGATAAATGTCTTTTCTGTAATGGTAAGTAGTTTTTCTATCGCTAACACATTTAGCAGCGAGTCCATGAGAATGATTGACAGCACTGGCTCTAATTGGTTGGTTTTGGTTGGGATTGGTTAATTTCTTCAGACAAAATGGCAGCTCAGAGAGGAGATTGATATTTTCACAGATTAACTGTGTCACAACAAACATGGTGACACTTTTATAGACCTTACATACTGCAGCTTTGAATTCTCTCTTGTTCAGCCAATCAGCAGCAAGGAAAATCAATAGCAGACGTGGATTGGTCGGTTCGTAAAACCCAGCCATTAGCTTAGCATTATGCCTAATAATTTCAGCATTCATTTTCTTTAGAATAGTTCAGGAAAAAAATCCACCAATAGAAAAGTTTTCCATGAATAATTTGAAGTTGTGGTGTGTAGAAAAATCCAGGAGTAGGTGGCTCCTCAAGTACTGAGCCGCAAATAGGTGGGGGTCCACTGCATTCCGCATACCATTGTAACCATTCTGACCTTTGACCTCAACAAGCTGCTCTGTGGATATTTTCTCTTTTTCAGATCATTCTTTTTAAACTTGAGACCTGGTTGTGCATTAAAATCCCAGAAAGACGACAGTTTCTGACGAGTCGCCTAAAATCCTCCCCATTTGTCCCACTTTAAGGTTTATTTTTCACACACACACGCACACACGCACACACACACACACACGCACATACACGCACACACGCACACACACACACACGTTTGAGCATATACAAAGAAAACCTTGAAAAATAAATTTATATCAACTGATACATCTATTTTAACTAAATGTACACAAAAGTACTTCATAATTACAACAAACATAATTACATAAAATAATACAGAATATAATCTTGTATTACTCCAGTCCTACATTTTAAACTTCAGCAGGTTGTCTTCCTTAATCTATTGATTTGCTAGAATACAGTCGGCTTATCCTTAATTTCTGTTTTAAAAAGTAAAAGCAGTTGAACTGGTGTGCAGTCAGGTGAAAGCAAATGCAGCACAAAGGCCTGTCCCAGTTCTGTAACTGAATCTATTAAAAACAGCAAAGACAACCGTCTGATGGATAGAAATGATATTTTACCACCAGCAAGGTGATTTCCAGAGGGGCTATTAGCACACACTTGGCATTCAGTGGATGATTAACTGAATGACATCGCATCCCTCAGGCTTAGTTTTGGGATTTTTCAACATTTTTTTATATTTATTAAAAAACTTGACTCCTTCTTGGGAGGTTAAACATTTTTTCTGGATGATTTGATCCCAGCTGAGGACTTTTCTGTTACAGTAAACCTTAAAGTATAAATAACAAAAAATGTGTAATACTTTAAATTAGCAAACTGCTGCCATATTTGCTTTGCCTCATGTCCCAGATATTGGTAGGAATCGAGCACCTTGATCCTGGAATAATTCACAAGGCATTAAAACTCAAAGTATTTTATTCCCATGACTGAATTTAAAATTAAAATGTTTAACTGTCAGTGTAATTTCTATTTTAATCCCCTTTCTAGGGGTTTTACAGTCTTTAATCTTACTGTAAATCTCTGGCTTAATTTGCACCCAAGTTAATTTTATGAGGTTTTAACTGTCTGTACCTTTTATTTTTTGTTTTGCACAGGGTAAAAACTAAAAAAACTTTTTTAATAATAATAATAAATGCAACAGCAAGGCATCCATGTGGTCAGAGGGGAAATATTTTATTTATAGGAGTAATAAATTACTTTAAAAGCAAATTACACAGATATTAGTACCAGTTTAAATGAACTCTGGTATTTATAGACCTGGAACTTCAGTACATTTTGTCCCATTAGAGGATGTATATTCAAAACACACAGATTGTTATTGGTAAAGTGAACAAGAAATGCTCTACCACTTTAAACTATGCAGTACACTGTAAAAAAACACTTGGCTCAGAGTAGTTTCTGTGTTGCTTTGACTCAGTAAAGTTGTATCAACTTTAAATCGTCAAGTTCAAAACACTTAATAAAAGCTATTGCTACAACTTCAATAAAGTTGACTTAACTGTCTTTAGCCATTATATTAAACTGATAATTACGATAAATTTTTATGAAGTCACCCCAATTTTTTTTTAGGTTTTTACATTGCATTGACTCAACATAAAGGTGTTATATTTTTATAACTTTTTAACTCATTTCTAGGTCAACCTTTTAATGTTATTTTTTTAAAAGAAATTTTTATATTTTTTTAAATTATAAATTATGTTTGTGAGTCAAAATTACAAATACAATTTTATGGATATTATTTAAGTCAGAAAAATGTTGAAAATTCATACAGCAGTGTTGGTGAAAGTGGTTGCTCTCTGATTTACTGAATAAAGGTCTAAATTTTTCTCTTTAAAATAAATAAATAAACAGGAGAAATGAAAAGCAGAAGTTTCATCTGCTTTCCTGTGACTCATTATGTTGCATTGAAACCATAAGACAGGAGAACAAAAAGAAAATAAACTCCTAATTGTTCATTAAAAGACCAAAACAAAGATAAATCCGTTACTTATTTCCGCCTTAAAGGAGACGGTGTTTCGCTTTCTTTTGCGTCCCCTAATTATAAAGTTACACTCGGATAATAATTTACACCGGTTATGAATGGGTGTTTTCCTCCAAGTCCCGCCCCTTCCGCTCCCGCACACGGACCAATCAGCGGCGCCGCTTTCTCTCGGTGGGACGTAACGTCAACTGGCGTCGTGTCGGGATTGGAATGTTAGCGAGCAACAATCGGAACAACTGAGCACTCGGTAATTGGACACTCGGTCTGAGGAATCCTGCCGTTTTCCCAGCGTCTCCCTCCAGTTCGAGGCTGCCGCTCGCTTCCCTCTGCTCGGCCGGACAGCTCGGCCCGCTCCGCCGCTCTCCTCCGGTCATGTGTTTTTGATATTTGTGAGGGAATGAGCGGAGGTGACAAATGGGCAGAGAAATGCAGGGATTTGTCAGGTTACAGTTGGACCGCTGAAGCGTCTCCCGGTGTTTTTGATTCTTCCAAACCGGGAACCATGGAGCGATAAAAGGACAACATCCAGCCGAAGAGGCGTTCACACCGCCGGGGATTCTTTCTTTCTTTATTCTTCTTTTCTTTTCTTTTTTAATTCTACCCGGTGCTCAGCATCCAACCTTTCGCCTGGGAGAGCCTCGGGGACCCCGGCCGCTGGCGCTCCAGCCTGGATGAGGGGAAGCGGCCGCAGCGCACAGGCTCCGGACAGGTCTTTGTCGGTGCGTCGCTGGATGTGGTGAAACTCCACAAGCGGCGCACAAATCGCCCACATGCGCTGGATCAATCGCCGGTTCTCGGAGCACAACACGAAGAAGGGGGGTTGGGGATGGAGCGATGCAGCCGGGGCTGGTGAGAGCGTAACTTGGGGCCACTTTAGCTTTGTTATTCCTGAGCGAGTCGCCTCTGTTCCCGGGACACATGCAGGCCAAAAAACGCTACCTGATCCTGCTGTCCGCCGGAGCGTGCCTGGCGCTGCTCTTCTACCTCGGAGGAGTTGAGCTCCCAGCGGCCAGGAGGAGCCGGCAGGACCGCAGCAGGAGCGGGTACCGGCCCGAGCAGCCCTGGCCCCACTACTCGGACCCCTTACACGCCTTCCTGCCCTGGGATCAGACGGACACCGAGGATTACAACCTGCACATATCTCCGACGCAGAAGCGGGACGTGAACAGGAGCGTTTACAGGGGCAAGCGGTGCCGCATGGATTCCTGTTTCGACTTCTCTCTGTGTCAGATGAACGGCTTCAAAGTTTATGTTTACCCCCAGCAGAAGGGGGAGAAGATCTCGGAGAGCTACCAGAACATCCTATCCACTATCGAGGGCTCCAGGTTCTACACTTCCGACCCGGCACAGGCATGTCTGTTCGTCCTGAGTCTGGACACTCTGGATCGGGACCAGCTGTCCCCTCAGTACGTCCACAACCTGAAGACGAAGGTCCAGAGCCTGCCTTTGTGGAACGACGGCAGGAACCACCTCATCTTTAACCTGTACTCCGGAACCTGGCCGGACTACACGGAGGATCTGGGCTTTGACATCGGCCAGGCCATGCTGGCCAAGGCGAGCATCGGTTCGGAGAACTTCAGGCCCAACTTCGACATTTCCATCCCGCTCTTCTCTAAGGAGCACCCTCGGACCGGAGGGGAGAGGGGTTTCCTGAAGTACAACTCCATCCCGCCTTTTAGAAAGTACATGCTGGTGTTCAAGGGGAAGCGCTACCTGACCGGGATTGGCTCGGACACGCGGAATGCCTTATACCACGTCCACAACGGGGAGGACGTGGTGCTGCTCACCACCTGCAAGCATGGGAAGGACTGGCAGAAACACAAGGACGCACGATGCGACAAGGACAACGCGGAATATGACAAGTAAGTTGGATTTTAAAAAGCCTTTTTTGGAGCTTTTACGCGCCAGGCGTAAAAGTCTGTGCGTAAAAGTGGATCTTACCCACATCCAAAACGCTGCTGGCGCTTAGTGCATGGAAATGTCAACCAGCGCCTGCAGAGTGAAGCTGGAGCTGTGAAGGTTTTCAGGTTAGGCATCCAGCTGTTTACAGGGTGGATCCAGATTTGTGTTTTGCTCTTTAGAGTTTGATTTATTTATTCAAGTTCATCCTTAATTTCTCCTCAACAACTAATTGAAGGTTAGGATTGGAATACAAGATAGGAGCTTCCTGTTGAGGAATACTTATACTAGCAGCAGAAGTAACATCATGTCAGTTATCTTAGTGTCATTTATTAGCGGTTCACCTGGCTAACATCTGTGTCTGCATGGAGAATGTAGACTTGTTACTGCAACTCTGACTTTGCCAAGAAGCTGCTGAGCACGTTCCAGAACAACCTGAGGCTAAAAGAGGTCAGGAGGATAAAACCTGAGCGCCTTGCTGCAAAAAAGTCCCGTTATCTGCTGAAAGTCTTGCTCTCTTTCGCTTTCTCGCAGCCCTGTTGAACCACCTGGTGTTTCTTTTTTAAACAGATTCTTGTCTCTCTGCTGTGATTTCAAACAGTTCACTGATAACACACACGCACACACACCAGCTCTTAGATGTTATGTTAATTAGTCAGAAATCAATACGGTTTCCATTCAAGCTGAAAACTGATAGATTCAGCATAATTTTTTTTACACATTGTCAAATACGATTCAGTTCAAAAATACTTTATCAACCCAACAGATTAAATGTTGTAACACATATTACACAGTTTCCTCCACAGAGTTGCTGTAGATGCTAATATCTTAGTAGGAAAAATCTCCTGCAGCAGTCAGTGTTACAGTAAGTTTGAAAAGGCCTCTGACTGAAGAGACTGTCTCATGAAGAGGATGCCATCATTTTCTTGATTTTCTGAAAAATCTTTGTTTGTATTGTCTCCAGAGGTTCAACAGAACAGAACCAGCCTTTTTTATCAGCCTGAGGAAGTGCAGTTGTGTTAAAATGGTAAAGGGATTTGAAGAAGCGCATAGCTTTAAATCCAGACGAGAGTTTTAAGCTTATCATTATCACTAAAAAAGATAAAAATGTCAACTTATTTATGTTTTACACAGCTTGTGTCTAAATTTGTTAGCTAGCAGTAAAACAAATAAATGATTATTTGAACCATACATAAAGTCAAAGTGCAAAATACATTTCTGCAGGTCGCTCCAATTGGCCTCACTTACCTACAAATTTATTGAAAGCAAATTCTTTTAAACATTTTTAACATTTTTTAAATTAGGAAAAAAAGTATCTTTGTTACTAAACTTTCCTTTTGTTCCATTTGGACAGTCGCACCAATGTACGGAAAGCTGATAGTATCAATAATGAGACGTACATCAATGCCTTGTACTAAACCTTAAACAGCAGGGTGCAAAGTTTTTTTTTTTTCTAATGCAACATGTGGAAACTTAAACGTACATAATGTGAAATTCATTAAGAAAAACAAAGCAGTGGTAGCATAAATAACGTGCAGTGGTGTTTTATGCATATGTTATCATTAAGACTCTCTTATTAGTGATCAGTATTTTGCCCAATCAGCAATCTGTAAGGGCTGACAAAACTAGAAGATCACTGAAAATACACACCTGTCCTAATCACATGTTCAACTCACTCTACCTGTTATCTTCAGATGATAGCAGACAAATGATCCATTTAGAAAAGTAATGGCATTTGGTTATACACAACCGACAGAAAAACTAGTTTTTTTTAGTTTACGGCTGTATTTTCTTTATTTTTATTTCCAAAAACCCGGTGGTGAACATCCCTAGCGCCCCTTCTCCCAAGATCAGCAAGATTTCTGGGGGAATCTCTGTATTTTGTACAGTTTTGACTGAAAAACTTGTCTAAATATGCAAGTTTTTTTTTTTTCAATAAATGGACATTTTTTGAGCCTGCATACTTCAGTTGACAATTAACCAATTACTAAATTTGTTGACGATTATTTCAACAATCGAGTAATCGCGAGTAATCATGATTGATCCGATTAATCGGTTCAGACCTATTTCATTTCTTTATTCAAGCTATTTACAGATCTAAATCTGTAAATAACTTGATCACAAATAGTCCGACACGTGTAGGTTTCTCAGCTTAACCTCAGCTAGATGTTCTTCCTTTCGTTCCCTACTTTCTTTTCTTTTACATTTTCTTCCCAGGCAGAAACCCAGGTTTCCTGGGGGAAACTGCATTTTTTACAGCTTTGCCTGAATAGCTTCTGTAAATATGTTATTTTTTCAGCAAATGACCTTTTTTGGGGATTGGCATACTCCAGTTGAAGATTAATTGACTACTAAATTCGTTGATGATTATTTCAACAATTGATTAGTCATGATTAATCACGATGAATCATAATTAATGATAGAGGAGTCACGATTAATCGTTTTAGAGTGGTAGCATTTATTTAGTTATTTACAGACCTGAATCTGAACCTGTAGGTCTCACAGCTTGACCTCAGCTCGGCGTTCTCTCCTTTCGTTCCCGACTTTCCTTTCTTTTTCCTTCGCCGCTCCGCTAACAGGGAGCACCGCAGCCTTTGCAAGGATCTGCACGGACACGTCTGATTTGCACCCTGTATTTAGCGCAAATTAAGTGAAAGTCAACCGTGGGAGCCCTCCGCTATGAAACAGTCGTTAACATGAGAGGGACCTCAGGCTTCCCTCTGCGTAGTTTATGTAAGGCAACACCTTTGATTGAATTATAAAGCGATTTGGTGCAAATAAATCAGTCATATCGGGTTAATTACAGCTTTAATTTGCAGGCGTTAGTGGCATCGTCTCTATCTGGCCCCCCAGGGGACGGCCAATTACCTCTAATTTTGGAAGTCTCGGTTTTGTCAAGTTGGTAATTAATGAACCCCCGCCACCTCCCCTTTAGTTGAGCACCTGTAAGCGGCAGGTATGTTTTCATGCAGAGGGCGGGGTCGTCCCAGGTTCACAGAGTTGAACTTGACTGTCAGGTTGACTCCTTCGGGAGAGACTCGGGTTTGAGTTCCTCGGAGCCTGGATGAACGTGTGATAACAACACTTGTCGGCATTGTTCTTGGAGGGCGTGTTTGCGTCGAACTGCTGCTGAGGTTAAAGGCAGAGGCCAGAAATATTTCAGCGCGCTCTGTCAGGGAGCGGGAGACGCAGAAGAAGCTGCAGGGGCTGATAAGGAGTTTTCAGCTCCGTTTCGCTGAGAGGGAAAGAGACTTTTCTCCTGAACTCGGCGTGAACTCGAAAAAAACCTCAGACTAACTCGTAAAATGGGAAAGAGCTGGAACAAAACTTCACAAGCATGCACTTGTCTTTCCATTCGTCATGCCCACCAGTTCTCTCGCTGCCTCCATCCCGCTGTCCCCCGGAGAGATGTGGCGTCATCCGTGATCTGGCCTACCTCTGCTCCGCGCCTCGCCCTGCCTCCCTACGGATCACACGTCTTCCTCGGATCATCTTCCGATCGGATCATCGATTCGGCTGTAGTTCAGGGAAATCGGAGTTTCTATTCCACTGTTGTTTGTTTTTACAGTTGATTTGCTTTGATCAATACCACTTCCTGTTAGTCGTTTCATTTCCAGCATCAGAGCGAGATTTTATTTCAGTTCTAACAAGAAAGACGCTGAAAAATCTATTTTTAATTTTCTATGCAGCGCAGAGTTTCTGTTCCTCGTCTGAACTCCTCTGTGGTTTGAAACTTCTGCATCAAACAATTTAGCTTCTGTGCTCCGTCTGCAAATCTACTCTGGCAACAAAGTTCAACCAAGAAACGAGAACCTCTGCTCCCATTATGATTTAGTAACCAGTTAAAAAATTAATCAATCTGATGCCTTTTTCTTTTTAATCAACTCTAAAGCCCTGTGGGTGCCGACCCACGCTCCGCAGAAACCCTGACAGAGCGCTTAGGTAAATGGGTTTCTATACAGTAAGACAGGTCAGATGCCTGGCGTCTCAGATACACTCAGATATTCTGAGATTAATCTGGAAAATATTCTAGAAACAAAGTTTCAAAAGCTAGATATTTCCCATTTTTATTCTAGAAAATTTCTGAGTTTTAAAAAGAAATGTATTATATTTTTTAAATAAATGTTAATATCTACAGTGACTCTAATCTGCCGTCGTAATTTCAAGACGATATAAACTTTGACTTCAACAAATAGAGATGTTGCCTCCTGTGGTTGCACTTAGGGCAATGTTCTTCCTCTGTCTGTTTTCTTACGTTAGCTGAAGTATTTGCATATAGCGAACCTTATTTTAATGAACAGGGAGTTTATGGGACTTGCCTGAACTTGCAGAGCTAGCAGCTAATTTTCCCTCCACTTTATCTCAGACCAGACGTAGAAAACGCCACAGGAACGGTGTGACAGAAAATTAGAAACCGTGACTTTTCCATATCTCTGTGTACCTTGAAACCAGTAAGCGGCGCATGCGTAGTCGCAGGAAAGCCAGGAATGCACATGATGTGTGAGAGCAGCTGCAGACTGCGTCCACATACCTGGGAGCTCGTTTAATGTCACTGCACATCCACCTGCCAGCGAGCACTCGCCCTCCTCTCCGCCCGTCTTCCAGAGGTATGCGGCTGGAAGTCGGCGCATATCATGCAGAAAATGCCTCCCACCCTCCAGCGCTGCACACACGGCCCCTCACCACGCTCTGTACATTTGTCCGATTGATTTTCTTTGCCGTAATAGCCTTCAATTGGAGTCACTCCGGTCCACTTTCATGGCCGAGCACCGATGAAAGGAGCCCATTCACCGCTACATTATCCAGGGAGTTTTCAGGGCTGCTGACAATAATCCTCGGAGAGGACAGTAGAGGGCTATTATGGGCTCTGCAATTGTCAAAAAAAATTAAGTTGGCAGAAATCCCATGCTTTGTGCTGACTAAACCTCTTTAACCAGAATACATCCTCCATGATACATTTTTCCTGTTTTTAGCGATCCCACTGGTGCAAAATCATCCCTTTGTATTTATAAGATGCTAATTAGCGCGATGAATCTTTTCATCAGATAACTCCAGTCATGTACTGTGTCACATTCAGACAGTTGTTCAGTATTTCTCCAGTGCTTTGCAGTTTCTAGATGGCTTTAGTGCCGCCAGGAAAAGTGTCAAACTCCAGTCCTCACTGGACAACATCCTCCAGCTGTTTGACGTGTCCCTGGTCCAACACACCTGAATCAATGAAAAAACAAACTCCTCAGCATCAACTCAACTTATAAATATGAGATTCAAGTGTGTAGAAGCACAGTCACATCTAAAAACTGCAGACTCTTTTACCCTGTACCATTGTCTAAAGTCAGGGCTGGAACGATTAATCGTGATTAATCCATTATTGAAATCATCAACTAATTTAATAAGCATTTACTGTAGTAAACAGACCCTGCAACAAAGCCCATTTGCTGAAACCCCCCCAACACAGAACAGCAATTAAGCCAAAGCTGTATGAACATATACACATTTCAATTTAAGGTAAAATCAACTATGTCTGTAAACCTGTTCTCAAACCGTTTTGTCTCTGGTAAGGAGATAACGCCTCCTTGTTTCATTTTCAGTAAGTTTGTAAACAAAGATTAATGTAGGTTTTAATTAGAGCTGAATGATTAATAAGATCAATTCTGATTAATCGGGTAGTGAAATAATTGTCAGCTAATTTAGTCATTGATTAATCGTTAACTGGTGTATACAGAGACTCAGCAAAAGGTCATTTACTTAAAGGGCAAAAATTAAGCTGAAACTAAACAAAAATATCTACATTTTGTATGAAAGATTAAATAAAACAACACTTTTGTTTGTAATTATTTTACACCTAAAAGTCAGGTTTATAGTTTTAACTTCACCTGGTTCAAATTAGGCAAAACAAAAAACATCAAGCACTTTTTATTAACCAGTTAAAGAACATTAATCAATGGATCGGCCCTGCCTACACGAGCATTAGCACTTCTTGCATCCGTTGCCTAAAGGAATGTTATGTTATTGCATTTTGCCTCAGAAAATGTTTATTATTTAAAACAGGAATTGCATTTGTTGACAATTCAGAATATGCCAAATTTCTTATCTGATCATTTGCCAGATTAAAGGATTGAATAATTGATTACTGAAATAATGATTCATTGCAGACCGACTTGTATCTCTCCATTAACCCGTCTTTGTCTTTCTTTCCATCTCTTTGTTCTCCCATTTGTCAATCTGTCCCTTTAGTCCATAATCCAGTCCACCCATCTTTCAATGGCAAAGCTACCATTCATTCATTCATTCATTCATTCATTCATTCATTCATTCATTCATCCATCCTTTCATTAGTCTATCAGTTTGTCCATAAATCCCCCATTCTGTCCAGGTAATTTATCTGTCCACCCATTCTTGAATCTGTCCATTAATCCATCCATGTTTCCCTTCATCCATCATTCTGTCCATCCATTTATCTGTTTGTCCATCCAGCCATTAATTTTTCTCTTCATCCACTCCTGAGTTTATCCAGTCATCACTCCATAAATCAATCATTCCATCTATCTGTCCAAATGTTAATCCTTGCATCCATCCAAACGTTTGTCGTTTTGTCCGTCCTTCCTATCTTGGTTTTTACTGTAAGAATATCTGCCACAAACTCACACCTGACTTAAATTTAAACTTTAAAATTGGCCGAGTCTGGAGGAAGTGGGGGCTTTTAATGTGAAAAATGTGCAGCAGGAACCCTGCATGTAGGTCGAAGTTGGATCAGTTGGAGCTCTGCGTCCTTATGCCAAACCGATTATCCTGCAGAAGTCAAAAATGCAAGCTCATCTAATAACCCGAGTCAGTCGCTTCATTACTGCGATGGAGCGTGCCATCTGAGTCTGACGGGACGTTTCTGAGGCTTAGCAGCTGCGTCATCATCCCCCCGTTTAAAACCCAAACGGCTCTGGTGACTCGTATCGACTTTGTACTGCAGATACTTTACGGTCGCCGTCGACGCTGCAGGTCACCCTGAGGGGAGTCGGAGAAACTTTAGGACGATCAGGAGGAGCGAAGGGAACAGGAACTGGTTGTAGATTGCTATTGGTCGTTTAAATGACAGGAACAGGAACCAAACACACACCTGTGAGCAGATTGAGGTAGAAATATGAACCGCCTCACATTCTACTGCTCCTTTCCTCTCAGATCCCCAACCAGAGCCGAGTACTAACTAGATCTCTTACATGAGTAACTCTCACGTAAGAGAGTAAGTTTTATAAAGTATTTCTACTCTTGAGTTAAATTTCTGGATTTTCTACCCACTGAATGAAACACAAACAAAATTTCACCAGACATACAACTGCAATTTTTATTAAAGTTTTATAAGTTTCTAATTGAAAGAAGATGATTTGGGAAAAAAATTTATTTTGTCTGATTCTGTTATTTTTTGTTACCTACATAAATTATTGTCATTTCTGTTCTTAAAACACCAGAATTCCCACTTAACTTTACATTTTGTTCTGTCCGATTATGTAAATTTTAAACATTAAATGACTGATAATTTGATCAGTTACTCAGCACTTGAGTAGACATTTTAATTTAAGACCTTTCTATGACCGTTATGAAAGGATTTTAAGACCTAAATCTCCACAGAAATGTACAATCTTGAGTAATTTCTTGGACGGCAGCATTTTACTTTAGAGTATTTTT
This sequence comes from Poeciliopsis turrubarensis, assembly GCA_010277015.1. NCBI lineage: Eukaryota > Metazoa > Chordata > Actinopteri > Cyprinodontiformes > Poeciliidae > Poeciliopsis > Poeciliopsis turrubarensis. The sequence continues at coordinate 8,848,926 of VMRN01000014.1, read as the reverse complement.
ACTCTTTCTTGGGTTTAATACTCTCCTCGCCTCTGTCGCCGATGTGTGGCTGTCGTTGCCACGTTTCCGTCCCCGCCGGCCGCCACTGGCAGAAACTCTGCAGAACCGGAGCCGGTTCTTCCTCCTCGCTCTCCTCTTATCTTGGTGAGACTTGCTGTTATTTCGAGTGGGAACAGCCACTCTCATGTGAATGTCAGCGCCCGACTGCGGCCTCCTGTTGGAGATTTCTAAGTGGCTGAGCGGGAAGCAAACAAACATTTGCGCTGCTGCAGGAGAGGGTGTCACACTTCTCGGGTTGCCATTGTTTGTTTTTTTTTCTTTCTGTACTCAGATTAATAAATCATGAATATTTCATTATTGCCTGCTCTCTCTTAGATAAAGCGCCCGGCTCGTGATGGAGAATGCTAATGATGTAGAGGATAATTAGTTAGAATGCAGTGCGGCGTAATTGGCGCTCTTTGATATTTTGGTGTGTGCGTGTGTGTAAGAGGCAGATTTAAGCCTATAACTACATAAAACCTCTGTTTGTTATTCCATCTTATCAGCCTGCGTAACCATTTCAAATCCCCTCTCTTTCAGTGCTGAGATCTCTGCCTTGCTTGCGCTCGTCTCATTACAGGCGTCTCAGCCGCGTTTGAGTGCTAATATGTGGGGCGAGTCGGTGTGTCAGGGTAGTTCCTCCTGCCCGACCCGGTTAGCCTCTCGGGCTGCAGACTTTGACAAAGTTCATTTGTTTTCCAAGTTACATATCGACACTTTCTAAATATTGTACGTATCAAAGAAGGAAACCAGAACGTCTGCACATCCTTAAAATGTCTTGCTTTTAACATACTCTAGCTAACTACTTAGCTTTTTTGTGCCTATCCTGGGTAAGTGCAAATTCATCATTTGGCAGGACAAAGATTGTACATTTCTGTGGAGACTTAGGTCTTAAACTCATTTCATAATGGTCTTTAAAAAGGTTTTTAATAATTTTAAATATATGTAGCTAAAATGAAGCCCTTAAAATGTCTTAAATACATTAAATAAAACTAAGTTGGGCTTAATAAGTTAATCACAGGTCTGAACTTCTTTGGTTTCAAACATGCATGCACAAATTAATTGGTGTACTGCAATTTTTACACCAATTTTAAGATTTATCAATTAATCTGTTGGCCAGGTTTCTGGTCGGTATTAGTACAAAATAGTTAAATATTTGGGCATGTTGTGGCTTTTTACCACCATTGTTGAATCTTTGCGAATTAGCCTCAGCTTTCTGTTTTTTGGGGTAAAACTAGGTGTGGTTTCTGCTGCTGTAGCCCATCTTTTTTAAGGTTGAAGATGCTGTTTAGTCAGCGACGGTGTTCTGGCGTAAACGAGTGGTTGGTCGAGGAATCATTTGTTTTACTTTGGTCCACACTGCTGCTGTTCACTGGATATTTTCTGTCTCTTTGCATCAAAATCCCAGAAAATCAGCAGCTTTTATAATTTCTGATTTCAAGCAGTTGCTGCTGTCTGATTGATTTACAGACAATTGAATGAATCCCATGCATTTCAGCTTTTTATAAGAGAAATATTAGCAAATTAGGTGGGGGTTTTTTCTCCAAAAAACAATTCATTACCCTTCAAACACAGCTGACCGTCAAATCTTTGAACGCTTTTTGTTTGAGGGCCAAAGTTTTTGTTGCAACTTGCTTTCATTTCAGCAGGTTTTCCCTGTGTGCATCTGCTCATCCACCCATATCTGTGTGTGTTTGATCGCTCTTTGTCTGCAGACACAGGCGTGTAAATACAAGCCTGTGTGTGTGTGTTGGAGGGCGCACACATGATGGCCGGGGTCATGACCCTGCTGTCTGAGTGACGAGGACAAAGGCCCACTCTCTGACCCACATTCACTGACGGATTAACAGCACAGCCAAGCCGACCCCCAAACTCAAAGGTGGCGGCGGTGGGAAGCAAGAGAGCGGAAGAACCGCAGAGAAGATGTGGGGGATGGGAGGCTTGGACACCGAAGCCCAAGTCCAACACCAGGCATCCTGCTGCTGTAGGCAATAAAAGAACATAAAAAACCCCCCAAAACTTCAAAAGTTAAAAAAAACAATTGAAACAATTAATCAGTTGTTTAAATAATTGCCAACTAATTTAGTAGTCAATTAATTAACTGGAGAATTCAGATTGAAAAAGAACATCTGTTGATAAAACAACAGCACTAAGTAAAACAAACATGTATGCATGCAATTTGGATTTAAGGTAAAAACACCTTTTCTTTATACATGCACTGCAAAATCACAAAATCTTCCCAAGTAATTTTATTTTCTAGTGCAAAATACACTTGAAGTAAGACAAAACTAACTGTTCAACAAGATACCAGAGCTTGTTTTTAGTCAATAATTATTTAATATTGATGGGAAAATACTAGTTCAACTGATTATTTCTGTGCTAACACAAAAAAAATTCTTATAAGTGCAATAATCTGAAAGATGAAACTAGAACTTTTTAATCTAAATTAAGGAATTGTTGACTTGAAACAAGTTCATATTTCTTGCTGAAAAGCTACTTATGAGTTAGTTTTATCTTCAAGTTTACTAAGGTTTTTAAACTAGAAATTGGAGCAAAATACTTGGTAAGATTTTGTTTTTGCAGTGTATGTTTTCGTAAAAACTCCTCCAGTTGCAAAGTTTTATCTTCAGATTTACAAAAAGGAATTCTCTGTTTATTTCCTTTTGATTTTATTTTTATTTATAGACCACTTAACAACAACCATTCAGGAAAACTAAAGCAAAAAATATTACATGACAAAAGCAAATACAATAACCGCACCATATTATTTAGTTTTAAAAGCCTGCATAAAAAGATAAATCTGAAATTTAGACTTAAAAAATCCTGGTTGAATGAGAAATTTGCTCGATTTCTAAGATAACTATTATTTTCAGCCCTAAAATATTTCCACTTTGTTCCCAAACCAGCTGGAAATGACTGTTTTATTAGCTATAATTGTAAAAAATGTGAGCCAATATCAGTGCGTGTCCCTCCGCAGGACTGTCAGGAGGCATTTAAAAAGACGGAGCTAATGAGCGATCTGGTATTAAGAGCTGAACCCTCCTCTCCCTTCCTTCTGTCACAGCTGAAGGCCTCTCATCCCTAACTTGTGCTGATGTAAAAGTTTGCTGGCAGAGAAGTAAAGTGAGGAGCGGAGCAGTTTTGGGAAAGCTCTGACAGCACAGAACAGAAAGGGGAACAAGAACCTCGCTGTGTTCCTGTGAATTCAATTAAACCAGACAGCTCTGTGACTGGCTGCGGCAGAAAGTGATGATCAGGAGAGACTGATGGGTCCTCATTAAATTTTACTGCTGACGGCGGATGAGAGGAGGATGCTGGTTCTGCTGGTTCTGTCTGCAGGTTGGAGAGTTAGTCTGAGTCGGGTCTCGGCTTTTTCGCCTTCCTGCTCTGAGGTTGATTCTTGAAGCCTTGTAAAACCAGGAATGTACAACTTTAACTGGTACAACACAAAGTCACACCAACTATTTTGAGTCTGGTTCATGTGTGTAAACTCAAGGCCTGTGGGCCAAATCTGGTCCTCCGTAGCTTTTTATGTGGCCCTCTAGATTCTGGACTTGACACCAAGTGTGTTTGGTGGAAAAATGCTTCCTTACACGTTTGCACCAAGTTTTTTGAGGATATTTTTTTTTTGTATCTAATTGATCCGATATTTGTCATTTCTTTACCTAACTTGATTGTTTTTGGAATGAATGAATAAAATCTTTCTGAAGTTACACATTTATTTCAAGTGTGGGGGAATTGGATGCACTGCAAAACAAGCTTTAAAAAAAATAATTCTGATTTTATTGTTCTTTTCACTCAATTTCTGATAATTTAGTTTCAGTGATTTAAAAGAATTGAGGTGATTTTGCTTCGGTTTTACAGTGTAAGTGCTGTAAAATTGGCTCAAATTAATTGGTCTGATTTTCACCAACTTTTCAAAGGATTCTTTATCTGCATTTAATTGATCTGATTTTGGTGTTTTCTTAGCCTAACTTGATTTTTGCAAGAAATATCAAATTTTTCTGAAGTTGCACAATTTTTGCACTTGTATATACTGTAAAACTAGCGTTGTTTAAAACAAATTGATCTGATTTCATTGTTCTATTGACTCAGCTTCATTAAGCTTCAGCAGCATTTACTTTCAATGATTGAAATTTGTTACATTCCCGTTCAGTTTGATGTGGTTTTTGCTTCGGTTTTATAGTGTAAGTGCTGTAAAATTGGCTCAAATTAGTTAGTTTAATTTCCAGTGCTGTTTGCTTTTGTTATTATGAATTTTTATCTGTTAAAGTATATTTTAGTTGCACATTTCCACCATGTTTGTGGTGATTTCACTGAAGTTTTTAATCACCATAAAATGAGCTCATTATAAGTCGCATTTCACTGTTTTTCTGAGTCATTTAAAGCTTTTTCTGCTCTCCAGCGCACAGAGGAATGTTCTCTGGTTAAAGATGCATAAACAAATGTTTTTTTTATGAGCTCTAGTAGAGATTAAACTGAGATGCTTGAAAGGGAAAGCAGAAATATAAATGCTGGAGGTTTATGCTCCGGCTCCTTTGCTTTAAAACCTGGCAGTAAACGAGGCTCCGGTTATCTTTTCTCTGCTGAACTGAGGAGTGTGTCGGAGGTCGCCGTGTCTCTGTCGGAACGGGTTGCTTGGTTTTCCTGCCTGGTGGTCTCGGTGCCTCTGGGATTTGTGTCGACCCTGCAGCCGCTGGCTTGGTGAGCAAATGAGCCCATTTCTCTCTGAAACCATCCCTACATCTGCGACGGCCTTCTCGCTCTCGCTCTCGCTCTCTCTCCCTCTCTCTCAGCGTTTCTGGCTAAATCAAAGGCGCGCTGATCAGAGCACGGTTCTGCGCTGCAGCTCTCCCTCGGGGGGAGGAGCAGAAGGGGTTGTCAGTTTTTATTGCCCTCCAGAATAGCAGCTTTTATGCCCCGAGAGGCCGTTCAGCAAACACCTACCAACAGGCGCATCAATGGGGCCGAGAGGAGCATTTGACGCCAACTTGAACGCCAATCTCCTTCCTTCACAGGGAGGAAAACAAACACTCAGCCCCGCCGCCGGCATTCATATTTAAATAGTAATTGGCAAAAGGAGGAAATCTTAACAAGGGTGAAGAGGAGGAGGGAGTCAAGGGGGGGCGATGGCTTAAAAACAGCATTATGTCAGTGAAGAATGCGAGCATGGCGCAGAGTTTAAGGCGCCTCGGCTGCAGGAGAGAAAGGAGGTTCTGTTGGAGCCTGACGGCAGGACTCTTCCTCCGCCTGGTTTGACTTCCACTCTTGGGGTGTAAAAGTCGGTCCGATTGTTTTCCACTTTCCAGTACTTGTGTCTCATCAACAAACCCAGCTTCCCCCTCCATATGGACCACAGCGCCGTTCGCTCCTGGCGATGACGATGGCGCGCCAGCCTTCATCAGCCCGGATCTGTTCTGCCAAATTCCTCAACCCTTGAGAGATAAGCAGCAAATCCAAAACTAAAGAGGAGGAGGAGGAAGAAAGCATTTGGTGTCACCAAGGAGAGTCTTGGTACATGCAGAGTGTGTGTGTGCGGTCGCCTGCAGAGAGCTGTTTTCTTAGTTTTATTAGGAGTTTGTTTGCTGCTGCTGCTGAGTGGAGTTTATTCAGCAGCTGGAATGAAGCTGCTGTTTATAGCAAAGAGTGGTTATTGGCTATAATTCTGTTTTATTTAATTAACACCTACGCTCATTTTCAGTTTGCATCCATCTTCTCCTGTCTTTACTGCTTTTGATTTGCAAACGGTGAGTTAAAAAAGTCAAGTTAACATTTTTTCAGTTTGTCACTTTAAAGCTAGAAACTTTTTCCTTTGGTAACATTTTATTTGAAGGGATAAAACTGACATGAAACTGTTATAAACGTGATACAACACCTGTTACAAACATGGAGTCTTAATAAATGTTTACAACTGCTTCATGAAGTGTCATTTGCTAAATAATGACACTTTTAATGCAAAGTTCCTCTAATAGTTGCATTAAACGTCTATTATTTACCATATGACCCTTAATGACAGCAGCTGTAAACATTTATTAAGACTTTCGTGTTTATAACAGGTGTTATATCTTGTTTATAACAGTGTTATTGTCAGTTTTATGCATTAGTCCGTTAATCCAAAATAAATCAACAGATCAGCCCTGGAGTGATGAGTTGAGCAGAATTAGTTACAGTCTTAATGGATAAAGATTTGCAGCTGTAACTGGAGTGAAAAGTGGGTCTGGTTTTGACTTGTGGAGCTTGGAAACAGACGCTCAACATTTTCCTGCAGTTTTTACTTGTTAAAAAATGAAACCCATGAATCATCTTCCTTCCACTTTCAGATTATATGCTTGTGGTTGTAATGTGACAAAGCAGTACCTTTCTAAACCCAGAAGAATAAAAAAAAATAGTTTTCAGTTCAAATTTTCCGCGATGTCGGCGGAGTTGGGCTCTTTTCTGCTTGCATGTCACTTTCTGTGGTTGCATCGCCGAGCCTTTATGATGCTTTTCCTTTGCACTGCGGCTTCCTTTTTTCTGCATCCTGACTTACCGCATCCTTGCCCATGGCAGCAAATTAAAAACATGTAGAAGGAGAAGAAACCCGAGCGAGTAAACCCGGGGATGCCGTCAAGAGTCGCAGCCTCGGAAATAAAGACAGAAAAGAGAAGCGGAAAGATGAAGTGGAAGGTAGATTCATAACAAAGAGTGCAGCTCGACAGGCTGTATTTTTTATTTTTCTCTGCGCAGGTGAAGCGAAGAGTTTATTTCCCCGGAAAGTTATGGCATGACAGCACTTTGTTTTTAAAGCTGGTGCCTCTTGTTTGCCAGCTCACTCAGTAGCGGCGTTCTGCTGTCGGCAGTGAGACAGGCGAACGGCGGCGGGAATTGGTTGAGATGGGAATGTTGGCTGCAGAGTGAAGAAAGTTGGAGTACATTATGTAACTCTGTAAGGCCTTGAATTTGCTGTTGGGAACAGAAATTGGTGGAGGATGGTCCTGTATGTTGGTTTTCTCCTCAGCGGCCCAGTCGATACCTTGGAGGTAAAGTTTGAAAGGTGGACAGTGTCCGCCGTGGGCCAACTCCGGTCTGCTGAGGCTTTTCATAAGGCCCTCTAGATTTGAGACTGAACACTAAGTGTGCTTAAATTTTATGTCATCAATCCAACCAATACAGATTTATCTGTTTACTGCCAAATCATATCAATCAGTCCCTCCAGTCCTTTAAACCTCTCGGTCAGACAGAGACTTAAAGAGACGCGGCAAAAGCAACGGAGCTGGATTAGCTTACAGTTAACTGACTGTGTTATGCAGGACAAGTTACTGTTACTATGAAAATTGAGCTGTTGGCATGTCATGACGGTCATAAGACTGTAAGCAGTCTTGAGTCAGAGGCCTCTTCAGATGTGTTGCAAAACTGACTGTTGCAGCAGATTTTCCCTGCATCATCATCCATGACGACTCTGAAGATACTTGGATGATTTGAATTAGAACATCATTTAATTTCCATTTGTGATTAAGTATTTTTGATTTGGATAACTGTGTTATATGTAAGCCTGATCATGTGTCCCTGAACGCACCGACTTTAAGACTCTTTCAGATTTTCAGAAATACAGCAACTAAGACACCAAAAGCCCCTTTTATTCTTCATGCATTTCAAACTCTCTTCTTCCCTCTTCCCACTTCCCACGTCGTGACATCTTTTGTACGAGCGTCGCTTCATTTTGGTGCACAGTAAATGAGCTCCAGTTGCTCCGGGGAGCTTTCAGTGCCACTGCCTCTATATTGAGGCCAGAGGTCAAATTCTCCTGAGGTTTCTCAGACAAACACGTGTGTGGGTCTGTCTGTGTAAAATAAAGCGGCTCTATTTGCGAGCAGGTCCGGTCTCGGGTTTTCAGGGGATCTTATGTCCTGGGAATGTTTGTTCTCGGTTCAGTCAGGAATGAACGCCTCGAGGCGCCTCGTCACTGCTCTCTTTTTTTTATGTATCGCTGTATATTTTTGTCATTTTAATCCAGAAATGATTCAGAAAGATGCCCTGAAACAGAGGTTGGATTGGCAAATTATTTATATTTGCCAATCCAATTTGTTGCTAATGTTAGCATCTATTTGTTTCTGTAGTCTGTAAATTTCCGCTGCTCTGCTGTTGAACGGACAGAAAGAAAAACATTTATTTGGACGTCTGGAAATAAATCAGACTTATTTTTAGTTTTTCTAGTTATTCAGATTTTTGGATGTGACATTTTCCTTGTCTTTAAAAAGGATAATATTAATAGCGGCTTGTTTATATTGACTTCTCAATAAATTGTTGCCACTTATTTATTAGATGCATCTATGTAGAAATACATATCTGGAAAAAATTGAAAGACCACTTATTTTTTTATTTTCTTTTTATAGGTGTCTGTCTGAGTAAAATGAGCATGGTTCTTTTATTTTATGAACTACTGACATGTCCCTGAAATTCCAAGCAAAACTTTAGTATTTATTTGCAGAAAATGAGATGCAGTCAAAATAAGGAAAACGATGCAGAGCCTTCAGCCCACAAATGATGCAAAGGAAACAAGTTTAAATGCATTTACAAATAACAATTCTAATGTTTTAACTCAGGAAGAGTTCAGAGATTAATATTTGGTGGAGTAACAATGAGGGTTTAATGGGGTTCAGTGCAGTGGGCAATTTTTTTTCCAGAGTTGCATATATAAATATTTTTTGACGTTATTTGTTTTTAACTTTTCCTCCTGCTCCTTTTGAAAGTCTATTTGGCTGCGAACACAACAGTCACATGAAACAAGTGCAGATTTTGCTCTGATAGTTTTTTTTCTTGGGATACAGATTGGTGAAAATCTGAAGTGTTTGCACTGCTACCCACAGCGAGACATTCAGAAGCCCGGGCGAGTGTGTGTGTGTGTGTGTGTGGGCATGTGTGTGTGTGTGCGTGTTTGCGTTTACATGGCGGTCTGAGCTCGGTGTGTGTGTGTGTGTGTGTTGTTCTCTGACTGTGTGTGCTCACTTTAGCTGATTCAGAACCGGCTCCTTCCATCTGCGCTTCATTTCTCCCTCTGCTAACGTTCGTCTCTGCGGCCCTCAAGGCGACCTCTTCCATCCCGCCAACACAGACGCCTCTCCAGACCCCCGACGTTCTCCACAGCATCTTGTTTGGTCAGAACCAGGTGCTAGTGCTAACCGAAGCTAACCACTCATGTGTAACACCCAGAAGCTACGACTTCTGAATAATTCATCAACCTGAAGGATTTTTTCTTCTCATGCTGTACAGCAGTACGTGAGGTCAGACGGGGACAGTTAGTGAAACTCAAACGCCTCCTTAATTTCTTCCTGATTTAATCACTTCCCTTTTTCAGGACGATAATAAAGATGATAATAATGATTATTGTTCTGGGAACTAAATTAAAATCTGATCAGACAGACTTCTCCTTGTTCTGCAAACAGGTTTTTTTATTCCGGATTTGAATAATTTTTTCTCGTTTGTATTCCTGTTTTGTATTTTGAAGTTTATTGAGCTATAAACTTAATAAAACCAACCCCTTCTCCATCATCGCAAAATGATCTCCTCATTCTTCAGATTCTTGCTCAGAGCAACACATTCAATGATATCCTAATCATAACTCTAATAGTATCAACAACAATAATAATGATCAAAGTTCCCCCAGAAAACTTGCTAAGCCTGCTGGTTGGGTCTCATTCATCCAACGGTCCGCCGCGTTTCTAAATCAAAAAATGCTTAAAATCAACAGAATATCACTTGATAATTATGTTTTATTGGAAGATTATTACCTGAACACCAATTATAAAGCCTTAAAAACTGCAAACATTTAAAAAAGACTCAAATAAATAAGTAATTCTAAGCTTGGTGGGGGCACAAAAATGTGTTTTTACAGCCACAGTAAGTCCAGTTCACATACCTTAATAAAATAGTTGGTCCACAGCAAGATTTACATCCAAAGTCCAACTTAATCTGAACTTTAGAGCTGCAACTATATATGGTTTTCATTGAAACTTCCTGTTAGCTTGAAGCATTAGCCAGAAAATTTAAGGCTAAAATGCATTTTGGGAAAAAAGAGGAAATATTTGTTTTTTATCCGTCTATCCATCCATCTATCTTCCTGTCTTACATTTATCCATCCATCCAGTTTTTGTTCCCTCCCTTTCCTTTTCTTGTCATCCATCGTTCCATCGATTCATTTTTCATCTTTTATTCTCTTTTTTTTCTGCAGACTTTTGACCTGTTATGTTTGTATGTTTTGGATTAAATAAAATTGATTTTCTCTTATTTAAATGTGTTTTTTGTTTTTCAGCCTCGTTGTTCTGTAGAAGTGCTGCACCTTTGGTTAGTGAAATGAAAGAATAATAAGTCTTACTGAGTCTTTTCCTGTAATCATAAATAAAGCTTTGCATTCGTTGGTCACTTAGCAACAGTAAGGTTTGATTTATTTTTCCCTCAATGACCAATACAGGTATTAAAATGGCACAAAGATGGGGGATGTTAGAAGCAAGGGAATAACATCACCTTTTAATAAACAGGATTAATTAAAATCAGGTGATATTTTAGCTTTATACCATCTGAATTGGACTTTTCATCATATCACAGCTAAAAGATGTTGCTTTTTACCTTCAAAAGCTCACGAATGAGTCGATTTTATCTGAAACTGGAGTGTAATCGTCATGTTGAGGCTGGAAGAATCTGGATTAATCCCTCATTTCTTTTAAAGTTGCTTCAAAGGATCCAGAATCTGGATTTTCAGAATGTTTTCAGAGCTTATCTTTTGACTTTGGTTGCTTTATTCTGCCTGTTTTCAGGACTTTTACTGACAACATGCAGCTCATTTTTTAAAATAATGACCACACCTATTGTATCTTTTAAAGTGATAAAACACTTGAGATGTTATTGTTGCTTCACAATAAATTCATGGAGCTGTGACAAAGCCAGGTTTGCAGTGACTTGACTTCCTGAGCTAATCAGTGCATTGAAGCAGGATTAGCATCCCGTAGCTAATCACTTCAAAAGCTGCCCACATTATCTGCATTACGCTTCCCATCGGCTCAGGTCCTGTTAATTCAGGATGCAAACTGCCAAACTTTATTGCATGTTCCGTCCTCTGCACTCAGCCTGACCTTTCTCAGATGCATGCTGGACACGCTCCAGATTTGCTTTCGTTGCCCTTTGGTTTTTGTTTAGTAGATTCAGCATTTTGACCAGATTTATATTCACCAAAGCACTCTGCTGCTGGCCGCGATCCGAAGACATAGGAAAAAAGTTCATGTTTACAGGAACTGGGATCTCTAATTAAACTACTTATTTTGTGAGGAAAATGTAAATGAAATGCTCCTCCAGGCTGAATGTCATGTGTAGCAGGACTAGAAGAGACGTACAACGCCATGAGGGACGCCGTTGATGCTTGGACACTTTTCCAACGACTCATTTTCACCTTTCCACTTCTCAGCTTGTGCTCAGACCCTCCGGTGTGCAGCCAGCAGCTCCAGGTCCGATCTGCAGCGTAGTGGTGCTGCAGCGTATAGTTAGCGATTGTCAGATAACATTACCCAGCATTACTTTATCAAGGCCGCATGTGTCAGGCCGTCACTCCTTATCAGCTTGTTAGCACATGCATGGATGCACAAGTAAGCAGAGTGCAGCAGGAGTCGGGCCTGAAACGCTTTTAATTCACTCATCTGTCCCGACTGTCATGGCGACGTCGTTTTTTTTTCTGTAGGAAGTGGAGAAAGTACCTGGAAGAGCCTCCATGAAGCTTACAAAACCACAATTGTTTATTTCCATCTTTTAATGTATTAAATGCATTAAAATCATAAATCTGCAGGTTGTGGCAATTAATCATCAGAATAGTCATTAGATTAATCGATTATTAAAATAATTGGTTGTTGCAGCTCTAAAATAAACTTGCATGTTTGAATCTTTGATGAGAAAAATTACTCCAGTCAGAATTTAGTTTTATTTACCAGGATAAAGTCACACTTTTGTTTTTCTTAATCTGCAAAATGTCCCTGAATCTAAAACTTGAATCCAGTTTTTCTTCTCAGGATTCGGTTGTGGGAAACTTTTCTTTTTGTATATTTTTTGTTTCTCTTTTCGCGGTTCCAAATCCAAGGTAGCAAAACTGAATCTGAAACTATCCAAAGTAAGTTACTCTTCTTAAATCCGTGGCTGTTTGTGCAATTCATAAATTCATTCCTGTTTACTTTCCTCTTTCTAATTAAAACCTTTGCTAAAAAATACACTTTTATCTGAAAAACATTCCCCTTTTTTAACTTTTTTAGATTGAGTAGAGAGTAGATATTGGTTTCATAACACAATAATTCCTTTATGGCGTTAGTTACTGTGACATATCTTTACCGAATCTCATTCTAAATTCATGAAATTTATATGGAAATAATTAATTCTCCACGGATTTTTGATTGATACAAATTGAGACCGCTTTATGTGGGTTAACGAAGCGCTTCAACGTTAAAACCGGGTCTCTTGACGCGTTTCTGCCCGCCACCTTGAGCTCCTACTTAATCTGCTTTTTCAAACAAAGTTTCACCGCAGGAAAACAAACTCCTCAGAGTCTGAGCGCATTATGTTAATGGGTCAGTTAATAGCCGGCAGAAGTGCATCCCCCATTTATGAATCGATATGGCAGTAAGTGGGTTGATGGAGCCATGAGCGCCAGATTGGTTGGCCGTCAGGGTTTTTTTTTATTGAAACATGTTAACAAAGCTGAAGTTGATGGGAAAAAAAATCTAAATTTTAGAGCTGGATGTATTGATCAGATGATGGAGAATGAATTGGATTCTATTTGTATTCTGTGTTCGATGTTGGGCTCTTTGCCAGGCAAATAAGCTTTTAGTTTGTTCTATTAATGGCGGATTTGAAAGAAATACAACTGCAGACGGTCAAATTTGATTAAATCTGGCTGTCTGCATTTATCGTCACAATTAGACAAATTTCTTTCAGGAAACTTTATTTTTGTTGGCGTGGCTTCACTTCCATCTCCTCTGATTAATTGGTCTGGTAACAAATGTACAGCGTCACAATCAATGGGTTACCTGCTGCGTTGATTTGGACTGATCCTGACACTTTTTATCTCGTTATCTCGTGTAGATTCCCACTGATTGAATAAATAATCGGCACGCCGCTCGTTAAACACGAAGCCCTCGCTGTGAGAGGTAGCGCCGCTGCTTGTTTTCCTTCAAAGCCAAGTGGTCCTAATGGTGACGTTGATTAAAAAACATTTGCTCCGAAGTAACCGGAGGTGCTTTCTGTTTCAGTTAAGGCACGAGGTAATTTTTCTATTTCACTCTGCAGTTAAAATTAGAAACCTTTTCAGCAGCTAATTGTCTTATAAGAAGAGTTACAAGCCATCCTGCTAAAAAATCAAAAGCATCCAGTGTTTATTGTCGAGCTGAAATGATTAATTGGTTATTAAAATTATCATTAACTAACACGGTAATCGTGATTCATTGCTAACCGCAGTATGGACTTAAAAAAAAGGCTATTTTCTGGAAGAAGAACATCTGAAGAGCAGTAACGTTATAGTAAAATGCCTATAAAGGTTTGTATTTAAGATTAACAGCATCTTTGATACGTTTTACCTTCACTCTGTTCAATTCCACTAAAGGAATGCTACATTGTTGCTTTTTAAGCACTAAAATGCTTATTTTGTTACTTAAAAAGGAATTGAATTGTTTGTTCATTTTGTACGAAAAGGTTTAAGTGGTTAGATGAAAAATCTGGAGAATGTGCCAATTTTTTCATCCTCAATTGATTGTCAGTTTAATCAATTAATCGTCAGAATAAACGTTAGTCAATCGTTAGCTGCCTTTGTTTTTTTGTTTTTGTTTCTCCTGAGCTACTTGTTTTTTTTGTGTCGTCTCTGGCTACTGGGTGCGGTTCCAGTTCCTCCCAAGTGGTTTTCAAAGATGTGAATGGGAGGCGAGAGGTGGTTTGTCCTTGCAGACAATGGTTACTTGCGGCTGTCGGCAGGAAGCTGAGAGACTTTAAATCAGAGTGACAAGGCAACACGCAAAGGCAGCTTCCGTCTCTCTGCCTCCAAAAGGAAAACATCTTGCTCTTTTTACACCAATCCTCGGGCGAAGGACCTGGGAGATTCGCTCCGAAGGTGTCGGAGCTGGTGACGGTTCTGTTTCTTGTTGTCCCGTCGTACTGGTGTGACTCACATGGAGTTGCCATTTACCCTGACATTTCAGGAGCTCTGCGCTCACTGTGCCTCTCCTTCATCCAGGAATTGCTGTTGAGACTCTAAGTGGGAACCAAAGTTTGCTTTGAGTATGTACTATAGGTTTTCTAACTTTTGAAATGACTATCCAGCCACTCTGGAGTTAATACTTGTGTTTGTGTTTTATTTAAATGTCCTGATGGGGATTTTACTGACTTCTAGTCAGTAAAATCTAGTCTAGTGACTAGTGCTTCAAGAAAGAGTATTTTGTTGATTAAAGGTTTTTTAGTACCTCTAATGTTTACATATACAGTGTTTAAATAGTAAAATACCATATTCCTTCATAATTCACATGTTTAACATTCGTATTATGTTTGTGCACAACTGAGTTTGATAAACTCGGATTGATTGGGGCCCAGAGTGGCAACATTTGTTACTTTTTCAGCCGATGTGGTTTGCATTCTCACTGCACTGAGTCAAACAAAACAAACATTTTGAAAAACCAATTCCCCTCCTCACCTGTGGTGGCGCTGCACCGAGACCCTCTCAAGGAAAGGCCATAAAAGTTGAGAGAAAAGATAAAGACAAAAGAACAGTCAGTAAATATGTTCAACCCAGATAATTCTGCTAAAAATAATACAAATCTGAATTAATGTAACCTTTGCTGTCCACTTTTTTGTAGGTATGGAGTATTTTTTAGATGCAGAAAGAAAGCGCTGTTATAAATATTAAATGATGAAACATACAGTACAGGAATGCGATGTTATTGCATATTAGGTAACATTATTTTCTTATTCAAAGAAAAAATGTAATTATTTGCATCTTTGAATGCATTTCTAATATTGTTTAAAAAGCTTTAAGTGGTTCAGTAAAGAATCTGCAAAACATGTCGATTTTTCTTGGTTTATCAGATTAATCGATTAATCGTCAAAATAAGATTAATGGAATAGTAAAATAATCGTCAGTTGCATCCCTAAAAGGAAGAATAATCCACTCTGCACTTCTTCTGTTGAATGCTGTGCTGTAATATTTGCATAAACTTATAAAACTTGTCTGTAAAGAGGCTGAAAGTGCAGTTAAAGGATCATTAATGCCTTCATGTTCTCAGGAAACGGAGTGAAAATAAAGTCAGTCTGCAGCGGATTGCTGTGAAATAAAAAATCGCAGTGAGGGAAGTTTGAATTATGAGCTCAGATTGGTGATTCTGGTGAGCTGCAGCGAGGCCGACCACAGGATGCCTGTAAGCACAACATAAACAGAGAGCATGTGTGTTTCTGAACCCAAGCAGACCACAGAAACTCACTCCGGGCCTGACTCAAACCCAGACACAGACCTCGGTGTGTGTGTGCATAAATATGGATGTCTGAGGAATGCATGTGTGACGGTGTTTGTTTAAAACCGCAACACAACGCGCGCACGCAGCTGCTCGGGCCGGTGTGGTCAGCGCTAACCCCCGCTGCATCCAGGCCTCATTTACCATCATATTTGCAGTCTCTTGGGGGGTTCTGTCTCCAGCCGCACACATTTGCTCTGCTTGTATTAATTAAGCGTCCCTCGGTGGAGTCCTGTTGTTGGAGAGGGCTCGGCGGTGTTTGTGTGCGACATTGAAGTGATGAAGAACGTCTCTAACCCTTTAGCAAAAACAACGATGAGGACGAGCGGCGCAAACGATCTAAGCTGGCTTTAATGGCTTTGTCTAATGCATCATGTTTAAACATCAGCTCCACATAATGGCCTTAAGATGGGATATAGTTTCTCCTCATTAATATTTCAAAGAGCGCGCTAAAAGAGGTATTAGTAGAGTCGGAGAGAAACAGACTCAGGAACATGGAAACTTCTCTTTCTCAAATTGTGAAGTTTAAAAGATGAAACGGCTTCTTTCTGGATTAAACTTGGGCTGATTTAAACTGCAAAAACACAAAACCTGACCAAGTATTATATGTCTACTTTTTAGTACAAATATCTTAATGCAATAGAAAGAAGACAAAACTAACTAACATGATATTTTCCCCGTATTGAGTGAAATAATTGGCCAGTGGAGGTTGGTACTTGTTCCTCTAGAAGAAGGAATTATTGACTTAGATAAGCTGGTATATCTTGCTGAAACATTACTTTTAAGTTCGTTTTGTCTTATTTCTAGTGTATTAAGATACTTGCACTAGAAATATAGAAACTAGCCGTAAACTACTTGATCATATTTTGTGTTTTTGCAGCATAACCTGCTTGAATCCTGCGACTCTTTGGGGCCGCGTTGACGAGAACAATGGCAGGAACTGCATTGTGGAGTCAACTCTTCCAAAACAAACATGTCCGACTTTGACTAAACAAAAACAGTCTTCCTGGCTGCTGGTTGGCTGATCGGCTCAGTGTTTGGCTGCGATTCATTTCTGCAGGAAGGTTTGAGTTGCATGACATGCTGAACCGATTCATGTTGGTATCAATGCGGACGCAGCAGTTGCAGGTCTGTGTGTCGTGTCATGGATAATCACATCACTGCTGCCTACTTTTCAACTTTGTCGCAATATTTAGCGACTCTTCAGACCCTTTTTTATATAAAAAAAATCAGTTTTGGTCAAAACTGATAGATCAGCTCGAAGCTACAATCAGGGCAGGTTTAGTGTTAATAGCAGAGTAGATTTTGTATCTATTCAGTAGACTCACGAGTTCGTGGGTCGATTTTGACCCAAATGGTGATCAGAACCGAAATCAATGGAAAGAAATGGGATAATATAAAATCTTCTGACAGTAATTCCTATGAATTACAACTGACTATTTCATCAATCGAATAATTATAATTGATTAATCGGGCAAATAAACAGCACATTCTACAGATTTGTCTTTTTTACGGTATATCAGAAATACATCAAATAAACAATTCAATTAATCATCTAAATAAGAAAATAAACATTTTAATGCCTAAAACTGCCACTCTAAGAGTTTGGGCTAAAACTTTATTTATAGACAAAGGTGATTTTATCTTAAATACCAAATTTAAGAGCAGTAATTAATTTGTTTTAATTACTGCTCTGAATATGTTTAGGTTATGTTTTGCATTCATATTCTCCAGTTGACGATTAATCTGTTACTAAATTAGTTAACGATTAGTTCAATAATAGATTAATCACAATTAATGCAATTAATCGTTTCAGACCCAATTGAATTTAAATAAACCTGACATACAGAGGCTCAGAAGGGCAACATCGAAAAGCTGCAACATGACAGACTATGCTAATGTATCAGTTACACCAAAACATGACTGAACAGAGTTTGAAAGGCGAACTACCAACAAAAAGAGCAATGGTTCAGTTACATAGGTGAGAAACTGAGAATCTGTTGAACTGGACTGATAAAACTTTACACTGAATCCCAGCTGAACCAAACACTTTACTAAAAGTGCCAGAGTAAATAATGGCAGAAGGTCCAGTTTATTCTTCAGACCTCATTGGGACGTCTTCTCTGGGTGCAGCGTGCAAACTTAGCATGTTGAGCATTTCAAAGAATTTCCTCCAAGAAAGGAAACGACAGGAGTGGATGGATGAGTCGATGCCAGCCAAACTGAAAACCCTGACTCTCTAAAAGTTTAGATCTTTCTTGTATCAATTATAAAAGTAGTTCTGTTGCTTTTCCAAGAATCCCCTCATGCGTCTGACGCATTGCTTCCTGCAGCTCTTCTCCCAGCTTCTCTCTGAGGCAGGCCTCACTTGCCAAGAAAGAAATTTCTTGAGGGTGTAGTCGGGGTGTTAAAAAGAGAAATTAGAATGCATGGTGGTATTTTTTCTTCTCCCTCCCACTCTCTCAATCCCTTTGGCCATAGCTCCCTCCTGGCTTTTCTTCGGACTAACCCTTTTTGCCGACCTGTCACTCACTCGCTGCTCGGGAAAATCCGACTTTCTCTTCAGCCGGGGGATCAAAGCTGGGCCCGGCCGACATACGAGAAGTCACATTCTTGGGCTTTCTGCTGATCCGCGGAGACCTGCCTCGCTGCCCGGCAGTGGAAAAACGTCCCAGTCTTTGTCGTTTGTCTCCCATTTCTCTCCCCGCTTTCCTTTCCCTTTTACGTCTGCATGTAAATCATGAGTCACGCACAAACTGGCACACCTCAGTGGTTTCATCGGTTTATGTGTGTTCGGTCCAATAAGGGATTATTCCCACTAGAATCACTCACAGAGAGGGCAGGGAAGAACTCAACTTACCTTCACCGCTTCAGTGACGGAGGGAGGGGAAAGCAGTGGCCTGTGGGAAGGGTGAAACCGGAGGAAAAGACTGAATATCTCAGTTGAGAGTGATTTAATGGGAGGGATGATGAATGCAGTGCATTTAATCCAGGAGGGAGGCGAGGACTCCATTCTCTGGCTCCACAGACTGACTTGGGTCCAAAACTGATGACTTTCATCAGGGGGAGGACGGAGTGGGTCGGGTTTCCAGGAATGACGGGGGGTTCTGCTGTTAGAAAGCCTGATAGATCTGTTTTTCAGATTTCACTTCCTCTCTGAAAACTTTTGAGTTCAGCTTCAGAAGTTCATATTTTACTCCCCAAAGTCTCGACATTGTTTAGTCAACAAACTGTGAAGCGAGCTATTAAAGTTCTGTCACAAAATGGAACTGGGAACAAATTTTCCACATCATTACTGTTTCTCCCAAGTGTTTTTTTCTGCTAGTCTTTTCTTGATAAAAGTGTGAAAACTTAAAAATTTGCACCCTTGCAAAGGGCATTAAGAAGTAACAGGGTTTCCCCCAGAAAACATGCTACGCCTGACGTTAGCAGCGCTAGGCAGATATCTAGCAGCCCGCCCTGTTTCTGTGTTAATAAATGTTAAAAGTTACAAAAATGTGGAGGTGCACAAACGGGCATCATAATTTGTCTTTACTGTCACTGTTACTGGAGTTTTAAAACTCTTTTTAAAACAAACAAATTACGTTAAGCCTGGTGAGGAGGCAATGAAAGCCTGGAGGCCCGCCAGGCTTCTAGTACATTGAGGAATCCCTGAATGGGAATGTTTACCTGATGTTTAGTCCTTTTTTCGGGGGGTCCACGCATCCTTTAAAAGTCTTAAATTCATATAGATAAACAAGGCCTTGAATCGTCTTGAGTTTATGTTTTTTTTATGTAATTTGGCCTTTAACACGTCAACTACAGATGGCAGGGATAATAAATCTATTTGAAGTTGTTTTTCTTGTGGGATTTTTCTGTCTTGCAAAAGTTTGAGTTGCATGCAAACGTCTTCTTGCATTCGGCCTTTGAGGCTACCGCTAACTAGCCGCTAATATACACTTGCTAACTAGCTAGCTAGCCTTTTTTTATGACTTGATTGCATACAGCAGGATCCAGCAACCATTCCCTATTTTTAAAGTTGTTTCAGTCTTAAATTTTATTCAAGGTGGCATTAAAAATGTCTTAAAATCGAACCTGGAGATAGCATGTTTTGACTATCAGTATGTTTGTGCTTTGGTGACAAACTGTCCTTTTTGCTGAGTATCTTTTTTTATTTTTCATTGAATGAAACGATTTAAGTTTCCCTGATCCATAAGCCAGAGGGAAATGTCTCTCTTTCTCTTGCCTTCTGTTTTTTAATCTTATTTCTCTCATCCACAGCATGACATCCAGAAATAGACCTGGACAAAATGGTCCGCTTGCTAACTGCATGCGTCAGAGAGAGATGGGAGCAGAAAAAAAGAGAGAGGTAGTGGAGGAGAGGAGACACAGCAGAGTGAAGTGAAGGACAAGCAGAACAGAATGAATATGACCCATCATGATGCGCTCAATAACTCCAACAGCAGCCTGTTAAGCCCATCAGACGCAGACCTTTACTGCTGTAAAATAAAGAGAAAATGCAATGTTCTCAACTCTCCATCATGATAGAGTTTAATATCCGTTTGCTGAAATAACATTGAGGGGGAAAAAAAGCCAGGTTGATGTCTTGCAGTTCTGAACGCGTACGACGTAATATTTTCACAATAACGGCGTTTCGCGCTGGAAGAAGACATCACCCAGACGTAGAAATGGGATGTGGAGAGTTTTGCATTATGTTCAGCAGAAAACCTGCCTGGTTTATTGTTGTGTTGTTTTCCTGGGTTCAAACTGAAGAGCTGATGGATCTGGAATGGGACCAGCATAAGATCATATTCATACGGACACATATCCTACAAACTGCGAAGGCAGGACTCCAATAAAGATGATAGAGAGATTATCAGTCTTTGTCACTTTCGTTGCTGTTGCAAGAAAACCGACAAAATTTTTACAAAATTATTGCCAACAAATTAAAATCTAGAGAGTGGACGTCTCTGTTGGACCCAAATCCGTTCAGTTCATTTCTTAAAACCCTGCTTATGTTTTGGATCTGCAACGATTTACACAAACATTTCCAACCAGAATTTGGCTGTTTTGTTGTATTTAAAATATTAAATGCTTAGTTTATTGTTGAGTTAGTAAAAATAACTCTTTCTTTTATAAACAGAAACTTCCAACAAGAACCCATCAATGAGAGATTTTAGATTATAGACAATTATTTGCACAGTTTCTTTTGATTTCTGGTGGCAAATTGATTTTGCTTTAAGTATTTCAGATGTTCAGATGAGCAGGAAGTGGAGCTGATGTTTTTCTTCCTGGCTGACGGGTCGGGTCGATGTCATTTTCAATCTAATACAGATGAGATCTGTATCTTCTGGCTCCTCTGTCACCGTTCCTGTTTATCTGCTGCAGAAAAGTGCGTCATTCAGCCCCCGTCGCCCGAAACAACAAACAGCATCTGTGTTTATATAACCTCGTGAATAACTAAAAAGTTCAACAGAGACCCGCTCCTGGACGTCCTGCTTGTAATCGCGATAGACCTCGATCCGCGGCCCAGAAATGAAATCTGCTTTCGCGAGCCTCCACTTGAAAGCACCATATCTTTCTTTGAAGTAAAAGAAAACAAAAGAGGAACGAAAGTGACAGTCTGTTCCCAACATGAAGCTGTTGCAGGAGACACGATAAAGCAGAGCGCCTGGAGCGCAACCCGAGGAAATGTTTATGGGGTTTTAGAGCTCTAAATAAATCAGCTAAGCTCTACCTTTCCCTTTCATTCCTTTCACTTCGCCGTTTTCTGAAGGGCGAACGATTGCCGAGGGAATCTTCATCGGTGACAGGCCGACTCTGCGGTGTATCCTAGCGCTTTCCCATTCCTTCTGTTGTTTGTTGCATGCATTTTGTGTGCTAGTATTATTCTAACCACATATGTTTGTGGCGGGAAGGCGACATGTGTCATAATGTGCGTGGTCCCACTGCTACTTTACTTTGAGTGTGTGTGCCATGAAAGCCGGGGCAGCGAGGCCATATGGTACGCTCAGCGGACGATCCCATCCAGCAGGAACAACAGAGAGCGAGCTTCTCAGCGTTCAGGAAGGGGGCCAGGGAGCGTTCCCTCGGAGCCTCATTAGGGAATCTGGCAGCAGAGAGGAGGAGGAGGAGGAGGAGGAGGCGTTGAAGGCAGCTGGTGGAAGAGGAGGATGGGATGTATAGGTATGTGTTGTTTAAGAACAAAGGAGGAAAAAGATTATGAAACCATGCAGCAGGAAAAACTGGGATTTAAAGGTGACCTATTACACATTTTCGCACAAAAACATTCTTGGATAATGAGAATTTAGTCGGCTCAGTTCTGCCTGTTTTGAGCTGTTTTAGGGAGTCTTGTCACTTTAAATCCAAATAAGCTGCTCCTGGCCACGCCCCCAGCTCTACTTTTACACTCGCATGAGAAAATGGCTGCAAACTGTTGTGCAATTATTCAACCTTATGTCTTTGAAAAGCATTAGTAGAGACTCCTGCACAATTAACAAGAATGCAGTCGGTGGTTTCTGAATGTTTTGTCAACAACAAAACTCTTGTCTTTTCCAGCAGCCATTGTACAACAGTAAAACTCTTTAAAGCCAAGTTTTTTCTGGGCTCATTTATGAACGTATTTTCATATTCATGCCTGTTATTTTATTTTATTTATAGGTTATTTATAAGTTTTATTTATAGGTATTTAAACTACTTAGTTACAGTCACGTAACACTTTGCATGGAGCTTGTGAACAAATGAGTAATTTGTCATTTGGGCTCAAGAAAATATATTCTATTCTATTCTAAAACTAGTTGACCAAACATGCTGGAGTTCACTTTGGTTGCTAGGTGACGGGCGGAACTCTGCTGGGGTTGCTGGGTAACGGGCTGGGGTTGCCAGGTGAGGGCCAGTGCCTGCTGATTTGAGACTTTACATTGGGAAAGTATTTGAAACGGCTCTTTTTCTAGACACCAAAAAAACATTAACTTATTGCAAAAAAGTAAAAAAAAAAAAAACGCCAAGGTGGTTTTCTTTCTGTGTTTAGAAGCAGCAAAAAATATGAATTTTTTTACAATAGGCCTTCCTCAAATGAAACAAAAGGAACATAGAAGAACATCTCTAGGCTTTCCTTTCAGCTTTCATTATCATTTTTTTCTTCCTTTTGTCTTGATTTGCTCTGACATTCATGCTACCATCTTCTAAAAAGAACTAACCTTCTCAAAGCGGTTCGGGTCAAACGTGGAGCCCTGCTATTCTGCTGGAAAATGGATGCATAGAGAAATATTTTTATAAAACCTAAAGAAGTGAGGCAGTGATGATGTGTGTTCAGGAAGACGGAGGCTCCATGTGGGGCCTGAAACACACAGCTGGGTGCAGAAAATGGCTTCGCTCAAACATCCTGGTTCGCGTTTCCGTGCTGCTGATTGTTGTGGTTCGCAGTTCAGCTTCAGCTAATTTACCAGAAGAGCCGTCAGGCTCCGTGAACCCCCAGGGGTCAGGGAAGAGGTCGCTGATCCGTTTCAGCGTTTGCATGTCTGCTTTGTAGCTCAGATCCAACAATGACATCACATCCAAAGATGGTGTTTTATAGCTCCAAGTAGGAAAACCAGTTTTAATCTACTTTTATGCATTCAGACACAAAGTAAGATGTTCACAAATAGAGGTTAACTGTGTGTACCTCTATGTGGTTTAGTAGGACACAAACACTCATAAATAGTTTATACCTGCAATATTTACTGCTTTATATTCATGGCAGCTGCACTGGACAGTGAACTCTGCTAATGAGGGCTTCTTGTTGCATTTCTAATAGAGCTGAATAACATTGTCATGTAAGATACTGCTAATTTATTGTCCTATCAATATGGGAAATGACTGCGTGAGCTAAAGCTCACATTAGCTAATTATATACAGCTGAGGCCAGATAATTAAATTAACCGTATAAACAGCAGAAGCTCTTTGTTTTACTGTGTCACCGTTTCCTGTTTCAGGTTAGTTGGGATTAGATTAGAGATTAGATTTGTATAATTCCATATTGTTCACTAATCACAAAATTTCGGTTAAACAGAGGAACACCTGTGTCTGTATTTTACATAAATGCTCCAAATACTCAACTTTCTCATCATGGAAAGCTCAAAGTCAATATACCAAGACAGCAGGAGCAGATTGCAGATCTCCGTAAGGCTGGTCCGTCGTTTACAGACAGAAACTGATTCAGCTTTTCCTGTTTTCGAGCCCAAACTTTTTAATCTGCTGCCTTTGAATATCACTCCCAGTTTTTAAGTCAGTTTCAAAAACATATCTTCTTCCAACAATATCTGACTTTTGAAAGAATCAATTTCCCCTTTGGGATCAATACAGTGTATTTATTCTACTCTAAAAGCCAAACGAACTGGAGATACGCTTTGGTTGCTAGGTGACGGGCGGAACTCTTCTGGGGTTGCTGGGCAACAGACTTGGGTTGCTAGGTGCATGTCGTTTGATGAAACTAAAACGATGATCTGAACCGTGGGAAATGCTGTCAACCCTGCAAAAACACAAAATCGGATTTTTAGTTTCTAGTGTAAATATCTCAGTACATTTGAAATGAGACAAAACTAAGTTAAAAGTAACTTTTCAGCAGTTAATAGTAGTTTGTTTCAAGCCAGTAATTTATAATATTAGCAATAATGTCTAAATCTCAAAACATGAGAAAAATGTTACAAGTTACATAATCTGCTAGTACTTTTTAATCAACTTTAATGACATTTTTACGTAAAACAAACCTCTTTATCTTGCTGAAAAGTTACTTGCTTGCATGAAAACAGGTTCATCAGTGTTCAGCTACCAATAGCAGAGATACAGAAACATCACAGGGAAACATGCATGTCCCGACTCTCAGAGCAACACAAGGGGAAATACAGAAAGTGATAAAAGGGACGGAAATCTGCGCTTTTGAGCTGTAATTTAATAAATTGCTTAGTTACACCACAAACAAAACAAGAACTTTCCCTGTGGGGAGCCGTAATGAGCCGAACACTTCCTGTTTGGCTGCTATCGGCCTCTGTTAAACATCTGATTCTGGACGGTAGAGGCCTTATCTGCTCCTGAAAGGGTTAAGCAATTCATCTAAATCAAAGTCTGTTATGGAGCTAAACATAAGACGCAGTAAATTAACAGAATATAGTTGATTTAATGTACTTTGTGTGCTAAATTAGATAAATATGTATGTTTAGAGGAGGTAAAACTGCTGCATGTTTCTTTACATTGAAGCTGATTAGTTTTTTTTCTTGTTTTCTTCGTCTGAGACGTTTCGTTGTTTTATTGAGAAAAGCTCGAGAAATGGAGAGAAGAAAGGCCTTAGGAACAATATGGAAATGAAAGTTATGGATTTTAGTTGGTAAGAAAGAGGAGATCTCAGCCTTCATCCATCCATCCATCCATCCATCCATCTCTACTGTTTCCTGTTTCCCACTGAAGCTGTCAGATTCTCTCTGACTGTGAAACAGGTTTGGCTGTTTTTTTTTGTTTTTTTTTTGCCAGAATCAAGTTCAAAATAAACCAGAACAAGAAAAGGAAGCGGCTGAAACGACGGCAGGTGATCTGCGGCGCTGCAGACGGCGTGCCCTTAAATCCTCTGCTTCCATCTGCGACTGTTTTCCTACAGGCGGGGTTGGAAGTGTCAGCTTTCACATTGATTGTATGTGTGGGAGTCGGAGATGCAAGCACATAACAAAATATTTATCTAAAAAAAACACTTCAGTTAGCGGGATTCACTGCAAGTCCTGGGCTGGTGAGCGATCCACCATTTTGCACTTACATTGAGAATCTGTTGTGTGTTGCTCTTAATGCGCTACTTTATATGCAGATTGTCTTTAAGTCACTATTGACTGGGCTGATTATTCAGCACAAGCTTTTTGAAAAGCAACCGAAGCCGCCTGAAGTTGTTCTGAACGGTATTTTCATATAAACGGGACGTCTAAAGAAGCCGTGGTAATAAACCCTCAACATATTATCAATTTCTGCTCTTCGCTCAATGTTTTTCAGCCACAGATTTTCCAGCTCTAAAGCTAAAGTGTGCTGTGAGACGGTAAAACAGTGCAGTGTTTACAGTTTATATTATATGAAGTTATCTGGGTTATTATATCAATAAAAACCGATATTATCAGCCAGGACTGGAGGTCATCTTAACCCTTTTTGGCCTTGAAAACAGATTGTTGGAATACAAAAAAGAACAGCTGTAAAAAAAAAAAAAAAAGACTTTATTCTCATGTTTTGTTGCTTTTTAATTAGTTTTGCTGTTAGGAAAATCCGAAAGAAATTGGATATAAATTTTTAGATGCCAGTTGACGCAACGTCCAATTACCTAATAAATTATAAGTCAATATAAACCTTGAATGTCTGGCAATCATACTGAGGGAGACGGGTTGTGACCGGTGCACTTCACAGAGCAGAAGATGACAGAAGCAGAGAACATTATAAAATATGGAAGAAATGGCGTCCATATTTTATCAAGAGATGATGAGAAAGTCAACCAATAAACCTGACTTACATGATGAACGTCGGCCCAAATTTCAGAAAACTACACTAAAAAAACCGAGGAGTAAAATTTGCTGAAATAAAATACAGCATTTTTAAGTAAATACAATACTCATATCTAGTAAATTATACAAAGCTAAAGACTATTGAATAACTTAGATCAATTTTGCTTTCAACAAAACGTTACATGGAGTTAATCAAAATAACAACAAAATATCAATGATATTTTTGTTCTGTCAACCATCATTTTACAGTCTTTATTCTCAAGTTAGCGATTAATCACTAGATTAATTAGTTGACAATTAACAGTCAATTAATCACGATTAATTCAAATAATCGTTTCAACTCTAGTCGGTTCCTTAAGGTAGTTTGGAAAATGGGACACTGCAGTTTCGTCCAACAACTTCCTGCCGTTTTGAAGCAAAGTGTAAGTTAGGAAAAGCCTCGTGTTATTGGGATGTTGCTCCCAGCGGGCCGCACAGTTGAAAATAAGTGCACTGCAAAGTCAGGCACTCGGATAAAAGCCCACTATATTTAGCATTTGGAAGTGGAGCAGTGATGTTTGGAGCTGAACATAAAATACAGTGAAGTGATGGATGTATTTTTGTTCTCCTCTGTGATGCTGCCTGTCCATATTTACTCTGAAGTGAGAGCGCCGCTATGTAAATCTGCGTCTGTTTATTCTCATGCGCACTGACAGCCACCAGCTCCCAAACAGTCTAACGAGAGATTGAGTCTGAAATCCCGCTTTGATCCCCACATGTTCCCCTCCTGAACTCTCTCTTTCTCTTTCTCTATCCCTCCATCCATCCATCCATCCATCCATCCATCCATCCATCCTTTCCTTCTGTCTCTGAATCTGGAGCCTCGCCTTTTCATCACATCAATATTTCCTGCTATTTACTGCTGATGTCTGGATGTTTTGTCTGTATTTGTGTGTGTGAAGTGTGTACCGGTCCTGACGCAGTGTTTCCATGTGGAGGGGGGTGTGGGGGTCCGGTCCAGAGGCCCACAGCCCGGTGAAACCAGACGCATCTTTCAGTCAACCTGACACCCTTTTGTTTGTGTTTTATGTCCCTTTGTGTTCTCATTTGGTCTGCACCTCAGCGGCCTTCAGTCTGCCCTCAGAGACTCGTAAAGCAGTTTCAAAATGAGTTGTAGGGGGTTAGGGTTAGAGTTGGGGTTAGGGGGTTAGGGTTAGAGTT
>VMRN01000014.1:8798784-8821693 GCA_010277015.1 Poeciliopsis turrubarensis | reverse complement strand
TAGGGGGTTAGGGTTAGAGTTGGGGTTAGGGGGTTAGGGTTAGAGTTGGGGTTTATGACCTGGCAAGGCTAAAAAAGCAACTTTAAATCTGACTGCCTGCCCATCAGTCAGACAGGAGGATATTTTTTCCTCCCCAGGAATGTTTGAAATGTAGCATCACATTTTATGACGTGTTTGTTGGTAGCGTTGAAGCTGCAGTTTGTATTTTTTATTTTTTTTTAAACATTTTTGTTGAAACTGTCACCATTTTGTGACAGTTTAATATTGCAAAAACATCAAATTGTACCAGGTATTTTTGTCTAGTTTCTAGTGCAAACATCTTAATACACTTGAAATAAAACAAAACTCACTTACAAGTAAGTTTTTAGCGAGATTTAGAAGCTTGTTTTAAGTAAATAATTTCTTAATATTGATGAAAAAGTTCTTCTATTGGCACATAAATTAACTCATAAAATGGGGAAAATGTCTTGTTATAAGTTAATCTGTTAATAGAACTTAATACGTTTTCATCAAAAGTCTTTACCCATATACAGCAATGGGTAGAAGGTTGTCACTGAGAGTGATTGACAGCGCTAAGACCCGCCTCCTGCCTCTGATTGGTTGTTTGAAGTTTGCATGCATTGGCAGAAGAGCTTGATTATTTTTTTCACAGATTTTCTGTCTCATAAACTGTCATGACATCGTGACAATTTCAGCAAATTTGCAAAAAAAATATATTTTTTTTCTAAACGTAACATTTTGCAGCTTTAAGGCTTCAGACACCACCGTGAGTGTCGTACTTCCTGCTGTCGTACATCTGATCTGCTCAGAGATCTGTTCGGTTGTTGCTTCTCTTTCCACTGAAAAACATTTCTATTCATTTTGAGCTCTTTAGATTTAATGACACCAGAAAGTTGGCAAGAACCCACAGCATTTAATAAAAAATTAAACGATTGTGGGCACCGAAGCTCCAGCGCCACAGCAATTTGTTAATTATGTTACAGATGCAGTTAGCCTTTTATTTTTTCCTTCCCCTTTCATTAAAACGGCATGATTTTATTTAGCTGTTCAGATTATTATGTTAAACGTTGGAAAAAGTGGACTTTCTGGCCCAGAAAGCATCGTTTTCATAGACATTTATTATGTCTCTATGAAAAACGCTTTTGTTTCATTAAGTCAAGCTAAACTTTTTCTGTTTAAGGCCATTAAGGATTAGCAAAAATTGTTTTCTATCCACATGAAACACTCCAAAATTTTGACTTTGTTGATCTTATATACTTTGTAACTGATTTGTTGACGTGATTGGTACCATTTTCCACTGGCACACTCATTTATGCCCAGGCTTTAGCTTAATGGATGATATTTAGAAATTTCCCTGTTTTTCTGTCCCCAGATGTTAACATTGTGGCCAAAAAATAACATTTTAGTGACTTAACCACTTGTTCTTGTCTCCAAAACCAAATATCTTTGTTCCAGAGAACATTTTAACTGTTTTTTTTACGTTTCTTTTGGAGAAGCGGCTTCTTCCTTACCGAGTCCAAACCTGCAGTCGGTCCAGGTTTGGACTCGACTCCTTTCACTGTGAATTATGAAACTCTCGCCAGTTCCGCGTCTTCACAAAATGAATTACTTTTTCTCTTTCAACAATAAACTGATGTGTATTGTTTTAATTAAATAAATTAAGTAGTCTGAATTTTTATTGGAAAGGTGGAAACGTTGGGCTTTACGGGTTTAGGCATCCAGTTTTTACATTTATTTAGGTCTCAACTAGGAAAGAAAAAGGGAAAAGATTTGGTCAGTTTCGAGCAATAAAACAGGATTATCTGAGAATGTTTTTGAGATGTGGACCTTACAGGAAAAACAAAAAGCTTGGTGAGTTAAAGACAAATACTTTGAGTTGTAGCTAGTATTTCCTATCGTATGGTTTATCATTTCCCAGGATATTTTCACCTGTACATTTTAACTTCTTTCATCGAACCTTCAATGCCCAATGAAGACATTTTAAGCTTCTTTTTGACCCCACACACTCTTCAAAGACGGCCCTCCCCTTTAACTGTCTCCCTCGGATGAAACAGTGAAGCAAAACATAAAAAAGACCAACAGTTTTCATTACAGCAGCTAATTAAATCAGCCACACTTTAAGCAGTTCAGCTCAAGCGCATCTTTTATGTCCTGCACGCCCTTCGCCTGTGTTCCTGTTTTACTGCGAGTATCACTGCGGGCCGCTCATTGTCTGCCTAATCCCAACCAGCTTTATTTGTGTGAGCATTTGTAAGGCCTCCGTCTCGGCTTAGCGTGACTTAATGCCGCAGAGAGCAGAGCCACTTCTCTACCTTTGATCGGCAGTGGGAGCGAACGCGCGGCTAAGGCGCTCTAAGACCACACCAGCATCTCCAGGAAGTCTCCCATCCTTCCCTCTCACTCTTATCCTTCCTCCATAATCTCAGCTGCTGCTTCTTCTTCTTCTTTAGTTTTTTTTTTTCTTTTTGCAGTGACACAGCTGCACGAAAACCTCCCACATGTCTCAACGTCGAGGTGCAGCGAACCGTCTCAGCTAATTCCACGCGGCAGCCCGGGTTTCATGACATAAGCAGACAGTGACGGAGGGATCTGTAATTTTCCTCCTCCTCCTTTATTTATTTTTCTTTTTGAAGACTTCTGTTTCCGTTCCGTCGGCAGAAATGGGAGCCGGAGGGGCGATGAGGGAATCCCTCGCATTTATCCCCAGCTGCTGCTCTGTTTTCTGGTGTTCCTATGAGAACAGAATCGCCTCCGTTGGTTCGATACGAATCGCCCAAACTGCAGGTATTTTCCCTCAACGTGAAGTGAAAACGTTGGAGTTGTTCTTTGGTAGAAAAATAAGTTTGTTCAGATTCTGTTCAGAGAAACTTTATAATTAATTTTATTTGTTGTTTTTATTGTTTTGTTAAAATGTCTTGACAATGATCTTAAAAAAACAAAAATATTATTGTTTATTGCAATAAACCGGGAGAATTTATCGTACAGAAAAATGCATCTATTACCTGATGAAAATTGGACATTAGTAACTGCTGGATACGATCCGTCATCTTCTTCTTCTTATTATTATTATTATTATTTACTCTGTGTGTATAATCCGTCCATGACTCTGTTCAGTCTGACTTCAGCCGGGCTCCAGGCTGCTCAGCTTAACCCTCCACACCGATTAGTCATTCGACGTTTTACTGCTCCGCTGCGTTTATTTTTAAAAATGCTTCCAATTTCTCTTCATGCTGGCACTCCCGTCCGCGCGCTCATGCCAAACGGCTGAGGTTAGAGCAGGCCAGATGATGTAATGATGCAGATTTTTCCAGAGTCAATCACATGGGAACCGGCGAAGCAGAGCCTTGGAGCAGTACAGACACCCGTTTAAATTTCTCATTTTTCGTAGCATTGCGACCACAAACTGCAGTGAACTTTTATATGCTAGGGTTGCAAAAACACACAATCATTTTGTTTCTAGTTTAAATGTCTTAGTACTTCAAATAAGACAAAACTAACTTACATGTAACTTTTACACAAGAAACAGGAAATAGTTTTTAAGTAACTGATTCCTTAGTAGTAATAAAGTTCTAGCACCAGTGGTAGATTATTACTTATGGGAAAATGTCTTGCTACAAGTGAAATAATCTGCCAGTGGATCTAGAGCTGGGTTGCTAGGTGACGGACTGGGCTTGGCTGGTGTTGCTAGGAACTTGAGGAACTTGCGCAGCAGCAGTTTAAGGTTTTGCCACCGTTCCTCAAACTGTTTTAAAAAACAACATGCATTCAGTTTGTGCTTGTTCAAATGTTAAAAAAGCTAAGCAGCCATAAATAAATGTGACATCAGAGGCTATAATGTTTCTGCTTGTGGGTCGTAGCGGTTATGTACAGCTGCTTACTCACGTTCCCACAGCATCCAGCTTGTTTTGCTGAGGCTTTCATCCCTAAATAAACCAGTGGAAGCCCAGTTGCTGTTCGTCTGTGCTCAGTGTGTTTGTGTTTACCCTCCACCGCGGCTATAGGCCGGCTGTGTTTGAAGCCGGTCCTGGACGGAGACGGGAATGAGAGCGTGAGCTTGTTCGTGCCGAGGTCGATGGATCAGAGCGGGAGCAGGTGGAGGCTGCCACTACAACCCCCAACCCCCTCTGTCCCTTTTCATCGTGGCAAAGGTCAGAATCAGGTTGGGAACGGCTGCAGGAGGCATTCCAGCATTCCTCTGCGGTCAAAATCAGAGCAAACGAAGCCGCTCCCTGCAGATCAGGGGGCCGCCAGGTTATTTCTAGAGCTGCGGCAAGTGGTTACCTCAGTGATCAATTATTCTACCAATTACTCTGGCGATTAATCGTATGGAAAAATGGACACATTCTACAGAATGTTTTGGAGATGCATGAAAAGATGAATATGAACAAATAATTTCATTTCTTTTTAAATAAGAAAATAAACATTTTATAGCCTGAACACAGCATTCCTTCAGTAAATCTGAACCAGGCGAAGACGAAACTGGGAGTTTTAGCTAAAGCATATTTACAGACAAAAGTGTTTTTATCGCCAATGCAGAATGTGCTTATGGCTCACTTACTGCTCTAAATATGTTTGTTTGCAGCACATACTCGTTTTCAGCAATCGATTAATCATGATTATTTGTTTAAACCATCGTGTTTTTTCCAGCAAAAGGCCTTTTTACTAATAAATTAATCGTGATTGATCAACTTGTTCATTTTCATCTATTTTTTTCAGCTAAAGGCCATTTTCTGAGTCCATATTCTCCAGCTAACCATTAGTCCATTCTTAATTAGATGATCATTTCACTTGTTTCAACCCTGGTGATTCTCCAGCAAAAGTCCTTTTTTTGATTCTAAATAACGATTAATCTGTTACTGAATTGGTTGATTATGATTTCAATAAATGATCTGATTAAACCACCTTTGTTATAAAATACTCCAGTTAATGATTAATCACAATTAATCATGATTAGCTTTACTTATTCCAGCACATGGGCTGAATGTTGGTGAAGCCAAATGTCCTGCCTGCATCATCTCAGAATCTCAAATTGAAAATATTCCCTGAAATCAAGTCTTTGAAAAATGACTCGTATCAGAGCTTTAATGGGTTCCTGTGCAAGTTGAGGTGAGAACGTGGCGTGAACAGAAAGAGTGCAGGGAAACAAGTCGGCGAGCGAGCTGAGGCAGCAGATAACAGGCTATCAGGGAGCTCACACGCTTGTAATCCACCCTGTGATAGCTTCAGCTTTAAAGTATCAGGCAGAGACCAGCACGGATTTCCAAGTTCCTCGGTGCTGAAGCCTTCTAATGTGATGCTTTTTTATGATTTTTCTGCAGCGTGCTGCGTTCTCTTTGCTGTAATTGGCAGCTCATTCCTGCACCAGGCTCCCCTTAAAACTGGTTTAATGCACAGCTCTTTATGTGCAACAAAGGATTTATTTTTTATTACTGGAGAGGTCTTGATGGCCCACAAGAATTTAAAATGTCAGCTCTAATCTCTCAATCTATTTCCAATATCTGACATTTATTTCCTTAATTCAACTAAAAACATGTTTGAGATATTATCAGGGAGGTGCAGCTCCAGGGAGCCGAAAATCTCAAAAATCTGGTTCCCATTTCTCCTTTATCATTTTTTCCTGCCTTGTGGTTGCATTGCTTTGCAGAGATGCTGAAGGCCTGCATAAGAAAATGAGGAACGAGACCAGAACCGAAGCGCGTGCGTGTGTGTGCGTGTGTGTGTGCGTGTGCGTGCGCGCGTGTGTGTGTGTGTGTGTGTATTTGTGTGTAGGGCAGAGTGGGAGAGACTGAATGATTTATGAAGATTGATGGCTCACTGTGCCGGGCTAAAGCAGCAGTACATCAATGTGGGAGAATGTCACTCGGTCCTGGAGGATTGTGCACGCAGCCTGACGGGCTGTCTCATAATTTTAGTTTTTTTTGCTGATGCAGGATCAGCAAACAAATGTGTATCGTAATGAAATGTACCGAGTCCATGCAGCCCTGGTGGAGCTGTAACTTAAATGAAAGGCGGCTTGTGTCAGGATCAGCGTCTTACTTCCAGTATCAGTTTTCTCGCTTGTTTCAACAGAGTGTTTATGGGTGAATTCACACCAGACGTGTTTAATTCGCTTTAATCAAACTCCCGTTTGTTTTTTAATTCCAAAAAATCGAACTCTGGTCCACCGAAAAACCTCAAGTGAACTCTGGGGCAGTTTGAATTCATTCATGAATGCCAAGCGCTCCAAAAGCAGGAAGTAGTCTGTAGCGCAAAGCATTCTGGGTAAATGCAACCAAAACAAACGCGTGAGTCTGGAGCACGCAGGAAATGGATGATAGCATTTTTACAACAGAAATCCTACAGCGTCTGAAATCTGAAGCCGCTCCATTTTATTTTCACGTTTTGTGAAGAAGGAAGTTTTCTTGACCCAATAAATTTTGTTGGACGATAAATTATACCAGATGTTTCCTGGTGCAGCACCGCCACAGGCAAGGAGGGGAACTGGTTTTTCAAAGGGTTTGGTCCATTTTACAGGTGCAGTTTGAAAGCAAAGCATCTAGAAATAACTAAAAGGGAGATTCAGTCACGTTTAAGTTGCTGTTGTCGATTTAAATCTAACTTTGGGTTGAGATCAGATAGAAATACTGATGACTGCAGGCCAGGCATAATGTTTACACCAGGTAAACCAATGTTGCTCTTCGCTGTTGACTGTTCGCATTTCAGGGATGTTTACATTGAAAAATTGTTATATTAGTTGAAAATGTTGATCCAAAATTGCACAACAGTTAAGAGTTTTGGAAAGTTGGAATGATTGCTGGATTTACTCGTGAAATAACCTTCAGTGACGTTGCTTTGTGAAACGTGGAGTTGGATCTAGAGGGTAGAGTCAGCCACATGCGGCTCCTGCTGCATATGCTGCTTCGCTTTCCTTAACCATGTTCTCATGTGCGAACGGCGCTCCGAGTTTGCACAGCATGACTCTACTCACTGACTGTTAGTCCACAACATTTCTGTACAGCTTCTCATCTGCCGAACGTAAGCAAACAAACACAACAAAGCTCCATTTCACATAAACGAACGTTTCTAAAAGGCAGCAAACGCTGTGCTGAGGTCTGATCATTTCCAACAATCGCAGCTATTTATCTTAACTCGGAAGGGCAATTATACGAAGATAATTACTTTGATGTGCAGCAGGAAGCTTGAGGTTTCACTCATGCATGCATTAACAAGTTCAGACTGTGTAAACTACTCCTGACTTGGCCCAATTATTCTCACAGGCCTGGGAAAGCAGAGACGGATGGCGTTTGATGAGGAAATGGAAAGTGGAAATCTTTGTTGCCAGAAAGCCTCTTCTCCAGCTTATGTGAAGAGGCCTGTAAAGAAAGCGCTTTAGGCTGCGTGCATTTGGTTTTTATCTCTTGGTTCTCTTCGGTTTGTACTGGAAACCATACATTTACAAGCACTGCATGAAAACTCGCACTAAACCTCTTTTTTTCTGACTTTAAATCCACTAAACTTTTCACATTTGGTGCAATTGGAGCTTTCGAAGTGACTTGTATTTCTTAAAATAACTGCTTTTATTCACTCATAATCAGAAAAAATGTTTTTATAAATTAAAAAAAATCAGCCAGTGGAACTAGAACTTTTTAAATTAATTTTGAAGGTTTTCCTCTCCTTAAACAAGCCCCAACATGTTAGTTTTGTCTTGTTTCAAGTGTACTCAGATATTTGCACACTTGATTCACTTTGTAAGTTTCTGATTCGCTTATTAATTCACAACAGGTGAGTTAACAGAAGGAGATATTTTTAAGGCACCACATCAAACATGCTGCTTCTTTGTGTGACTTCATTAAAAATACAAAACAAATTTATGAGAACAGCATGAACCAAACCTGCTGTTCGGGAAGAAGACCAAAAAGAAATGTTCAAATCCACCAGAATAGAAAAACAAAAAATGGTCTGACGGTATTTTTTGAAGAGCTACTCAGAGATGAAGAAGCCAAAACAATCCAAAAACGAAGAATACGTTTACTTTTACTTTACTTTTTAAATGAGTACCATGTAGTCTAAAATAAAACGGTTTGTCCATCATGGCAACGTTTTCAGCAACCAGCTGGGGAATAGGACAGACATGAACCTTTCACTTGGACAATGACTAAATGTCAGGCTGTTCAAAGAGCTTCACATCATAAAAACATCATGAGGAACCAAACTTTACATTTTGTTTAGTGCAATCCTCAAAATCAATCAGTATCAAATATGCTGGTCAATGATTCATTTATAGTTTTGTTTTTAGCTTTCGTAGAAAGTAGCTCAGTGTTTCAGCCCTTTTGCAGTTTTCTGGACGTTTGTTCCTCTCTTGGTTACATCGAGTCTGTTTGAAGGAATGGGCCCAAATCCCAGCAAACGATGGAGAGAAGATGGTTGAAGAAAATGTAAAATGTTTGACCCGAATCCTGCAGCAGTTTTACCAAATACTACAGAAACACTGAGTTCCTTCAGGTCCAAACTCCCACCGGCTCAGAGTTGCTTTTGAACTGTAAGAAATGAAACATTGACCAACAATGTTTACTGGTTGACTTTAACCAAGCGTTTTGAACTGCCTGGTTGCTGAAATGTGCTATTTGAATAAACCTGATTGGCTCATTTAATGAAATGTATTTAAAGACAGTAATGAAAATATTTCGGTTTATTGTGACATTTAGCAAAATAAAACATTCTAGAGATCAAAACGGGAGAAGTTCAGTCCGGTTTGGACAGCGAGAAACAAAACGATCGTCTTTTTATACAACGTATGCAAATATCTGTCTTGGAGACGTTTCGCCTCATCCGTTTTGCTTCTCCTTGCTTTTCTTTACATAAATATATTTTTTAGATGGATCCATTTATCTGCTGGCTTCAGTGTTCCAGAGTGTGATCCTGCTCTCGGCGTCTCTTCGGTTTGATAAGTTGTGGGATGAGAGGCCCGGGCCCAGCGAGGCGCTTCATGTCGGAGGGAGTTAATGTCCTGGCATACGGAGGGGAATGAATTAGGTGCTAAAGATAAGCGTGTTGCAAACCAGCCATGTTCAACATCCAATCTCATCACAGGAGGAAAGAGGCAGCTGAGTAAATCAGAAGTTGTGAGAATGTATGGAAGGTCGTCATGCCAGGTTTGTAATGGATCTCTTTGACTGCTGGGCGTGGACGGCCGTAAACAGCGGCACCTTTTCCAAATCTCCCCTCCCTTCTTCTTCTTCTTCTCCTCCTCTCGATCGTTTACCCTGCACACGCGCGTACGCGAACTCTGGCACCCGGGGAAATGAAGATGGATGATCAGCAGGGCGGCGAGAAGCTCAGGAGATAATACAGCAACATTTATGGCCACCTATTTAAGCAAAAACACATTTCACACACCCCACTGTGCCTTATCTGGCTCGTCGTGGAAAATGGATGCGCTTAGCTTTGTGCCGCTGCTTGTTGGTCGTGTTTAAACCATTTGGCTCATTGCAGCCGGTGAGCTTTAAATGTTTGTAGGGAGGAAATGTGCTCATAAAACCTGCCTAAAAACATCTTACGCTTCCTGATAGTTGGGGCAGAAACGATTAATCGCGATTAATCAGTTACTTAGATAATCAACTTAATTTAGAAAGCGATTAATCAGCTGATCAGTAACTGGAGTTAACTGAAGGCCATTTTCTGAAATAAACTCAACATATTCAGAGCTGTAATTAATGCAGAACTGTACAAAAAATGTCATTTTGTATTTGATATAAAAGCTATTTTTATGTCTGATACAGGTACTCCTCAAGTTTTAGCTTCATCTGGTTCAGATTTATTAAAGAAATAATAAATCTAAAATGCAATAGTATTGCATTTTAGCCAACAAAATGTTTATTTTCTTTCTTACTGTTTCAAATACTTGGGTCGTTTGTGAAAAAAAACTGTAAAATCTGATTAATCGGCAGAAAGATTGATTAATCAATTACTGAAATAATAGTTACTTGTGTATAGTAGCCTAAATAAATATTTTAAGTGTGCTTTTCTGGGAAGCACACAAAGTTGAGTTATTTGCACCTTTATATTGTATGGAAAAAGACGTAAGTCTTTCATTAAAAAATATATAATGCAGAATTTTTCAATCATCAGAATAATCGTTCAAATGATTACTTGAATAATCATTAGTTGCAGCCCTACTTGTGTGTAATAACCTAAATAAATATTTTAAATGTGTTTTTCTGGGAAGTACATAAAATTGGTCTTTTGATGATTGCACTAAAAAGCAGCCATAAAACATTGCTTCATCTTAATCCAACGATATAAAAATCCAAACGCACGCCTTAAGAACCAGAGAAAGGATCTTATTAATCACATCTGGGGCTGGTTGCACTGACTGAGCTCCTCAGAGGAAGATGCTTCATTAATACCAGCCCACTGGAAACCAGGCTAACACACACACACACACACACACACACACACTGTAGACTGATCATATATGCGTCAGACGCACGTTAAACGGTGAGCGCGATCTTGCAGACACACTCCATACTGCTCTGTCCTAACCTTTGCATGTGCATCGATCTTAGCCTGGCAGGCACTTGTCCATGCATAGAAAATGTCCACATCGATAATCATCACACACGCGAGGCAGAAGGGTGTCTGTTTGACTTATTTATTTAT
Organism: Poeciliopsis turrubarensis; assembly: GCA_010277015.1. NCBI lineage: Eukaryota > Metazoa > Chordata > Actinopteri > Cyprinodontiformes > Poeciliidae > Poeciliopsis > Poeciliopsis turrubarensis. The sequence goes on along the minus strand of VMRN01000014.1, from coordinate 8,811,055 downwards.
TCAGCAGCCGCTTCTGTCCAGGTCAGGTCGTCTCCAGCAGCTTAATGGACACCAGGCTCTGCTGCATGGAAACATTAGCCAGGCTGAGCGCCTCGCTGCGTGTTTTCAGACTGACAGCCGAGAAGCAAACACACACACGCACACACGCTCTCTCACACACACTCCTGAGGCAGGGGCGACTCTGAAATGCTCAGGCTGCTCGTCTGCAGCTACCGTTTGATGTTTTTTTAGCAACTCCCAGCCTCTCCATGGCGTTCCCCGGCTGACCTCGCAGGATGCTGCAAACCCACACAAACACTCAGTGGGAGGCACAAACACTGGGACAAACCCAAGCACAGAGGAAGTGTCTGATTGGACCAAACCAGAGGAAGTGAGCGACTTGGCTTCCTGTTTTGGGGGTGTTGCGTTCCCTGAACAGTAAATGAGGTGTGCCGAGGAAGTGAAATCACACTGCTGAAGTCATTAACTCACACATCACGCTGACTTGTGTGTTCTGGATCGAGTTTGACCAAACCCAAAGAGCTGGTTTGGTTTCTAAACATCACATTGCAGCACACAGAGTTCAAGTCATCGTTGATCATATAACTGCGCAAATTGGAATTACAAAAATAAATGTTTAATGGAAACACTGCAATTTTGATTGAACATTTTGTGCTAGGAGGATGTATTTTTTTGGAATTAGGTGTATTTCTCAAAACTGCAAACGAAACATCTTTTTGCATCACGAATCATGTGATCAACAACCGGATGACGCCACTGACAGAAACGATGAAGAAGACGACAGGAAGTGGAATGAGAATGATGGCGGACATGTTTATTAATGACACATCGTGTGAACAAACGTTTTCACATGTGACTTTAATCGTGATTCTTCTTTAATGGAAGCACAACAGTTGCAAAGTTGTACAAGGTTTTATGCACATTTGCAATGGAAACTCAGCAACTGTTTAAAATTTTCTCCAGTTCAGACAGGACCTGTATATGGAATAATAGTTGTATTTCTAGACTTTAATCCCTATCAAATGTTTGCAGTCTTGAAAACTCTGGAATGAACTGATCAAACTTTGTTTATGCAGCACTTCTTCTACAAATAAGACGAGGGCTGTTGTCAATGAGCACCTTAGTAATTCAGGAATCTATCGATTATTCTTACCACTAATCGAGTAATCGCATAAAAACATTTAGTGAAATGAAATTTAGGTAAATCTGGAATAACACTGGTGTTACCAAAGAAGGACAAGACAAGTGAGGGTTGGTGCTGCTGCAACTATTGTTTTAGTAATGGATGAATAACTATCAATTATTCTGGAGATTAATCGATTAATCAGATGGAAAACTTTGGCACGTTCTACATATTTTTCATTTAACCACGTAAATCTTTTTTTTTTATACAGTATTACAAATACATTTAACAATGAATATGGAGAAAAAATTTTTCAATCAAAACATTTTATTTTCCCTCTTCAAATGCATCGCTATAGAAAACTGGCATTTAGTATTTATATGTATCTTAAATGCAGCATGTGTACTTCGTTGTACAGTTTTGGCTTAATTTCTTCTCTAAATATGTTCAATAAATGGCCTTTTTTCACTCCAATTAACAATTAATCACAATTACTTGCAATTAGTCACGATTAATCCAATTAATCGTTTCAGCCTGGGATTACTGATCGTTGAAACGTTTCTTCAGCTTCTCGTTCTTCATGTTTTTTCACCTGTTCAGAAACATTGTGGTGTTTCCCACAGGCTTCAGAGGAAGCTGCGGTTTGTGAGAAGCTGAGCACCTGCTTCCACGCAAAGGAAACGCAGAATAAGTGGGTTTGCACTTTTTATGAGAAATGCAAAGCCAGCTGCTTCATTTCTGGGAACAGTTCGGCGTTTTGGGTGTTTTGGGTTCTCTTTTAAAATGTAATTCAGTTTAAACTCGTGTGCAAACTGAAAAGGAAGCCTGGTTTATTAGCATTATGCAGATCTCAGCAGGTATCGGGTGTAACGCGAATAAAACCCAACACTTTAACTATCCAGGTGCTTGAACTTTCTGCGTTTGACATAATGTAGCGGTAAATGTTGATCTGAACCTGGCAGCACATCATCAGACCGTCTGTCTCCTGATGTCTGTGTCTGACAGTCGCTCTGCTGCTTGTAGAAACCTCCAGGCCAGAACATTATGGAGCCGCTAATGGACCTTTCTGATGGGTTTCAGAAAGAGAAAATATAAACCACATCACTGCAGCGTAGTGCGTAGCCCTGCTTGTTTTAGTTTTAATAAGAATCTTGATAATCTGGAGCTATCGCTGATCATTTTCCCTCCTGGTTTCTTCTGTTTGATCTCTAGTGGTTAAGACTGATACGAGATGTTTGGGTTTCTTGTTCCGGACGCAAACATGACGATGCTCAGAACGCCGGCAGCCGCCGTTCAGCTTATCACCAACAGCGATCGATGCGGAACAGGCACGTTTGAGATATCAGGAAACGCTTAAAAACAGAAGCAGATCGATGATAAATGAAGTTAATATCACTTCAATTATTAGCTTCTGCCCTTTCCTTCATAAACCTGACAGCTTTTCGGATTAATGTTTGAAAGCAACAAGGTGAATATTTACATTTTCTGATCAGATATGACTTTAATGTACCAGCGGTGTTGATGTTTAAGGTAAAGTTATTTTATTTACGTAGCACATTTTAAGGAATAAGGACGTTCAAAGTGCTTTACATCATAAAACACAAGAATTGATTTTGTAGGCAGACCTGTGAGATACGGCTGCAGTAATCGATGCGACTAAAGATAAACACATGGATGAGTTTCTAGATCTTGTTGATCTGGAGATGTTCCTCAGGTGACAGAAGGCCGACTTTGTAACTGCCTTTATGTGGCTCTGAATGCTCAGGTCGGAGTCCATCACTACTCCTCTCTCGCATTTATCTCTATTTTACCAGTTTAAACAGTGAAAAGCCCCGAGCTTCACCCTGTAACTGTCGGTTTAGCTTCCTCCACACGTCTATGACGAGATGACATTGATGTCCACCAACCGTTCAGTTTAAAATGAAAGGCTTGTTTCAGTGCAGATGTTTTTGTTGCTCTGAGTCGTTGGTGTTTGCAGTTTATTAACGCGGCTCTCTGGTCTGGGAATCTCAGCTGATGGCTTCCTCTGTGACTTTCCTCCCTCTCGCTCTGCAGCCCACGCAGGCCTGCCTCTGCCGCTCTGACACCTGAGCGCGCAGGTTTGGTTACTTTATCTAAAGGAAAGCGGTGGGTGGAAGGAAGCACACAGCGGCACATCAGCTCTGGAACAGGCGCGCTCGCTTCACGCCGAGAAGAAGACAAAATGTCAGGGCTGGTTGTGGGAGACAACAGCCGGCGCTGCCATGGAGACCGCTGCGGAGTACGGCGGCAGAGGATGACTGCCGCGCTTACATTCGCTCAAAATGTCAAAACACCCAAGGTTGGGGCGGAGGAGTCACGCCTGGACCTGATCACTATCAACCTGTTTGCTTTTGTGTTGTTTTCCTCGCGCTCTGACTCAAAACCTGCTGATAACTGAGACCTTTCCAGGCGGCACTGTGACCTTTACTTGCTTTCCAATCGTGAGTCGTCCCGTTCGGCTTCACACTAACCCCAGTTCAGAGGATTTCCCTGGCGCTCCTCTTCACCTTCGTCATCAACAGCATAATAAACGCAGCACAAACAGCAGGACCATTAATGATCCCATTTGACCTCCGTTTAGCTTTGGCACATCTGATGCATTCGCTGCATGTGAACCTGATGTTTAATGGCCAGGCGTTTTCCAATCATGCGCCCTGAAGTCGGTGGCGCAGCTTTTAACAGAGCCTCACAGGGAAAAGAGACTTACTGAAGAGTTCAATGCAGCCATGTTTTATTTATGAACGCTCTGGTTTTTATTAAGGCTGAAGCGATTAATCGTGATTATTCAATTATTGCAATAATCGTCAACCGTTAACTGGAGAATACAGACTTAAAAAAGGCAATTTGCTTAAAGAATAACACATTCAAGTCAGTAATTAAGCTGAAAATATACAAAGAAATCGAGAAACTCTTGTTTATGATCATAGAAAATGTTATGTAAAAATTTTCTACCGAAAATATTTCGGTTCATATTCTGTAAAATAAAATATTAAGCAGCTTTTCGTCTCCTATTGTCAGTTAATCTAAATATAGTCGGCAGATTAGCCGACACCGTATTGATAAGTCGAGCAGAAAGCACAGAGCTTTTCACATGTTGATGCTAAAAGCATTTTTTTAAGCTGCAGGTTCAGCATTTGCTACAAATAATCAAGCGTCCACCAAAAGAAGGATCTGTTATTGCATTTTAGGAAATAAAATGTTTATTATCTTTTTTTAAAAAAGGAATTTAATTGTTTGACATATTTTAATGTATTCTGTAAAATCTGCAGAATGTGCCAAGTCTTTTTATGCGATTAATCGTCAGAATAATCAGATAATAAATGATCGTCAGTTTCTCTGATTAGAAACTGGTGAGATTTGTTGAAGATCTCCCTTTTGTCCCTCTCTTGTTTTCAAACTGATCTTACTAATTAGTTGAACATTCGTTTTCCTCTTCAGGCAAATTCTTCATTGTTTTTCTGTGAAAATGCAACACAAGCTTTTGTGTCAACAGTTGTGCTCCAAATGCGCAGGGTGTGTAAGAACACACACACGCGCAGTCGCGGGCCTCTGGGCTACCGCAGAAACAAAATCGCTGCGTCTCCTCTGCTGCTCCTGCTGCCAGTCATCTGATGGCTTCGCTCCGAGCCACTCCAGGCCGCGTTCGCCTCATCAGCAGCCCGCTCGCTTTCTTCCTGTTTTAACCGCAGCAAACTTTCCCGTCGCCGCAGGCCGTGTGAACGGCTGACTGGATGTCTGACTGAGCGGCTGCCTGGCTGGCTTTGAAAGGACTCTCAGACTGAGGGCTGATGTTTGGTGTTCTCTGCTTTCAGTAATTGGTAGGATCAGGAAAAGGGTGGCAGTGCTAGCGTCACTCAGGAATCAGGATTATTTACAGTAAGGAAGGATTGGCTTCTGGAGCGCCGGCTGGAACCTTAGGAGAAGAATTTGACAAAAAAAAAAGAAAAAATATTTGGACTTGTAATAAAACTTGGCTGAAGTTAAAGATGGCTGTCTATTCCACTTCCAGCTCTGGTTCATTTGTGGAGGTGTGAATGCACCATTGAAATGTAAATCAGAACTAAAATCTCCTCCTGAAAACCCAGGTTTCGGTTTGGTTGAAGTGGTTTGAACGCCGAGTGGACCAGAGACCGATCAAAAAGCAGGAAGTGGAGTACAGCGCAAGGCATTGTGGGTAGCAACCACAACAAACTTGAGTTGCGTTCGCAGGATAAATTGCTTCTGGTCTTTAATCAACAACAATAAAGAAATCCTACAAAAATCTGACTCCAGATTTGTCTACATTTTTTGAAGAAGGAAGCTGCGTCTTTGTCTTCTTCAGAGGTTTTCATGTTGTCTTCTTCGGTGGTTCTTGGTGCAGCGCCACCACAGGCGAGGAGGGGAACAGGTTTCTCAAAAGGTTTGGTTTGTTTGAATGCAAATGCAAAGCCAACGTTACATTGCATGTATGGAATGTGGAAATGTAACGAATGTTGCAGCTTTGGTCCCAAATCGAACCGTTTCTCCAGGTTAAATAACTTTTCTTGGACAACGCCACCTGCCTGGTTCTCAAATGTTTTACCGTGTCTCTAAATCACTACAGTTCCCTTCACACCTGTTGGAAATGTTGCCTTTAAATCAAAACATTTCACATTTGGCTGAAACATATTTATAGACAAACCTGTTTGTATTTTAAATGCAGAACGTATAAACATTTTCTGCAGTTCTGTCTTATTTGCTGCTCTACAAATTGCCTCTTTTAGAGCCTGTCTCCTCCAACACTATTAGATTATTGCAACAATGGATTAATCGATTTAATCCTATATTAGTTTGAAGATTTATTTATTTTTTTACTTTTAAAGGCATTTCTTCTTCTGATTTCTTTCCCAGTAAATGGCATTTTTTCGTCTGTATTTTCCAGTCAGTGATTAAGCGATTATTAAATGAGTTATTGTTATTTCAATAATTTCTTAATCACGATTCATCATCATTGATCTGATTAATCATTTCAATACATTACATACTTGGTCTCATCATGAAACCAAATAAAGTGGATTATTTCACCGACTTTGCTATAAATGTTGAGTAAAAATGTGGAGCTACAGCTGCAGTCGTCACTAATATCAGTTCTGCAATATTGCAATCGCAAAATATCACTTGCATGCAGCTCATAGTAGATTTATGCAATAACACACTGCATAAAAATGACATAGTTGGCCAGTTGGATGAACCCAAGAAGTTTTATAAACCCTGAACCTGTGGAATGCAAACCTCTCCTCCAGTTTGCATCGTACTGAAATCCGATTATTGGCAATAATGGAATTGCTATGGAGCATGTGGCTCTGCTCCGCGCTGCTTAGGGAGGGATGGAACAAGCTAAGTGGGAAAACAGATTTAACTAAAAAAAAAATGAAGAAAACATATTTCCCAGGTTGCCAACTCAGACGTTTTCGCTTATCTCCCCAAACCATGCTCTGCTTTCCATCCGGCCTAATCCAAACCCATCCTCCTGTTTGACCTCCAGGCTTCCCGGTCCTTGAGGGGGAACCAGTAGGAGTCGAAAATGTGCTTCTTTAGACGTTTGCAGGAAGGGAATCAAAATCTCGGGTGCTGCGTTGAGTCGACTGCTGGTTTTACGCATTTCCACCGTTTGCAGCTCTCCTCAGACGGTGTTTCACTTTCGGTGGCACAAGTGCTAACAGAGGAGAAAATAACAGCCTCAGCGAGCGCCAGGAAAATAGGGGTTATGAGTCCGGCAGTAGATAAGAGGAGAAAATGAGAAGGTGAAATGATTGTCGGGGGAGTAGCAGCGCAACAAAAGCAGCACTGAAGGATTCAGAGGCAAAGAGCTTAATGTGGAGCTCTTTTCTGATAAGAAAGCGAGTCTGTGAAAAGGAGGCAAACTCGGTGAGACGAGTGCCTGGCGGATTTGTAAAGGCGAACTGCCGGCATCAACCTGTTTGAGCTGAACAAGAGAGAGCAGCTTAACTCTCAGCCAGAGAGGCTGCTGGTGCTGAACTCATACACTAATCGAGCTTTTCTCCTTCTGTTTTCTCTCCCTGCCTCCCTGCGCCGCCCGTTCCCCAACATCGACCAACTCCGTCCAACTCCGTCCAGGTAAGAAACTTTTTTTTTTTCCCCCCCGTTTCTTCCTGGGAGTTTGTGTGAGAGTTTGTGGGAGGTCGGGTGGAGCGTGAGAACCGCCAGGGTGGCAGAGCAAACATTTCCCGGCAAATTAGCAGAACACACAAACACGTTTCAGACACTCGGCGCACGTTCGTAAATATGTTCCTTTTTAAAACCGAAGTGGTGACGAATTTTAGGTCTTCAGTTTACCAGTTTTCTGAAGAGGGAAGATCAGCAGGCCTGCTGCTGTAGTTTCAAGGTCATGTTGTGTTTTTGGAAGAATTAGACATTTTCTGCTTTATTCCAATTATTTTTGGGGTTTTTTGAGGTTTGTACAATGGAATATTGGGGCTGTTATTGATCAAATAATTTAAAAAATGGTCACTGATCCAGGAGTAAATTGCAAGAAACAAAATCTTACCAAATATTTTTGCCGAGTTTCTGTTGCAGGGATCTCAGCCAGATAAGAGCTTGATTTAAGTAAATAATTCCTTACTATGGATGGAAAAGTACTAGTTCTGTTGGAATTATTTACTTAAAACAAGCTTCTGTATCTTTCTAAAAAGTTACTTCTAAGTTAATTTGTCTTATTTCATGTGTGCTAAGATATTTGGAGACCAAAATTACTTGGTAAGATTGAGTTTTTTTGAGTCATAACGCAACGTGTGCAGCTTGGATGGCTGTTAGCGCCACTAACTTATTTGGAAAACCTTGCAGTAAATCTGCTTGAGAAACAGGAAACGCATCCAAATTTATCTACTAAACTCCTATTTATGTTTTTATTGTATATATTTGCGGTAATACTTCTTATCATTACTTATTCATTTATTTTTGTATTATTGTTGGAGCTTTGCAATGAAATTTTGCTCAATATGTACATTTTAAATCTACAGTTGAAAGAAAATAAAGTCTCCGTCTAAATGTCAAACATCGGTACATATTGAGGATTTATCTGTGTGTCATTCAGGGTTTAAGAAGGAAAATATGTAAAACTTTTTAAACACCAGATTGAGTTGATTAAATTTAACACGTTCATGTTATTTTTAGATGTAGAACTTCAACATTCAGAGATTATAGAAGGGATTATGTTTGGGTCTTCTGAGCTTAAAGTGAGCGCAGCTTCCTGAACATGCCCAAACCAGATTAATATCTATCTGATATCAGAGCTTTGTTGACTCACCTTGCAGCCATGTGATACCAGAACAGCTCCGGTCTCTCCCTGTGTCCAAGATGGCGGCCGGTTCATGGGTCACTGTCGGTGCAGCAGGAAATGAATCATTCAGGCCAATATTTAAGGTTTGCTGTTTTGTTTAGATTTGGAAATTGTTTGGTCCTGAGGACATGTTGGGCTTCTGGGACGCTCAGACAGCTGGAGGCTCATAAAACCAGACGTAGGCTTTTCCATTTGTCTAGAGTGGCTGAAAAATCAGGGTGTTTGTCTCATTTCCTGTTTAGAGCTTATGTTGTCGCTTAAAGAAATATATTTGCTTACATCCTCAAGCAACAGACATAATATATAATGGATTTTAATGATAAAAACTATTTTTAAGATGTAAGTTTTGAGGTATCAACAGTTCATCTCTTGGATATGCATAGTTTGTTCAGAGGCCGCCATCTTGTTCTACAGACATTTTTTACAGCTTTGGTTTATGTAGACTTTGAATTCAAGTCATGCTTTTGGGCCAAGTTTGAAAAACAATTTGCAGTAAAAATAAAAAAAAAGATTTTTGTAATCTGTTGATTTTGTATGAATTTTGAGTGAGTTCTGTGGATTTGTTGAAAAACTGGAGGGACTTGTTGATGTAATTTGGAATCTAAAGGGCCACATAAACAGCTAAGGTGGGCCAGATCTGGCCCCCGGGCCTCGAGTTTGACACATGTGGCCTGGTTTCTAGATACGAAACAAACTGAAAATTAACTTTTCAGCAAGATATGGGAGCTTGTTTTATGTCCCTTAATGGTGATGAAAACAGTACTAGTTCCACAATAAACTGGCACTCTGCCGTTACCTAGCAACGCCAGCCAAGCGCAGCCCGTCACCTAGCAACCAGTTCTAGATCCACTGGCTGATTATTTCACTTACGGGGAAAATGTGTTGTTATCGTGAAATAATCTGCCAGTGGAACAAGAACTTCCCAAAGCAAACTGGGGGCAACAGGTTTCCTCTAGAGTCGGCTAAAGGACCAAAACGTCTCCCGTCTCCTGGAGGACACGTCTGCTGGGCCCTGATTGGTGGGAGGTCCGCTGGTTGTTTGCAGCTGCCGGTGGGAGGCTGTTTGGTCTACTCTCTCTGGACTGTTTGAGGACAAACAGGAGGACTGAAAGCTGCTCCGCTCTCTCCTGTCCCTTCATGGCTGTTTCAGCTGGAGCTGGATGAATGGGACGTGTTGTGTCTGGATGTTTGTTAATGATACCCCAAACAGATATTCATATTTACACTCGGATGTGGCACAGAGCAGTTTTCTTCATGTTTCTAAGCCTTTATGCAGAATGAGCTTCCCCTGGCTCAGGGAACAGGACTGTAAACATGAATTGAGCAATATGTTCAAAGGTTAATGCCAGCAGTTTCATTTCATCTCAACTAAGCTGATGTTTGTACTTCCAAAGTCTGGGCTATATTGAGCAAAAGCTAGTTTTTTCCACGTATATTTACCTTTTTTTTTTTTTTTTTTTTTTTTTACATTTAATGTGTTTATAAATGCATGCCAGAACGCTGCATATGAATTGCATGTGTTTCAGGACAAATCTACAGTAAGTCTGGACAAAACATCTGAATTTTATTTAGCTATGGAAACAAAAAATACTCAAGCTAACTTTTTACTTAACAATTTGGCATTTTTGCTGACTTTGAAAACATTTAGCACCCTTAGCTTCCCCTAAATTAATTCTCTGGGTAACTTCTAAAGCGCTAATTTACTTGGTTGATTTGTAAACATGAACTCTGGTCTGCTTAAAAACCTAAAGGCGGCTCCAAAAGCAGGAAGTGGACTGCGCCGCAGGGCATTCTGGGTAAATGCAACCAAAACAAACACAAACCAGGAGAACGGTTCTTTTGCAAGAGAAATCCTACAAATTCAAAAATCTGACGCTAATACTTTATATTTTATAAGGTAAGATGTTACGCTCTGTGTCTTCTTCAGATGTTTTTGTGCCATTTCCTTTAGTCATTCTTGGTGCAGCGCCCCCACAGGCAAGGAGGGGAACAGATTGCAAACCACAGCAGCTGAAAATGTAACAAATGTTGGAGTTTTTGTCCCTATTGAACCAAATCTATCTATCATGACTAGCAGTTTGTCAGCAGCTTCTTATTCTTTCTATGTACGTTTTGATAAATATGAAACCTTAACATTGGTGTGTTTTCAGGACCAGCAGCTAGCTAGTTATTAAAACAGAGCGGTAAAGTATAGTGTAGATTACAGAGCCATATTGAGACTCTATCCCTCCCTCTTCACCGTCTCCTGTGAATAACAAACTTTTCTCACTCATTCTTCCCTCTCTCCCCCTCAGTGCCTCCTTCCCCATTCAATAAACTCGGCTTCATTTGCCGCGGCGCTGCAGCGGGCTGCTTGGCAGACGTGACGGCCCTGTCGCGCTGCGCTGACGGTTGAATGCGGCGCGCCGAGCACATTGGTTGCATTGTGCTTTTGATGAGGCCCTACATCTTAGTCACTCGAGAGCCTTCATGTGCGACTGTGTGTATACGTGTAGCTGACGGCGGGGGGCACGCACACCGTGGACTTCTGCGTGCAAAAAAAGATGCAAATGCAGCATTCTGGGAGCACATCAGCTGCACTTTGGCAGCTAGATTTGCCGCCAAGCAGCTGCTGACACAGGAATACAGGGATCTCTATTAATATAACCGCTCTGATGAGTGATTATTACCTGGCCGCTCGGCTCAACGCAATTAGCAACTGGCTAACATGGTTTTCTCTGAGGGTGAATCCCATTTCACGTCTTGTCCCCACCACTTAACCTCACCTCCATGATTTGAATGTTCCTGCCAAAGGGGGAAGGGATGTTATTTACAAACCTTCTGTCAAACAACCAGCAGCGTCTGGAAAGGCATAAAAACCTTCCTCACGCAACAGCTAATTACATCTGCATGTGTTTGGACTTATAACAGTCAAAAAGCACATGGAAGAAGCTCCTCTACTGCTTTGTTGACTGAACAAATGTTAAAGATCTGAATAAACATGAGATCCCTTTTGTTTGAAAGCAGTGCAGAAAGCAAAACTTCAATTAAAAAGACCTGGGAATCACTGAAATCATCAGCCTGCTACTGATTAACTCAGGCAACATAAAGTCATAAAGTCTAGTAGTCGTGAAATGACTAATAAAGATTAACTCAAACTACAATAATCTTATCAGTTCTTTGGAGGCAAAACAGAAAAAAGATTTTTGGTTCTAATTCTGGTTTGTTGTTCAGATTTAAGAGGTAAATGTGATCAAAACTTCTGGACCTTCAGCACCAGAGAGCCAAAACACCCGATTCTGTTCAAATGTGTTGAAAATATGCAGAAAGTACAGAGAACTGCATAAAGTGAAAAACTTTTCCTTTCCCTGTTTTAGAGTCTGGGTCGGTCCGATTGGGACCAAAAATGCAACATTTGTTACTTTTTTAGCTGCTGTGTTTCGCTTTCACACCGCACTGTCAAAGAAACCAATTCCCCTCCTCACCTGTGGGGGCGCCGCGTCGAGGACCACTGCAGGAAATGACTCTAAAACCTCTGAAGAAGACACAAAATGTAAACAGATACGGAGCAGCGCCACATTTTAGCGACTGGAGGATTTCTCTTTGGTAAAACACCAGGATCCATTTATTCCGCTTCCACTAGATTTGCACGTTTGTTTTGATTGTATTTACCCAGAATGCCCTGCTCCATAGTCCACTTCCTGCTTCTGGAGCTCTCTCCAGTCTGATTCACATTCAAAGCGGATCAGAGTTCACTTCAACCAAACCGAGACCAAGGTTTGGTCAATCAATCAATCAATCAATCAATCAATCAATCAATCAATCAATCA
>VMRN01000014.1:8700463-8798774 GCA_010277015.1 Poeciliopsis turrubarensis | reverse complement strand
TCAATCAATCAATCAATCAATCAATCAATCAATCAATCAATCAATCAATCAATCAATCAATCAATCAATCAATCAACTTTATTTGTGCAGCACATAACAGCAGAAAGGCGGCTTAAGGTGCTTCATGTAATAAAAAAGAAAACAGTCAACAATTGAACAAACATCACATTTTGATGAGTACCATCGTTAAACATCAAAATGTTGGTCTATGTTTAATTTATGATATTCAAAACGCTGCCTTGTTGCTGAAAATGGACTAAATAAATAAAATTACTTTAGATCGCAGCTTTTATTGGCATAAGTCTTAGTTTCCAGTCTTCGTGTGACTCTGTGGTTCTTGTTGAAGGTCATGGTACTGATTCTTTCCCAGGATCCATTGGGACTTTGGCTAATAGGTCGGGGAAACCCGTAGAAATGGACTTGAGCCCAAATCTTCAAGCTTACCTTTCAGTTTTGATCACATCGACTAAACGAGTCGCACTGAGAAACTTTAAGGTCTGCTGAGACCAAAGCTTCTTCCTCTTTAGGCCAGCTCTATTATCTCCTGCACTTCAATCATATTAAGTGCTTTACGGATTAAACTTTTGATGGACACTAAAACAATATCTGGAGTGCTTCCCTCGTCGTCTCCCTGAGGAAAAGCTGCTGATTCAGAGTGGAGCTCGTCCTCGCCGTGTTGTTCGCTCTCGTTTCCCTTCGTTTTTCCTCCCTGCCACACGAACGAACTCTCTGACTCGCACAAGCCCAGAACCGTCTTCCCACCTGATTGCTTTCCCATTTTTCTTGCTGGGAGATTTATGGTTAGGGGAATGTTGGAGACAGGCTATTACCATGTCCTGTTTGAACTCATCAGCCAGACAAAGTGTTCGGGGTGGCTGCGGCGACATTCGCCGGGCTCTTTTACCAAGACACAGTCCCTCCCACACCTCAGTTAACCCCACTTCAGAGGCTTTCTGCCGCACCGCAGAGTTTTTACTTTGCATTGCGCCGCAGCCCTGATCTGCATGCTGCTGGTTTCTCTTCCTACTGAAGGTGGAGCCATGTTTTCCCTGCACCGTGCCAACGTTCAGTCCATGAAGCGGTCACTTCACTTCATCTATAAGTGTGGAAAAAGTGTCAAAGTTTACTCCATTTTAAAACAAATTCTAGGAAGTAATGGCTTCACGGATGGTTTTGCTTTCTGCTTCAAGTTCGATCCATCTGATTTTATCCCAACAGTAAAGTTGATTTAATTCAAAATAAATAAATAACACGACATCCAAAAGAAGAAGGAACAGTTTTTTAAAAGAAAAACAAATTTTCCTGAGAAACTCAAGAAGGAAAGTTTTAAAAAAAAATACCCATAAAAGTAGAGACCTTTACCTTCATTTGACAACTTTTATTGATAATCAATAATGAAGACTAAGTCTGTCACATTAAGCAACGAATCGCTTCCTACATTTACATTACCTCGTTTTCTATTCTGATTATTAACATTTTGTGGAAAAGAAATTCTGTTGACGGAGACGTGATAAAACATTTCATTCGTGATTTTAGTTAACATGTTTTTTTTTTATCTTAAATATCTTTCAATTGCAGTGTTAAGAGCTCTTTATAAAATCAAACTTTATTTTTACTTTGAGAGTCCAAACTTGCATTTTCATGCCATTACTGAAATATGATATAAAAATTGTCTCAAAACAAAAATATTATCGTTTATCGCAATAATTACTGAGACAATTTATTGTTATTGTGACAGACTGGATGAAAATCAGGTGTGCTTTCTTTTTTCAAAAATGATTTATTCAAATACGATTTGCACATTTTTTCCTTCTCTTCTACGCTTTCTAAATCGTTTTAAGGTAATTTATGATTTTAATGAGAACATTAGTTTTATGTCCAATTTTTCAGATGACAGCAATGCTTTTAACTCGTTTCATTTAGTTGTTTCAGTACTGAACAACTTTCAGAGTACTGTTGCTCTTTGAGCTGTTTAGTTTGAATCAGAGAGCAGTGGCCTATTCAAAGCACCATTTTCTGTCCTTATTTTGTATAAAACCACAAAATTTACTTAAAACCTTGCAATAAACTTCATAAGGCTTCTTTTATGTACCTTTGGAAGATGACGACAAATAGATAAGTAGCTTCGTAAAGGTAAGAACACGTTTTAAAACAATCCTCCCAAAATATGTCAAAATGAAACCAAAATACCTCCATCTCCTTGAGACGCCCCGGTTCTTATGGTGGACGGCTGCAGCCTCAACATCTAAGTAAGGAGTTACTTCTCGGAGGCGAACATGCACAAACAGCCATCTTGGACTCGCCAGTTTACCCCATAAATGCAATTTTATGCCGTTAAATAAAGTATCCAGAGAAAACCAGGCCAGGCTTAAAGGATAAAGCTCCTGCTGAGGTTCAAACGCTGCGCCCTTCATGCTTCCCCAAAATGCTCATAAAACGGATTATTAAAACAACAAAACACATCTGTGGAGGAGCCTGCTGTGTTGTAAATGGTAAATCATTACCCAATCAAAGTATCAGAGGGTTTTAGGGAAGCAAAGCAAACAGAGATCATAAAACAATAAATACAACAAAAGTTCTCGTCTCATAAAATTACCCAATTTCACTTCTTTACACATTACGACACTAAATGAAACACCGAATATGACAACTTGGTCTGTTAGTCTTTCTCCTGTTATTATATTCATTTGTTTAAAACTTAATTTGTGACTGTATTTTTTTCTAGCAGTTTCTATTACACTATAAATAAGACTTTAGTTGAAGTGTAATTACTAAAGATAATTGCACAAATGAGCAACTAAGTTGTAGAAACAAACAGATCTAAACATCAGTTCTACTCAAATAAAGGGGAATGTTTTATAACATAGAAAATACTAATAAATCCAACTCTGACTAGGACATTTTAACCTTGAGAAATCTATTTATAGTTCAAAGTTCAAATCTGAGGATGGAAAACCTATTAGTGACATATTACTTTACAGCTTTAGCTTGTTTTAAACCCTGATAGAGTAATGTACCGGCAGACTTGATTCAATTGGGGGACAAAAATTGCGACATTTGTTAAATTTTCAGCAGCTGCGGTTCAGTTTCACACTGCAGCTGTTGTTCCCCTCCTCGCCAGTGGGGGCGCTGCACCAAGAACCACCAAAAGAAACGACACAAAAACCTCCAGAGAAGACGAGAGTGCAACTTAATTCTTTACAAAATGTAAACAAAAAGTATCATCAGATTTTAGTGGCTGCAGGATCCACAACATAAAAACATTTATTACAATAAACAGTTGCACACACTTAACATAACATTAAAAACATGGCACATTCATTCAGAAATGCACCATTATCACACTTTACATGATAAAATAATTCCATTATATTAGGAACATAGCACATTTTCACCATTATAACATTTTTAAACATTTCTTTTAAAAGCTCCAGCATTTGTTACTTTGACAGCAGATCCAGGAAATGCTCTACATGTTTTCATTCCTCTAACTGTAACTTTTGTCCCGCAATCCTGATTTTGTCTTTCTGCCATTTCTCTTTCTAGCACGTTTGTTTTGTTGTATTTACCCAGAATGCCTCGTGCTTTAGTCCACTTTCTGATTTTGGAACGGTTCACATATGCAGTCCAACTGCACCAGAGTTCACTTCACCGAGACGAAGGTTCTGAGACGGACCGGCTCACTTCTTTGGTCCGCCCAGAGTTTGATTAGGTCGTCATCTTCCACAAACAAACCAGAGCTAAACACGGCGTGTGTGAACACACTCCGTCTGCAACAGCTCTTAAAATGTACTCTGGTTTCTCCATCACTACTATTACGAAATGTGATCTTTCTTAAAGCTAAAAATCAAGACTTCACGTCTTTGTGTGAAGGGAACGTCCGTCGGACCGAGTGAAGTCGGTCTGTGAGTGTGTGAGCTTCTCAGTGGACGACTTCGCGTTGGGACAAGGGTTGTCACTTCCGGTCAGAAGTGTGTTGATCTGCCTGCTTCCCCGCTGCACCCCACACGCACGTTCTCATGACGTACTGTGATACAGCGCTGCACGGTTCCTGTATGAATTTAATTAGAAACGACTCCGCTTTGGTTGGAGACGTACAGGGAGGAGACGGCAGTCGGGTCACTTGCTGGGGGAATAATGAAACCCACACAGCTCACTGGATCGTCCGGCGCTCATAATAGCCTCCTTGTTTTATGTTATTTGTTCTTGTTTGGCTGATTTTGTTTTCCAAAGTCTTTTGAGTGCTGGAGGGCTTCAGTTTTGGCGGTCATCACCGCTCAAAGCGTCCGTTTGGCCAAGCCTGAATTCCACAGTTATCTGCAGGCAGCAGAAAGCGTCTCTGGGGAGCAGAGAGGGAGGAATTCACTCATAAACCCACCCACCGCTTTTGGAGAGGTGTTCAAGGAGAGCAGCGTTAGCCGGTGAAGTAGCCATGTATGTATTTTAGCACATATCAAAGCCTCCCAGAGAGACTCTTTTCCTCCTTTATCCCCGCGGCTCAGGGTGCACTGGAGCAATAGTGTTGATAGAGGTGTGTGCACACTGATAACGTAAACACTCTCAAGAGGCTTATAAAGAAAATGCTGCTGAATATTTCCCCTATTGTGCTGCAAGACAAATCAGCTGGCTGACGTAAATGGATAACGAAGCCGCTCCCTGAGCCAAGACGCTCGTTAAGGCGGCGGGTGAGGCCGCTGGACGTTCGGCGATCCTGTTGAGCAACCGTGGCACAGTCAGAGGTTTGTTTTGCTTCAGTCAACACAAGTGTCACTTGTCATCCCGGAGGAGGGCCCCTCTGAGAACCAGGGCTCCCTGACAAGTCGCAGTGAGCGAGATAGTGGGTGAGCGATGCCAGATTGGCTTTCCACTGCTGCTCCAAGCAGTCTGATAAACGCAGAGCTGGGTTGGAGTGGCTTGAAAATGTTACAGGTGTCACTCACTCATTCATTCTCTTAAGCACAAGCTGGGTTTCTTCCAAAGTGACAAGCCAGGAAACGCAGGAAAATAACACTTTCTGTCATGGCTTGACGAAAGTGTAAATTTAAAAATGGTTATTTATCACCATTGTGCTGTTTTTGGTATCCTTCCAAATGCTTCTCACTGCATTTTTTTAAAGGCAACCTATTACTGTTGGCTGAGCAGGTCTGATTTTAGTCTGCTCTGTTCTTGAGCTGTTATTGGGCGTCTTGTCGCTTCAAATCCAAATAAGCTGCTGCTGTTCAACGTTTCCACTCCCACATGAAAATGGCTGCAAACAGATGCGCGATTATAGAACTATGCATCTTTGAAAAGCATTAGCAGAGCCTCCTGCACATCCAATAAGAATGCAGCAAATGGTTTCTGAATGAAAGGCCAACAGCAAAACACTCGTACTTTCCAGCAGGATATACAGCAGTAAAACCAGCTGACCAAATGTGCTCAAGTCCCGCTTTGGTTGCTAGGTAACCGGGTCAGGCTTGGCTGGGGTTGCTAGGTAACGGGCCGTGCCTGCTAATTTGTGATGCTACATTTCAAATGTTTCTGAAAAGGCTCACTAAAAAAACATGAAATGTGTTGCCAGAAAAGGTTTTTTTTGTTTGTTTTTTTTAAGCGTTTGGTCTGTTTTTAGAAGCATTTTTCATGTTTTCATATTTCTTCTGCTTCTAAAAACACCCAGACCCTCTTTTATTTTTTATTTTTTTGGGCAACAAGTTTCATGTTTTTTGGTGTTTGGAAAAGGAGCCATTTCAAAACCCTCCTGATTTTTTTTTTAATCATACTGCAACCCCAGCCATGTTCCAGCATGTTTGTTCAGCTGGTTTTACTGCTGTACGCGACGTACAATGGCTGCTGGAAAACACAAGAGTTTAGTTGTTCACTACAATTCAGAAACAACCTGCTGTATTCTGGTTGTTTGTGCAGGAGGCTCAATTTTTGCTTTTCAAAGATGTATATTAGGGGTAATTGTGCATCTGTTTGCAGCCGTTTTCAGAAGTGAGCGTAAACGTTGAGTTGGGGGACGCGGCCACAACAACTTATTTGGATTTAAAGTCACAAGACATCCTTAAACAGCTCAAAATAGGAAGAACTGATCAGACTAAAGTCTCATTATCTATGAATAGTTTTGTTCAAAAAGTGCAATGTAAATATTTTGTATAAGACGTATTTAACCTGTTTAACAAAATACAACGTTTAAGGCATTTTCTTGTGAGTTTGCTTTTCCATCACTTTGAAAATCAAAGTTTGAAATCACAGTTGCTCCTCTGGATGAAAACATTCATAATTTATGGGCCTCCATTAAACAAATGTCAGTCAGGTCCTCACAGATCCCCTGTGGAGCTTCTGTCTCACGCCTGGGATTGTGTTTTATTTCCTCTACTTGTTTATTTCCTCTCTCCGTCTCTGAGCATCCAGATTCTTCTCCCCCCGTCGACTCGGCCATTCATCCGCCTGTTTCCTGGAGGTCTCTGGGTTTGAGGGGATCCCCTTCAGACAGAGTGTGAGTTTCTCTGGAGACGGGCCAGCGGCGTGAGAGCCTTTGTCTAAAGAGCGACCCTCTGTAGACTCGCTGTCAGGCTCGCAGAGAGGCCGGCTTGATGAATATCGCCGCTTTTCAGCGAGCCTCGCCTGGCGCTGCGGCTCCTCGGCCGGCCAGCGGAAAACCCCGGCCCGCTTCTTACTTCCC
Organism: Poeciliopsis turrubarensis; assembly: GCA_010277015.1. NCBI lineage: Eukaryota > Metazoa > Chordata > Actinopteri > Cyprinodontiformes > Poeciliidae > Poeciliopsis > Poeciliopsis turrubarensis. The sequence continues at coordinate 8,792,110 of VMRN01000014.1, read as the reverse complement.
CTCCGATTCCATCTCATCCGCTTCCTGCTTCTGTCGCTGCCTGAGCTTAATTATTATTAAGGGTTGTTGTACAAGGTTGAGTTCGAGGAGCAAAGCGAATTAAATCTTTCTTTAATGAGCGCTTCATGTGAACTGCGGTCAGCAGTGCTGCCTGCGGAGAATTTTCCACGTACATTTGAAGGTTATTAGTAATCTGGAGTGTCTTCGGGTTCTTCTTTCGTGCGGCTCACAGGAATTTGCTCCAACAGGGGGAAGCTTTAGTATGCTGTTGATGTGATTAAAACATGAGTAGTGTATCGATGTAGCCTTATTATCTCCTCTGCTGTGACCCACAGTTGACTGTTTCCTCCACAGGAAACATTCACAGGGCTTCCTCTACATCGGGGTGACCAAAGTGCGGCTCGGGGGCCATCTGAGGCCACCCCCTGTAGAGTTTTGGCGGCCCCCAACTGTAGTTCAAGAACGGTTCGAATTTGTCACATTCAGCTCAGATGGAGACTTTTTATTTGTAATCAGGATAAAATTATTAGCAACATAATTTTCTTACAATGGAAAATGTTAAGTGCAATTCAAAGTTTTTGTCTTTTTCTAAACACGTTTAATAAGTAGAAACTGTTACAACGTATCTGTGATAAACTGGGATCACTGACATGAATCCTACTGTCTCAGGCTTTAAGAAATTGAACTTTTTCTTTTTGCTGTAGCAAATGGTTACTTTAGTTATCAATTATTCTGACGTTTAATCATCTAATCGGATAAAAATAATGATCTGAAAATTCTAGATTCTTTATTCAAGCACTTTAACCATATTAACAATATTAGAAATGCCATAAAATATAAAAATAAGAAAATAAATGCATTTTATTGCCTTTAACATTTTGTTAGATTTATTTAACTGGCTAGTTAGCTCGAGACAGCTAACTTGAGCTAACTAGCTAGTTAAGCTCAATCTTAACTAGCTTAAGCATGAGTGTGCTTCAGTTAGCTCAAGCTAGCTATCTTGAGGTAACTTGCGAGTTGGTTTTAGCTAGCTAGCTAACTAGCTAGCTGCAGCGCTGCAGAGAGCAAACGAGGAGGGAGCAGGAAGCTGCAGCGCCACAAGGAGTGTTGATTGACAGCACTAAGACCCTCCTCCTGAGTCTGATCGGTTGTTTCTAGTTAGCACTGGGAGAAGGTGGATTAGCTTGATTTTAATTTTTTTCCAGCTTATCTGTCTCATCCTGACAACAAATATGTAAATAAAAAATTGAAGTTCCATACTGCAGCTATAATGAATGCAGTTTGGCCTTCTTGTTTAATGTTTCAGATACGTTTTGAAGGCTCCCTGGTTCTGGTTTTTAATCAGCGGTGCCGACTCACCCAGCGCCCAGAAAAATCCCAGAGGAAACCCTGAACTCTGACTTTGGTTTCCTGTGTTTCAAGCGGTGGAGGGTTGACAGGATTCTCGGCCGTTTTAATGCGCATCAAGTGAGTTTTGTATAAATGATGAGCCAATTAAGCCAGACTGCAGAGGTAGTCTGATTACTGGAGCTTACCGCCACAATGCGACCTAATTCGGTTGTAATGAGCGTGGCTGAGGAGGCCGGCATTACTCACTCTAAACCTCGTCCTGCAGAGATGAGCTCATTCTGTTGAAGCAGCGCTGTGGCTTTACAGATATCTGCCAAGTTCAGACAAAGTCATTGTTCATCAGGCCAAAAAGAGTCGGTGTTGTTGTCGTAACATGGTGAATCATGAATCAGACGGCAGACGGCCCGTCGTGTCGCAAGAACGTCTGGAAAAGCTGACGAGGAGCTTTGTGAAATGAAGCGGAGAAAATCCCGTCCTGGAAAAAAATGGATCCCAACACAAAAGGAAACGAGGTTTTATTTTTTTCTCTGCTGCTTCACTGAAATGGTTCATTTCTGATAATTAGCAAAACGTAAAGATGGAAAAACAACAAGGAGAAGAAACGGAATAAAGGAGATAAAAGGCCTGGAAAATATGAAGAAAAACATCATCCATTTATTCACTCATTCATCCGTCCATCTGTTCTTCATCCATTCATATTAATTTATCTTTTCATTTTACTCTAAAAGCTGGAAAAACTTTTGACTGTCTGGAAAATTAAGTCTGTCATCTTGAGGGCAAAATTTAAATAAATTAGAGAAACGTTAAAACTTTTTCAGCGTCACAGAGGAAACTCTCGTTAAACATTTTCCTTCACATTCTTCCAGTCATTCTGCCAGTTTGAACCCTGAAGCTCTAATACATTTACAGTCCTACTAATTTAACTAATGGATCAATTTTCTCCATTTCTAAATAACTTTTTAATAAACCACTTTTTTATTTTCAATGCATATCATTAAATCCTAATAAGACATTTCATATGCTGTTGTTGGATGTTAGATATTTCACGTGAGAAGCATCCTCATCTTAACTTCCTGAGTCCCATCCCGGCGTATGAAACCGAACAGGAACATTATCCCTTCCACTCCTGCACTCGTCCCCTGGTGGAGCCAGACGATCCGTTCGGTTCTGTAAATGACAGCCAGCAGATGGTGCTTCTGACAGCAGCATCCCAGGACTGATCTGTGCCGATGTCTTACCTTGCCTGAGGAGATCGGTGGAATACCTTCTATGACTCATTAGAGGAGCATCAACGCCAGCTTAGTCACAGGTTAAAAGTTTTTGGAGAGAAGGAGCAGTGGCAAATTTTAGGCATTAATCTTTTCTCGCTGAAGAGCAGACGATTGGGACCTCTTGAAGTAACGAAGGGGAAAAAGTAAAAACAGAGCCTCCTGGGTGCCCCCGGGTGTTTTCGCGTGCCCTAATTAGTCCTGCATTTGCCTGAAACGTTCCCAGGCTTTCTCGTCAGGCTCGTCCCCCTGGCGTTCCTCTCATTCTCCATCTACATGTTTACTATATATATTCTCTCCGTGTTTTAAGTACCAGACTTTTCCCGATGGGAGTTGGATTTCCAACACAAATAGACATAAAGAAGACGGATGAGAACTCTGCTTGGAGAGCAGGAGGAGAGGCATAAACACCAGGCAGTACTATTAGCATGTGGCTCATGTTAGCACACTTACGGCCTCTTTCCAGCGACGTTAAAGCTAACGTTAATCTGAGTGCTGAGGAAATGGAGATGATGGCGAATGAAGATGGACAGCTTAGAAAGAAGCTAGCAGTTATCTTAAAGAGAAAATGGGTAATATTATGATTAATCGTGGAATGGAAACTGCCACATAGACGACAATAAAATAACTTCAGCTACAGTTTAATGTAGCTAAGTGTCACAGATGTCAGTTCATGATTAGATTAGCATTAAGCTAAGTCACATTTATTCTTCAGCTAACATCGTAAATAGCAAACAGTGATATTCTAATTCTTAGAACAAATCTAAGCTAAATATTTTTGTTTCTGCTTAGCTTAGCGCAAAGCTAAATTCCCGCTTAGCTTAGTTCATTGTTATAATAATCCAACATAAAGCTAAATCTGAAATTTGAAGGTCATGCATATTAACACAGAACTTACTTCTGTGCTATTTTAGCACACAGCTATTGCTGGATTAGCACAACGTTAGCGTCCCACTTATCACTCGTACATTACCACAGAGCTTGATTTAAGCTAACCTACGGCCAATTCCTCCATTTCTGACCTTTGTGGTTGTCATGGTTACACATTCTAACTATCCAAAAGCAAAAAAAAAAAAAAAAAAAAAAGTTTAAGTAGAAATCCAACAGAAAAGTTAAGATTAAAACAGAAGCAGAACTTACTGCTGCCACCATGAGCGTAGAAAATGTTAGCATAAAGCTAAACTCCCACACAGCAAAGTAGCCAATTAGCCTGGCCAAAAAATAACTTCCCATACAGCTTAGTCAGACGCTAACTTAATACTTAGAAGTCCATTAGCATTGCAGAAATGTAAGCTTACAGGTAGCTAATCTTATATTAGCAGAATTTTAACTTTTGACTTAGAATAAAGCTAATTTAGCTTTGAACAAGAACATTTCAAAAGAAGGTACCGAGCTGCAGGGTTACAAAAATCAAAATGTGGCACCTATTTCTTTGATCCTTGCTAATTGGAGCTACGGCGTTCAGAGCGTACCGTTTTATTTATGTCAGAAACAAAACTATCAGCCATTAACTGTACGGCGCATTGCCATTACCAGCAAATTAATCTAGTTTTTCATTACCCGCCATTGCTGGGTTATGGGTGCAGAGCAGAACGGAGAAGCATACGACTCCTCCCTGCGGCCTCTAAATATAAATCTGTGTGACCTTTTTATTTCCCCAGATGTACCACTGCAAAGTAAATTGCATCAGCTTTCAAAAAAAAAAAAGCGTTACAGCTTTATTCTCTCTCATCTTGTCTGGCAAATTGCTCTTTTCTCATTTCCAAGTGAGGGTGATTTGTTTCGCAGCTCTGGTTTTCAGTTTTATTCTCTTTTTCTCTTAGACAAAAAATGTTACTCCTGTAATTGTGGAGAAACGTTTGTGCTTTCTATTCCTAATTTCTTGTTTTTGTCACCATTACCCTTAGGAAATAAGCAGAAGTATTGCTCTTCAGAGAAGCACTATCTGGTTTACTTTGCTTTCCTTTTAGCCATTTTTGTAATACTTTGGTTTTATTGTCCATACAATATCAAAATCTTTTTTTTTTTCTCATTGATTTGGATCGTTAGCCTAACTACTAAAAGCAAGTTTCTTCACACGAAAGTCAAAATAATTTAAGCAATTACTCGTAACTCATTGAGTACAGTTTACAGTTTACAGTTGGGATTTTTGAAGAAATGTTTTTGCAATCATCTTTCATTCATCGAATAAAAAGAAAAGCAGTCCTCCAGACTGCTTCCTATCCGATGAAAAGGAGTTAGTGATGCACTCCTCTATAGTTGGAGGAAATAATGACTCCCCAGAATGGTGTATCTCAACAATTACTGGATCCCATTTCTCAATGGTATGTTGTTTTAATGGTATGTTGTTTTAAGACCCTTGTGGCCTCCGCTGCTCATTTATTTCCCTCTGCACACTTCCTGTTTATTATAGGAATCCTAAAAAGAAATCCAAGACCTAATTTTAGGCTGAGGCTTCCTTTCCGAGCCAAAAAAAAAAAGATGTTATAAAACTGTTTTCATGGACTGAAGTAGTAATTAGGGCATTAACCTACATGTTTAAAATCTCTGGAGAAACACTTGACCACAGAAAATATGTTACATTTAAGTAGAAAGAACTGCTTCACCTCAAACATCCTGGTTTTATATTTACGCTCTCAGCTCACAATTATTAAATGTGTCTCTGATATAAACCACTCGAACAGAAACTGTTCTAATTGAACAACTTCTTCAAATTAAATCCTTCTAATTCATAATCAGGTACAACAAAGATTTCTAGTATTTTTGGATTATTATATACCGTATTTTCCTGACTATCCGTTGATTTGGGGGCGTGGCCTGCAGCTGTTTGGATTTAAAGTGACAAGACGCCATAAAAACAGCTCAAAACAGGCAGAACTGAGATTAAACTTTATGTAAGAATGATTTTGTGTAAAAAATGTAATGGACACGTGTTGTATTTGTTCAGTGACGCATAATAGGTCACCTTTAAGACAATGGACCAAGCAACGTAATCTCTGAAGACAGTGCACCCTCTTGGCAACATGAGAAACTGCAGGAACGATTAGTCAAACTGAAAGAAATATTCAAAGTTTTAACTTCCCACAATTATTTTTACTAGCCAAATGGGTTCAACAGCAAATATAAATGTCAGAAGACCATTCTTTAGTTTAAGACGCTCTACAGGAGCAGTTCATGCTGCAGAGATTCAGAGTCAACATATTGTACCTCACACTTACTCTGTAAGTGTATAACTGAACACAATGTCTTCCTCTTCCTGACAAAATGTTGACAGACCATGCTGCCTCCTGATGTGGAGAAACTCCTGACCTTTGGCATGAAATACATGTTGCTTCTGGGTATTAAGCAGCAGAAACCCACCAGAGGCAGCTCTGCAGCTCTGGGTGATGTGGATGAAAAAGGCCTCAAGGTTGGAGGGAAACATTCAAGGAAACGCGTTCCGGTCTGAGTTTGTGTTTGCATTTGGACCTCAACCCACGCCAGGGGGATTAACAGGCCTTTAGGAGACATCTTTGTCCAAATGCTGCCTTACAAATCCATCACAGAAGAATCGCTCATGTCGGTTCGAAGGAGGCGTGTAGATCATCCGAGTGCTAATTAAACGTATTTAACCCGAGGTCGCTGCTAAAGAATACAACAGAAGTCCAGACTTAACCCAGCGGAGAGCAGAGGAGAAAGCAAAACAAGCCAAGGCTGGAGGAGAGAGCGCAGAGAAAAAGTCTTAAACATCTTGTAAATGTTTTATTTAGCTGCTTTGAACATCTCCCTCTGAAGACGTGCGTGTGTGTGTGTGTGTGTGTGTGTTTGTGTGTGTGTGTGTGTGCAATGCCACTGCCTACGATGACCCACTTATTACCAAGGATGATAGTCAGACTAGATAAAAGACCAGAAGTGCAGGGAGCATCTTTATTCTTCATACTACATCTTTTTTCCTTGTAAATATCCAAACATATTCACAGTAAATCAGACGTATTAGAGACATATATTTTATAATCTCAGATTTAATCTTCAATAAATCAACCTGGATTGAGATGAGGGATTTTTCTGGATGATAAATTGCCCCAGAAGTTATTGCGATACATGATTATATTGTTGTTTTGAGACCAATTTCAAGTACGGTAATACAATCAATAAACTTCCATTTTTACTGAACATTTAACACTGGAACTCAAATATCCAAAATAAGCAAACAGAAACAACAAATAGTGAATTATTTAGTCTCTGTTAACAAAATTGTCCTTTAAAAAAGGGGTAGTTGAGACCAAAACGTCAGATTGAAAACTTTTATCATCCACTTTTTGGTAAAAACAGAGAAAAGAGAAAAAGTCAATATGATCAATGATTAATTTATTTACTGTTTATTATTGGAATAACTATATAGTCTATTTTTAAGCCAACAATCTAAATGAGACCTGCAACCAGGTTGGTTTATTGGTTCCTTGGAGCTAAAATCTATTTTTGTTGTCATAAAATGTAATTAGTTGACATGTGAAAATATTGTATCTGTAAAACAAACAACCTCTAAGGCTCCTTTTAATTGCTCTTTTACCATTAAGAGTATATTAAATCACTGTTTACTTCCTCCTCTCCATGTCTCACAACGTTATTAAATGTTTTTTCATTACTCTAATAAACCTGTTTGCTAAAGTAGCTAGTAGAAGAAATGTGATCTTCACAGCAGTAAAATGAGAAGGAAAATGTGTGAATGTTGCTGGTTCAGAGCGAACGGCGGTGAAGTGCGCGGCGGGTGTATTTATACAGGTGAGCAGATAAACAAAACACAATGGGCTGCTTGATGCTTAATGAAAGTGTAGCTTCACGGACAAACCGGAAACTAAATCTAAATATATCAGCTGGTAAACGTGTTTCTGTGTGTGACGAATGAAGGTGTCAAATCCCTTCATTAACATGAACACAAAAGGTGTAAATGACTGGGCTATGTATAGTTAATTAAGTTGACTGAAGATGAACACAAACTATAAGGGTATTTGTGAGGACGTCTCGTTATTATTGAATTGAATATAATTTCAGATTTTTGTATAACTTTTCTTCAGGTTAACATAGAAAGCAAGCTATTTTCTAAACTACAGAAAAGTTATTCGTTAAGATGCTCAAATATGAAAAATTGGATTGATATTGATATCCGATGGTAACACTGCTAAGTTAGATTTACCAATATTTTATATTATCAATTTTTTTCATCCGATTACTTGATTAATCGTAAGAATATTTGGTAGAATCCTTGGTTACTAAAATATTAGCGGCCCTGATGTAGTATCATAGCTGGGAGCAGAAAGAGGAAACTTGAACCTTTTTTTCAGCAGCTTTGTGATTTGAAAAGATAAAATCTCTGCGGCTACCGGGGCAAGCACTGTGTCTATTCTAACTCATAATGTCGCTGTTATGATTAGCACAACTATTAGCATTTATGGCTTTGGTAATTGGACTCTCAGTTGGAGGTAAATCTATTACCGCAGGATTAAACGGAGTAAAATGTTGGAGTAAAAAAATGCACAATGTTTTATTTCTGTTGAATTGCTGCTGTGAGTGTTGTCGAGATATGAAACCGCATCACATCCTCTTGAGTTTGTTTGTCGTTTGCGACCGGTTTACCAGGCAGACTCTCCATTTGAGGCTTTAAAAGCAGCGGCGGCGGCGCTTTGACTTTCAGGAAGTGTAAAGTGTGCCATCGTCGGAGTGCAGGGTGGGGGAGCAACAACACGGAGCTGCTGCTGCGGCGTCCCATTAAGCAGAATTACACGCTCAGATTGGAAACGACATTCCAGTTAGATCAAAGGCGGTCAGATAATTTCCCTCAGCTCTGTTCGGCTGCACAAAAAGCTGAGTCTTGGTGGTTTTTTAAAAGATGTGGTGACTCCAAGTTTGTGCTTTCCTGTCAAGTTTTTAACCGTACAACTCTAAACCATCATTCAGTTCTTTAATTTCTGATCCAAACAGCAAGATTATCCACTTTTGCTTCAATGTGGCAGCAAATTACACAAAAACTATTAAATAATGAGAGAAATAGACAGTTAAATCAAATAAATCACCTCATTAGATTACATAAAGTAGGCTAATCGGCTCTGTTTAGTCTGCTTTAATCAAACTATTGTTTATTTTCCTAGAAAGTTCAGTTTGTTTTCAGTGGTGTGAAATTCTAGATCTGGAAAAAACTATGGGTTTACGCTGAAACCCATTAAAACCTCTTGGTCATTCCACCAAATCTAAAATCAGAAGACAACTTCAAATATGCAAAAAATAAATAACATTGTTATTCAACAGCATATTGTTTCATCATAATAATTTTCTAATTTCTTTTAAATACAGGAGATTTAGATTATTTGATCTCACTATAAAACTTATTTAATAAATTGAGACCTTTAATTGAAATGCATTTTTCTATTGTCGCCACTCTGAGTGATATGTGAACGATAGAGCAGTGCATTCTGGGTAGGTACAGCCAGAAGAAACGCAAGAGTCTAGTGAGAGCTGAGAAATGCCTCTAAAATCTACTCCATTTTTGTTTACGGTTTTTGGAAAAAGAAAGTTGTGCTCATCATGTCTTCTTCTTAAGTTGTTCACTTATCATCCAGAAACTATTTGTTGGTTGTGCAGGAGGCCCCACTTCTGTTATTCAAAGATTTACAGTTAATTTTCAATTTAAAGTGCCCTAAAACAGCCAAAAGAAGCTCAAAATAAACTAAAATTTTATTATCTAAGACTAATTTTGTTCAAAAGATGGGATGTTTATGTTTTGTATAGGCCATAAACCTGTCCTATCCTGGTCACCGTTGAGAAAACGAGACTTTGAAAAAGATCAACTCCACATTCAGTGAACTGGACCATGTGGTGCTTCTGTCCTAGATCAACCCTGTCTGTGTTTCCTAACTAAAAACTTTTACCTCAGGTTACCTTTCCATGTTCCTGTCTTTTGAGGCTAAGAGGTAGGAATGTTTCTGGAAACCAAAACCTCGACTCTGTGGAAACAATATCCCTCCGTTCGTTCGCTGGGCTCTGCTCCACTGCACCGCAGAAATTTCTGACTGTGTCGCCTCTTAATGGAAAAGGGAATGAGGAAGGAGATAAACCGGAGCCTTGTTTACACAACGCATTTACATTTTTAAGATTCCCAGTTTGTATCCTTATGATCACCTGTGAATAAACCGAGACGGACGGGTTTGAAGGCCCAATGCCGCCGTTGATCACTGTCAAACGTTCCTCACGTCTCGTTTAGGTCCCCACCTCCGTTGCTCTTAAGTCCTGCACAGATAGAAGAGTAAAGAAGCAGCTGCAGATGTGAGAGAACGAGAGATCTTGGAAGCGCATAAAGGAACGTTTCACAGACCTGCATTGTTCAACTTCAATGTGGAGCCAGAGCTGCCTCTTCATGTTCTCTCCCGTCTCATTTATATTGTCTCGGAGGAGGGAAGAGAGCGTTTTGATGAGATTATTGCTTTTACAGGGAAGGACGTGAACTTTCCTCTCCATCAAACAAGCTACAGAGTGTGTTTTTAGATTTGAAACGGGGCTAATGTTTGGAGCAGAATGCACGTTAAGGTGATCAAGTATCGTTTAGGAATGCAGAAATAGTTTGCTTTTTGGCAGCAGAGTTTCCACAATGACGCTCAGGTTTTTAGTTTTTCTTTAGTTACTTCATTAGAGGCCAAAACCTCCACAGTGAAGCATTGAGCAGCTTAATTTATTTTTTCTAACATCATGTCCAGAGTTACTAGAACCCAGCCACAGTTTTTAACTCTTTTTAGAGAAAAAAATTGGGAAATATGCAAGACAAGTCCTGGAGGATCTTCCACCTGGAGGTTCCAGAGGCACCAGCAGCTTTAAATCACTGTTTGCTGCTTTGAAAGGACATTTTAACAGCTGCTCTCTTAATACAATGAATTTGTCTAACAGAAACCTTCCTCGTTACGCCTTTATCTGTACAAACCCATCTTTGTTCTGAATCAGCCACAAATCTCTTCACAGTACGATAACGCTTCAGTTTTTGTTAAATATCTAATGTTTTCATACCTTGTCATAAGGCACTGTCATGATGTTCGTCAGCCGAGATCCTTTCTCTTTCCCATATTGCTTAATAATGTGGAACATCCTTCTTAAGTAGATTTTCTTTAATAGAGCTCACCAGACAAACTAATCAACCAGCTCTCTGAAATTGATTATAGTGATTCAAAGAGCCCTGATACACAATACCATCTATAAATTTAATAGCACAACAAAAAATTTGATTTTTATGACACTTAAATCCAATTTGCATAATAATTTGGAACACAATATAGAACAGAAAACTGGTTTGGCTCTCAACTGAAAACAACTTCTTTTTTCTTTCCACCCCAAATGCTTGTTCTCCCCTGGGTGGAGAGCCTCATTGTCTGAATCAGAAGCTTCCACGGTTTTAGCACGCGATGCATGAATATTCCACTGCAATCCTCCCACCGCATAAGTAGAGTTTGACTTTTTATTCCTGGCCTCTTTGGAAGGAAAATTAGTCATCTTCCTCTCTCCCTGAGAAAATAAATGTGCAGAAATCCCGGCGGGTGACGGCGCAGAATCATCCCAGCAGCGGACGTGCCGTGACTCCAACGGCGCGCGCTGATAGGAGATGACTTGGGGATAACAGCTGCACCCGTGGAAATCTTCTCCGGGTAGAGAAGCGACACCTACTTCCTCCTTTTGTCTGCACGCTCCTCCATGTGTGACCGTCAGCGACGTACGAGACGACGCTTATCTCCGTCGGTTCATCAGTTAACAGGAAATCAAACCTTCTTGTACGTCAGATCTGTTTGCAATCGATTTGAATTCTCATCAAACATCACAGCAGCAGCAGAGCTGGCGCCTCGTGTTTACTGTATATCGTCGGGGGTGTCCAAAGTGTGGGTCGGGGGCCATTTGTGGCCCTAAAACTGATTTTTTTTCTGTTTGTGGTCCCCAACTGCAGTTCAAGACTGATGCATATTTGTTAGTTTTTATTTGTAATCAGGATAATTTTTTTTATTACAATAACTTTTTATGCATTTAATACAATTTACATGATTATTTGAGTCACAGTATAAATTTTGATTGAGTATAAATTAATTATAAAGTACAAACTTTGACATGTCATGACAATGAGTGACAATGCCACTTTATGTTTCAGGATTCAACAACAAAAAACAGTCAAACATTTCCCACACAGAGAACAGAACATTCAGTCAATTTATTTAGGCTTGATTTTTGTTTAGTAATTAGTAAGTGATCGGGGTGTTTGATTAGCTACCGCTGCTATTAGCTAATCTAAAACTGCAGTGGTTGATGAGCTCATTTAAACACAGTCTGCTCTATTGACGATATGTCAGAGTTGGTGCTTTGGTCACTTTTTGTAGCTAAACTGAAACATATCAAATTCCACAGCACATCTACATACTATGGTTGTAATAGTCAAGCTAGCATAGCTGACCTGCTTCACTAGCGATTTTTTTTTTTCTATAACTTTTTCCTGACCTTGTCATCTAGTTGTCGTAGAATAGACAATTAGTAGTAAAACACTGCGTCCCTTTTTCTTTAATATACATTTAAGACTTAGCGTCTTGATAACTTAACTGCTAACCCAATGCTAGTCATTGTTAGTGAGCAGCTTTTGGCCCTCCAGTGAACAGTCATCATAAAGTTCATCTGTAGCATTTATCTTGGCTCATCTTCTTTGTTTCTTGTTTAAATCGTATTTAAATCCCTTTAAATCTCCAGGTTTTAATGATTTCAGGTTCACTTGCCTCACTGCAGATGGCAGTCTGCGATGTTTAATTTACGCTCTGCTTGAGTGGAAAGAAGCATTCTTTTCTCTTTCCTTTTTTGCAGAAAGCACTCTGAACTCCTCTTCCTTTCTTTCCGTCTCCTTCCAGAGCTGCAGCAGCTGTAAATTGGCCTACTTCCATCTCCTGCTCTGTTCCCTCGTATGCTTCCATAATATTATTCTTGCAGGAGATATTAGCCTTTTGCTGAATCTGTCAGGCAGAAAGGATTTAGTGTTGGGTTCAAGCAATTTTAAATTTTTTTTTGTTCTCTGAAAAGACGTGCAACAGCTTGGGTAGTTTTTCTTGGTGCCTTGGTGAGATGAGCCCATTTCTCTCAAGTTGCAGGAGGCTTATTAGTTTTCTCTGCCGTTCTGCCGGTTCTGGTTTCTTTCTGCTGGAGCGGCGGCCCGGCTCATGATTGACTGTGCAAAACTATGAAGTGGTTTCGGAGAGTTATCGCCTGATGCTCTGCCTTGAAATAAGTGTTAGTTTCCAACCTGTAGCTGTTCCAGGGAGTCTTTAAAGTCTTACATTCATTTAAAAATGAATTTAACCTCATATGTCATGTTGGGTTTTTTTTTTGAGGAACTTGAAGTCGCACTTTGACGTCTTCATTAAGTTCTGTGACTCTAGACGGTAACTAGCATCAAGCATACCCAGGCTAGCTCGCAAGCTAGTTAGCTTTTTTTCATCTATCATGGGGTAAATACAAATTTATACAAAGGATTGTCTATCCTTCCTTTTCCTCTTATGTTCATCCTTCCTTACTTTTCTCCTCCCTTCTTTCTTTCCTCATGGCCATCCTGTCCTCCTTATTTCTCTCCATCTTCTATCTCTCACTTTCTCTCTCTCCACCTTTCATCTTTCTCTCTCTCTATCTTTTCTCTCTAATCTCTCTCTCTTCCTCCTTTCTTCTCTCCCACATCGCTGTGGCCACAGTTCCCACAGGCCCCAGGGTCACAGCTGTAGTCCGTCGATTTCTCCCCTTGACCTCTCCGCACGGCGCTGCTGAACAGCTGTTCCACACACACACACACACACACACACGCACACGCACACACACACTCTCTCTCTCGCTCAGAGCGCTGCAGGACGGGGCAGAAGGTTTCGGCGCGCTCAGACAGGCACATGCGGTCTGACATGAACATGAGGTCTCTGCAGAAACAGACGCTGCAAATCAAAGGAAGTCAAAGGAAAAGTTGTGCGAACACGACTCAGTGAGCTGCAGAACCACACTGCTGGGTCCTGGAAATCCTGGAAAGTCCTTGAATTTCAATTAGCTATTTGGAAAGTGCTTGTTATTCACATATTTACTATAAAGTGTAATTTAATGTCTGGAGTCTCTGGAGATGATGGTGCAAAGAAGGATTTTACAGGATTTTTTAGTCAGAGACTTCTTCCAATCCCCTGTAATACAGACTGCTACAGGAGCTCTATCTCGCAATCTACAATAACTCTGAAGAATTTTGAATTAATTTAATTTCCCTTTGCTTTCAGTAAAGATTCTTTAAATTTGGAATTCTTTTTTTGTTTTTTACAGTTGAGACCAGATATTTTCATACACCCAGCCTGTTGCAATAAACAACTGAATTAATCATATAATTATGATAATTGTTTAGGCACTAGTTAAGTTTCACTTTAATTACTTTTTATTGTGACATATTGACCAGTGTAATTAAAATAAAAGATGGAATTTAGTTTTTTTTTTTTGTGAAATTACTTCTTTCTTTGAGTCGATGTAAGAACATTTCAAAACATAAAATTTTGTTTTACATTAGTTTAATTTATTCCTGCATCAGAATGTAGAATATCGCCACAGAACAATGACTTATAAAAATGACAAATAACAGATAATAGTGAATTTAAGATCTCTCGTTTAGTTCATTTGTATTGTTTTTATCTCCAAAGTTTGGATGCTTGAAAAGTTTAAAAACTTACCTTGAAAATGCTTGAAAGGTTCTTGAGTTTCACTGTGGGAATCCTGACACTGAACGACTCGGCTTCAGTCCAAACCGTCTTCACTTAAAGGCTTAGCCGACCCTTTTGTTGCTCAGGGTAGGGACTGCTGTGCCCTTTGACCTCTGCCGACTGACCCCACCCCACTCAGGCCCTGGGTTCAGTCGTCTGAGACTCTTTTAGCCTCCATCTGTCAAACAGCTAACATACATCATGGGAGCTTTGGGGTGAAACTGAACGATGACATAACAGGAGGAATGTGTTAAAAGTTTTTTAGTTTTTAGTTTTTCCCTCAAAAACTTGAGAAAAAAGAAACTTAAGGGATAAAGGATAAAAAGTGAGAATTTTTAGATTAGAATCAGAATTATGAGATCTCAGAACTTCAACTTTTTTTTTTTTAATTTAGAGAAAGAACTTTAACAGAAACAGCCATAATTCAGGGTTATGAGAAGTAAAAATTTTGAGGAAAAACATCAGAATTCTACATTTTCTCGTAGAATTCTGAGAAATTGTTGTTTCAAGAGAGAAAAAGTCAGAATTTTTAGATTGAAATCAGAATTAATCTTGTCATAGAAGCTTGAGAAAAATTTCTGCATTCTGACTTTCTCAGAATTTAGAATTGGGAGATTACTTTTTTCTTGAAATTACTTGGAGGACAAAAACAAAAATTTGAGGAAAAATGTTATATGTGATGTTAGAACTGTGAGAAATCAGAGTTCCAAATTTTTTCTTGGAATTTCTCAAAAGAAATTTGAGAATCCTGATAAAAATATCAGAATTCTGACTTTTTTCTTGGAATTGTCAGAAGAAAAGTCTTTTTTCTTAAATCAGTCTTTTTATTGAGTTTTTTTTCCTTTCATGCATACAGTTTGTGAATACACAGAAGTGTTTATCCAACACAGAAAAAGAAAAGTAGTCTTAAGAGAGAAAGTACTTTTTATTTTTTATTGAAATCAGAATTATCAGAATTTATTTAAACCTTTTTCTCAAAATTCTGAGTCATTTTTTTCTGTGGCTCTGGTCCTCTTTCGCACAAAACCTCTCCGTTTCTAATTTATGGAGCTCTTTCCCTGTTTCACTCTCTTTTTCCTGAAAGAGTCATGATCATCCAGTTCATGCATGTTTCACACAATGAATGACGTGAAACAAAATTGCAGCGACTGGTTGTTAAAATAAAAGATGGTGGATCCATTTTATAGACTTAACCTCCCTTCATGGAGACCCGCCTCACTCTGCTTGAGATCGTTTTATTATTCTTTCAGACAGTTTGACGCATGAGTTGCTGTAATTACCGTTTAAGACTGTTGACGTAGCTGCTGGGTCAAACACACGCAACGTTCCGGGTCGGGTAATTTGTAACTTCTGGGTCAAACGCATTCAGAAGGAATTTAAAATCAGTGTTCGTATTCTGTGCCACAGCTTTATTTAAGAAATTACATGATTCATATGGGATCAGAATGCATGTTATTTAGAACAATCCAAGCATTTAAACGATTAATTGATTATTCAAATAATAGTCCAATAATTCAGTAATCAACTCCTGATTTTATAGCGGTGGCTAATGATCCAATATGTTTAATTTCCAGTGCATGGCTTCTGCTTTCCTCCTTCCAGAGCAATTATATTTTTAGCCAGTTCTGTTATTTGTGATTGAAACTGAATTTCTATTAATTTTGCGCTATAATGGAGGCTCCCTGGATTATTTTTACATTTTCTGAATAATGATTCTGTTGGAACCTGTTTAAGTTCTGATGTACTGGAGCAGAAAATCTGCCGCCGCCCGGCCTCAGGTGGCGCCGCGCCTCGCCTCGCCACCGCCGCCTCATCACTCGGTCGCCAATATTACGATTCACCCTCTGAGTTTCTCTTGCCGGTGAAGACGATGCAGAATATTAAGCTGCAGCTGCGGCGACGCGCCGTGACCCCACAGGTGACAGGTCAGAGGTCAGCCCTGACAAACAGCCACATTGCAGCTCACACACTGATCCACACACACTCACAGGTCTGGAGACGGCAGCTGAATCTGAATGCTGACCTCCAGCTGAAATCCAGGATCATGATTTCCTTCCTTCCTTCTGTTCCATTCTGTTTCATTTTTTATTCTCTCGTTTCTCCTCCATCCCTCCTTGTTTCCTGTTTTTTCTTGTGTCCTTCTGTTCTTTCTCATCACTCATTTCTTCTTTCCTTCTCCTCTTTTGCACTCATTCTATGTGTCCTTTCCTATTGTTCTCCATCCTTCCTTCCTTTCTCCTTCCCTACTTGTGTTGATCCTTCTCTCCCTCCTCATTCTTACCATCTTCATCTTACTTCCTACTTCCTTCTTTCTTTTCTCCTTTCTTCCTCTCTTTCTCTATTTGGTTCTTTCATCTCTTTTTCTCTTTAGATGTTTTTCATTTCCTCCTTACTTCTTCTCTGACCTTCTTTCCTCTTTTTCTGCCTCCCCTGCATTCTTCCAGCCTACATCCCTCATGTCCTTCTTTCTTTCCTTCTTCAAATGTGTTTGCATAATTGATGCTTCTTTCTTCCTTTCTTGCATCCTTTCTTCCTCTTTTTCATCCTTCCTTCCTTTCCTCTTATCGCCTCTCTGTGTTCAGACGTTCCTCCGTTTTAAATCCTGAATCATTTCGATGCGTCGCATCAGAAACTCCCGGCTTCTCTCCCGAAAATTAAACTGCAGCTGCGGCGACGAGCCGTAACCTCGGAGGTGACAGGTCAGAGGTCAATCCTGACAAACAGCTCACACACCAAACAAACACACACACAGTCCTCTACAGCAGCAGAATGTGAATGCGGACCTCCAGCTGACATCCATCCATGATTAATGAGCCGCCTGGTTAAGTTTGGGCTCCTTAATGAATCCAGTTTGAGAAGTTGAGGAGCCTATAAATATTTGACATGTCTCCTGAATGTGTTTGCATAATTGATGCAGGAATCTAAATTGAATCATAATTGCATCATAGTGGACATTTCATTCCCTCCTCCACCTCTTGCCTCCATTATTTTATTTTTTTCTGTCCGTTCTCATTGATGTTCCCCTCAGACCAAACGCGGCCCCTTCGCTCCAACTTACGCAACGCACACGCGCAGACAGGGGGCCGACAGACAATCAATGCGATCTCGGGGTGTGACTGACACATGGCACTGATGAACTCACTGGGTAGCATATCGCTTCGCTCGCCCCGCCGCCCTGATTGACAGCTGTACCTTCTCCCCATCTCTCTCTCTCACACACACACCGTCTCAGACATCACGCTGCTCTCCAGTGTCATGCTGTGCTGACATAGTCTGTGTTTGATGCTGATGTCAAACTCGCTCACAAATGATTTGCTGTGTTCCTGACTGCCTGTGAGCGCGAGAGTCAGACGGCAGCAGAGCTGGAGGAGGAATCGGGAGCCGTGAAAAAAAAGCTGTTGCTTAGTTGAAAATGTCGGGAAATTATGCAATTAGGAAGCGTTCGTTAAATATTACAGTCACAGTGTCAGCTGATTTTAACCTTCTGTGTCTTTTCTGTCGTTTCCTGACTGACTGTCTGTGTATGTACAGTTAGCATAGCCACCAATGACAAGGGGTAAATGGTTTTCCTGTAACGTGTTGTTTCTCTGCCACTAGCATATTTAGCAGCGAGAACATGAGGGTAATTGACAGCGCTAAGACTCTACTCCTGTCTCTGATTGGTTGTTTCTGGTGCATTTCTTCAGACGGCAACAATAGCTCAATGAGGAAGTGGAGGAGAGTGATTTTCGAGCAGAGTATTTGTCTTATATTTTAAAAACGTATAATAAAAGTTACATTCCGCAGCTTTAAGAGAAATAAATCTGGCTGAACTTTAAAGACTGGACTCTTCAGGACGAGTCCATGTTCATAAAAAACTCTCCTGGAGCGACTGCTGCCAGAACCCAATCATGCACTGAATTAAAAAAGCAGCTACCTCTCCAAAGTCTGCAGAATAATCAGATAGAAGAGCTGGTTTATCTGCACTGCTGCTCTGGATTGGAGCCTGGCCTCCGATTGGTTGCGTTCAGGGTCCCAGGTGGCTCCAAAACCCCGGCTTTTATTTTGATTTAGAGGAATCTTCAGTGGGAATACATTAGAGTGTTTTGCAGACCAGGAATTAGGTGCAATTAAGTTCCTCCTCACCTATTGGGGGAAGAGTTTTGCTGATGTTTGTCTGCAGATGGGATCTTGATAATGGTCAGCGGCGCTTTGAAAATAACAACGCTAGTGTGTGTGCGGTTTATGCTTCATGACGTGAACAAAAGTGTGAGTCAGAGTGTGAAGAGACTTCAAGAGTTTGGATAACAATTTATTAGAGAGAGCCTGCAGCGGCCGCGATGTGGATGGATCAAATTAAAGCGTTTCTCTCTCTGTCTCAGTGTGTGTGTGTGTGTGAGAGATGAAAGGCCGCCTCAGTGAGAGGTATCTCTGGCCTTCTCTTTGCTCTTCGTTTCAGTGGCTCAGATGACGAAACGTGTCAGTGTTTAAAAGGGGGACCACCGCCGCAGAGCATGTGCTGACATGTTTAAATCTGAGACCGTCTCTCACTCTCGCGGCGCTCCGACTCACAAATCGTGCAAACCGCCGCGCACAGCAAGGCGCAGCTGGGCTCCAGCGAACATCCTCGGAGTCCAGACCCCTCATCCTCAAGATCACACAGTCAAGCGCCAATTACTGACTCTATCTCTGACTGTGAAGGAAAACAGGCACAAAGAGCAATCTTTGGAGTCATCTTGTTGCCTAACAGACCCATCTCCAGAGGAAATTATCAAGGGGGGAGCAGAGTAAACCAGCTTTTACTTTAATATAAATACATAAACAAACCTTTACGTGACCTTTCACATAAAATAACCATTTGTATTTGAAAGTGACATGTACAGAATGTTGAGTAGTTATGCTCAAACGATTAGAAATCTAAGAATCTAAGGTTTCCAATCTCTGAAGTTTATTTTTTTAAATGCAAAATCAATCTACTCAATGAAGAGTAGAAATAATAGTAAAAAAAAAAGTATAGTGGAATAAAAAAGTAAATTTTTACTCAAGTACATGTAACCAGTACTACCTATTTTTTGATAAAAGGTGTAGCCCACAAGCTTAATGGTTGACCCTTTGCTCGTGACGTCACGCTCTCCAGAACTCCGCCCACTCCTCCATGACAACGCTCCTTTAAAGCTAGTCCTAAAACAGACATCTGGTATACTAATATTTTTATTTAGTTGATTTCAATTTTAAAATTATTATGGGTTGCTGTAGAAAGAGGCAAGGATGCAAACCAAACTAGTCATTTTATTTTATAACTTTTAATGAGAAAAGATGGCGGCTATTCACAGCAGCCGACTCGGCTGTTGTCGCGGATTTGTAGCGAACACTTTCTACAAGGTAAGAATATTAACGTTAATCTACTTTATAAGTAAGTGTGATTAGAATAACGTCAAATATTGTATTTTGGAGAAGGAACGTATCTAACCGTTACTAACCGTTAGTAACCATGGAAACAGCCGCGCCGTCGTGTAGCCCAGCATGTATGGCAGAAACCTGGTTAGCCTCTCATCTTTTGTGTTTTTAATACTGCTCCGGTGTAAGAGGAAATGCTGTTTATGACATGGTGACATTAATCATGTGACGTGAATTCATTCAAAGTCGGTAATTTGATCAACACGTCAGGAGGAGGGAGGTACAGGTCGGTTACAAAGCAAGCTTCTGTAAATACTATGAGCCCCAACCAGGTGTGACGTTCACAAATGATCTTGACCCGAACAAGTTCAGTGGAAACCGTGAATAAACTGGCAAAAACAACTTTGGAGCACAATGACCATCACAACCCCTCCAGTGATTTAGTGACGTAGTTGCCAAGAGTCAACAGAAATGAGCTAGTCGTGACTTTAACCGAATTTAACGACCTTTCTAAACTCACTCTGTTGGCTTGGGGGGGAGATCGGCTAAGTTTATGTTTTGCCTAATATCCCTGAATACTTGTGAGTATGGAAGTAAATATGTGCCATCAGGATTTGAATAAAAAATGCCTCTGAAATTTGAACGTTGTATATTAGTGCTGGATGCTAGGAGGGGCTGGATGCCAGGAGGTAGCGAGACGTTATATGCCAGCGCTACATGCTGTAAGATTAACAACGAACCAAACCAAACCCGTGTTTTGAATCGAGCTTTAAGATAATGTATCAAACTTCAGGCGCAAAATGAAATATACTACAGAAATATGAAAGCATTAACTCACCGTTGGATTAGCGTTCGCCTCCATAGTCGCCAGCCTCGGTGATGCTGGTATTTCCTCTACATGACGTGGCGTCTTGTGATTGGCTGGGTGTTGGACTCTGACATCCATTGCTCATGTCTGTGAGCTGAAGTAACCTTGCCATTTTTAACATTTTTAGATGCTGAATTTGAGACCGCGAATTTGAGCAAGTTGAATTTGAGGACACTGAAAATATTGCATTTGAATTTTGAAAAGTTGAATTTTTTTATATGCTGAATTTTTTGACACTGAAAAATTAAACTGGAAAAATATGTACATTGAAAATGTTATCACTTTGAAAAAGGAATGTGAATTTTTTTTAACAAATGAAAATTGCAACCATGTGCAAATAATGACACTGAATTTTTTTCTAGGTGAAAAATATATCCTGAATTTATTTTAACACTAAAAAGTAAACACTAATATACAATGTTCAAATTTCAGAGGCATTTTTTATTCAAATCCTGATGGCACATATTTACTTTCATAAACCAGCCTCAGTATTAACTAACTCATAACTAATCATTCTGATAATGGCTGGAAAAAATATATATATATAAAGAGAGAGAGAGCCAGAAGAGGAGCTTGCAGTCCTGATTTTAAAAAGAAGTTTATTAATATATTTCTTTGAAATAAAAAACACGCTGACTTCAAACATTGGAAAACAACTTCAGTCGCTCAGTTCTATACTCCCGTTCCTCACTGCACGTCATGGTGCCTCGAATGATTAAATGATGCCGTTGCAAAGGGTCAATAATTTGGGTCATGCAGAACTGATCTGATCGTTACCATAGCAACAAGCAGAAACAAGACATTCCCCCAGTGACCTCATTGTAGTTATGACCTTCGAACTTCAGCATTGGTTCTCACAAGGATTTTCAGGATGGCAGATATGTTGGTTGGTATGTGTTTCCCCCTCGGCTTTGGCCTCGGCTATTTAGACAGGGATGACAAAAATGTTTGACAAACTTCTCCCTGAAAGAGATTTTGAAGAAAGTACTGCTGAGGAAGAGATCACTTACACCGAGTATGATGCATTTGACACATATCTCTTTAACCCATCCCCAGTTGGGGATGGGTTAAAGATATGCGGTCTGCTTCTCAGGTGACAATGAATTTGATCCCTGTTTTTTTTTTTACCCGTCCCCAGTTGAGAAGCAAACCTCGATGCATTCGATTCCTTTCTTTTTGAACCGTCCCCAGTCGAACACGATGTTTTTGACCACGATGTCTTTGATAGTTATGGTTTTGATCTGTCCCCAGGTGAGAAAGTGTGTAAAGAAAGTCCCCAGGAAGACAGCGTTGTTCTCAACAATGATTTCCCCATTCTCCCACAAGAACCAACGTCCCCGGCTGGGGACGTTTGGTCTGTGGTTGAGGAAGAGGTCACTTCCAAAGACGATTGGATTGGAAAGCAAGAATCTTCAATGGATGGATTTGAAAAATTTACAGAAACCGTTGTAGAGGGAGGAGGAGGAACAATCGTTTTAGAGGAAGAAAATAAATTTAATCCCCTAAAAAAAACATCTGTAAGGGAAAATACAAATAAGGATATACGATGGGAGCCATTGTTGTTAATTTTCTTTACACTTTGTGTTCTTGTTGTTATTTGTTTTGTTGATTTTTACATGTTTGCATTTTTTGTCATTTCTCTTTGTGTCATTTCTATTTTTTCGTCAACAAGCAGTGGATGCTGAGGTTTAAATTTAATTTCTTTTATTTGTTTCAGGTTCTTTGTCAGGATTCCTCCCTCAGTCCAAAAAGATTTTGTGCAAATTTGATAATAAATTGGCAATGGAAGAAAATGTTAATTTGATTATCATAACAATGATAATGTTACCCTGCAACCTTGGGTGACAGAGTAATGTATTATAAAAGATCTTCCTCCAACATGTGGTGCTGTGACACAGGAAAGATGAGACACACACGTTGAGGTCTCGTTAACATCCAACGGAAGATTTATTCCTTGTTTGTGTAAACATACTTCATATTTAGTACTGTATATCTTTTGTCATTTTTTAAAAAATCAAAACAAAAGTACGTGCATTTGTTTTTAGCCACTCCAACAACTTTCCTTCTACACAGACAGGATATACTTTACTATTTAAACTTCCCATAAGTACTGGAGCTAAGAAAGACGTTACAAAATAGCAATATTTTATCTAAAAGGAAACATAACTGAAAAAAACCGTAATGCTCCCCCAACGGCGCGTCTCCTTACTAACTGACACATCAACGGTCCTTAGTTACAATGTCGTTGGTTCTGAACAAGAAAACTCAATTTTACCGAAAAAGAAATTAAAATAGTGTAAACCATCTGGAAATTGTCTCGATCTATACAACATTTAACAGTTTAACGGAAACTAAATAGTCTTTTAACGTTTATCCACACAATACTCTTCACAAAACGAACAACATGACTCACTAGTCGACTTCCTTTTCAATAATATATTCAATTCTCAAAAGTAATCTATATTCAAGGGTCAAGATACATTTTACTAACCTGTGACACAGGAAAGATGAGATACACACGTTGAGTTCTCATTAACATCCAACGGAAGATTAATTCTTTTTTGTGAGCTCTCTTTTCTATGCCACCAATGCAATGCGCCCCTAGTGGTCATGTGGAGAATTGCGTGGACTAACTGAAACAACACTTAATAATTTGTTACAACAAGAAATTAAAAGATACAAAAATGAAAAATTGTATTAGGGGTGTCTATTTTCTTACTTATTGTCTTCACCCCTCTACAATAATAAATAATTATATTAGTATTAAAATACCAATATTACTATATTAATAGTAATATTAGTATATTTGTACTTATATATATATATATACACACAGAGAGAGAGGAGCAGCTGTCGTTTGGGCTGAAATTGACCTCACCTCTGACTGCTGTGTGGACGGTAGACGTAACTGAAACACTGCCTCAGTCTCTCGGGCAGAGGAAGCATCCGAGGGGACAAATTGAAAAGATTGCGAAGTTAAAGCCGCCTTCGTGGCAGGAAGGGTTCTTGTTATCAGGGTGTTTGAAAAATATGCAGTGGGAATCAGGGATGGCAGGAAGTGTAGCTGCAAGCAAAGTTTCTGATGTAAGTCTGCGTCACGATTTACATTCCTGCCAAAAATATAGTATCCCCCCCACAAGGGCTTGTGTTGTTGATATTAGTCTAAAATTGTAGATGTTAATAGGCCTATCATGGTAACAAAGGTTTAGTACAGGGGTCGGCAACCCGCGGCTCTTTAGCGCCGCCCTAGTGGCTCTTTGGAGCTTCATCAAAAATGTTTGAAAATGGGAAAAGATGGGGGTGGGAAATATAGTTTTTGTTTTAATATGGTTTCTGTAGGAGGACAAACACAACATAATCATTCTTAACGTTTTCCAATGCTATAAAAATGTGTAGAAGAAACATTCAATTCCACAATTCTGGACCGAATCGTCTGCATTCGTTGCCAGTGTGGAAGGATTGCTTGAATGTTTGCTCTGTAGCAACATGTTGTCAAATGACTGAAAGAGTCATTTGACAGGCTCCGGACGCACCTTAATAAAAGCGAACCTACAAATTTTTGGGAAAAAAATAAAAAAACTGAAAACATACATAAATAAGCGCTACAGTAATTTTCATCAGTATACATTTAGAATGACACTTAGTGATATTATTTTGTTTCGTTGCTCATGGCTGCGTGTCAAAAGAGAAGAGGAAGCTGCTATGTGTCACTATTGCACTGACTTGCTTGGCATTTGCACAGAAATTGAACTTAAATTCTACTCATTTATATACTTTATGTTTTCAAAAGGCTGCCATTTTATTACACTCTGTTGGTTGTTTTTTTGATCACACGCTTAACGGTGATTATTCACAAAGAGCGATTGACGTTATGCAAACTGCATTTGGGGGCAGATTTTCCGAGTTCCAAAAGGGGAAAAAAATGACACTTTCCCTGTCGCTCTTCACAATAAAAATGATATCAAAAATCTGATTTATTTATTGCTAACATTAAATAACATGTTAGCTAACATTTCAGGACCATCTGTTTTTAATCGAGTTTAAATCTCCTTGACGTCGACTCAGCAGCTGTCCACAAAAATAAATTGGCAAATCTATAAATCTCCAACATTCGTTTCTGCGGTCTTCTGCCGATAGTTTACCTTACAGAAGGTAAACTAAAGCACCATCGTACAACAGAAGAGTCACGTGGTGCGTCATTCCTTCCAGGACGCACTGCAGGAAAAATAAACATTTAATTATGTGTATACACTTAGTCATTTTGATAATACGCTAATATAAACACCTAGAGTCTGTTTTGCCTTCATTATAAGCCTTATATAAGGCTTTTACTTTTTTGCGGCTCCAAACAGATTTGTTTTTCGTTTTTTGGGTCCAATATGGCTCTTTCAACCTGTTGGGTTGCCGACCTCTGGTTTAGGAGAACCAAAAGGACCAGACTGAAGGCTTTTGTTAACCAGATTTTGGTAGAAGGAGAAAAACAATAAATCATTCAAATTAAAATTACTGAGCTGACTTTATTTTATCATGTGATTAATTACTTTATTACGAACCTTCATGTTTTTATTTTTAAAAGAAGATCAATCCAAACCAACCTGCTTCTATGTGAAAATATAAACTTTGTTAGATCATGAATTAAATTATTTAACCGTTGTGTCATCCACAGTTTTCACTCTATGCAGTTCTTTTTTATTTCAAAGCAGCTACCATGCATAGTGGTGAAACTTTAACTTACTCAACAGGTTGTTGCTAGGTAACCATATAATGAATCAGCTATTTGATTCCACTAACCTTGCTTAACTGGTGGCTGTTAAAGGTCTTTCCTCTGCCTACATTTCCCAGAATGCTGTGTGTTTCTGGCTCTGAGTTCAGTGAAATTATTCAATGTTCTAAATCAAAAAATCACTTTATGTATTTTCTGTTTAAGTCCAAAGAATGCTTCATGAAGAGGAAAAAACTTAAGTCACTCCAGTAGTCAGATTTATTTAGAAATGTCAAACGTGATTGGGATGTGTGTCTAAAATTTAGGTCTTAAAATGCCTTAAGTTTGTTTTAAAAATGTAATTTGTGTTAATCAGTCTTAAAATTTGTCAAGGGAGGACAATTTAATGCAGTTATTTTTCTGCCAAGACGTCTCTGTCAGGCAAAAGTTTGAGTCACACATAAACATCTTCGTAGATTGACGCATTGAAGGATAATAACGGCCAGCTGCTAAGATATCCGTGCAAGCTAGGTAGCTAGCTTTGTTGCCTCTGTCATGGGCATTTTGCCATGCTTCATTGTAATGTAGCAAATTCCCTCAACCATTCTTTATTTTTAAAGTTTTTTTGGCTTTGAATTTTATTCAAAGTGGGATTAAAAAGTCTTAAATTTGATTTGCGGAAACCTTCATGCTTGTCAGTGTGAATTAAGATTTAACACATAAGTCAAAAAATGCGCCATGAAGAGGAAAAAAAGCATATAAAAGTGAATAAGTCACAGGGCCAGCCAAACTGTGAAATAAAAAATGTGATTTATAGTCTGGAAAGTATGCTAAGTAGAACCCGATGAAGCAGACTAAAACATTTCAGATGATCTAAGGAAGCTTAGCTGATACATTTTTTGTTGGTCTGGAAAGGATAATAAAGCAACCTAATAGTATTTGGGACTCCACTGGGAACCATCATCTACAAATGGGGAAAACATGCAACAGCTGATTCAGGACGGTGCCTGGCCTATTAAAATAACTTCTGGGGAACATTGACAACGAACCCATGAGGTCACAAACGAAACCAGAACAGCTTTTAAAGCACAGCTGGCCTCACGTCCCTTCGTTAAGGTCAGCATTCATGATTCAGCAACAATGAAGAAACTGGGTTTTCATCTGACGTCTCTCACTACGTCTGGAGTGAAAGTAACACGAAAATGTTCATGAAAAGAACAACGGTGAAACGTGGCGGGGTTACAGTTTAGATGTGAAGCAAAACACATTTCAGTAGAAATTTCAACATACCTCAATGAGAGCTAATGGTCTTTATTTGAACAAATTGTTTTAATATTGCTTGGTTGTCTGACTTTTCTGCCATTTCCTGTCATTTACCGACTCACCTGCATTTAGTGCATCACTAAGATGCACTAAAATAAAATACGTCAATAACTTATTTTATTTTATTATGCTGTGATAAACAGTTGTCGTACACTGACAACATGCTAGCGAATGTTGAAACAGCAAGATAAAGGCAGGTAACCATAGCAACCGGTGAGAATTTAAAGGACAGCTCTTTCTGCAATCAAATTGTGCTGTGTTTACAAACAAATAATCCCTCTATAAGGGGGAAAATACTTTTTCACTCCACTGTAAGACGATGTGTGGACGTTTTATTCCACACGATGTTCTGGATTCGCTCGCCGTCCAGCCCTCATTTCTGTCGTTACATAGATCCAAAACAGATAAACAAAACCATCAGAACAGCTTAGAAATCCCATAAACCTGTTTGCTTTGTAATTCATGCTGCAGCGCTCAGCAACAGGGGCTTTCCAGGGAAAATCTGACGAGCTCATCGTGTATTGGCAGCAGAGATATTCTTAATATACATAAGCAGAGGAGGGGGATGTGCAGTGCCTGCATTATTGATGGACCGTAACAATTCAGACATTTTCTGAATGTCTGCAGGTAGTTTAGGATTTGTGAAAATGATTCTGGTGTTGTGATTTGACTGAATTCAGTTACAGTGACAGTGACTGAGAACTGCAGGGAGGAGAAAAAAGTAATAACCGATCCATCAGAGGAAAACGCTGCTGACAGGCAGAAAGATCTTTCATATTGAGGTCTTGTTCCAGTTTGATCTATCCTCACGTCAAGATACTTTATATTTAACATCATCTATCAGAATAACTTATATGTGATACGTTTCAATAATGATGTTTTGGATTTATATCCACATCCTTGTCTTAAATCACCACCTGAGCACTTCTGATAGACAAATTACGTTACAGCATGATTGTTTGCATGAATTCTTGTGTTTAAGGTAAATATGATTTCTTTGAAATTATGAATTAAAAAACTGCTAGTATAGAGCAGCTTTGAGTTTTTTGTTGTTGTGATTTTGTGATAATTTTTTTTGCAGAATCTTAGGCCATTACAAAAAATAATGGGCAGAGCATCCACATAGTGAAAAATGGTGGTGGCAGTACCGTTGCAAAAGTTTTAGGCTCCCAGTGTGTGAAGCTGATAAAGACGCACCCCAAACGTCTTGCAAATATTTGGATATAAAAGCTAGCTAGCATGGCATTGACCTAAGGGCTTCATCTACAAATATACCTAAAAACAAAATTGAAAACCATGCAACCTTTAGCTTCCTCTTCAGAATTATACCCTCCTTTGTGTTGATCTGTCACATAAAATCCCAGTAAATTACATGAAAGGCTGCAGCTGAAATGTGGCAAAAGGTTAAATTGATATTCTAACTGTTGCAAGACTCTGAAACTGGCTTATGTCATCATTGGCTGCAATAAAATGTGTATGTGTCTGCTGCATCAATCATTTAATGGATTCCTCAACAGGCCTCGCTTGTCTATACACGATGGCTTGGCTTTACCCTTTTTCAGTGGCCTTTTCTTTAGATTTAATGGTCTTTCTTCACGTCTGAGCCTGTGTCGTTTAATTCATGACATCTAGCTTGGGCTTATCCAAAGGTTTCTGGAGGTTGTTGGAATGTTTCTCACACGGTTGCCAAAGTCATGAAATTAAGACATAGTCTGACTGCTCTGTGTAGTCTGGATATCAATCAATAGACAATAATTAGTTATGGTATGACATCTCCATGCTCCATTCATCTTGGAAGGAGCAGCAGCTTCAGAAATTCAGCAGAGAAGAATTATGAGCTCATGTATTAAGACAGGAAACCAGATTGATAAATATTTCAAAATTAAAAATCCCAAACATAATTTTAGTTTTTCAGGTTTGCATTTGCCATCGATTAGCTTCTTGTATCATCATAAGTCAGTTTTCATGATGTTAAAATTCCCTCTTAATTATAAATAAAATAGTGTTTACCTATCAATAGCTTATATTTAATAACTTAAATGACTTGACTTCTCTTTTTATCACTTATTATTACATAGCGCAATCTTGGAACTGCTTTAAATTATTTAAAATTACTTAAAATAATTACTTAATTAATTTTTTCTAATATCAATTTTGTCACTACTTTGACTACAGAAGCCTTTTTTACTGACTAGTCAGGTCGTTGTCGCTTTTCTCTATTCTTTAAGTGGTACAAATGACATATGCCTGAGCAGTTTTTTATATCAAAAAGTGCCCAAACACTTTATTATAAGTTTCTTACCCTCTAACAGTGACAACCACCTGTACGTTGACCAAAGGCCTATTACAAAGATTGATAGCATTTAGCATAAACTAAGCAGCTAGCTTGTAACTGATGCACATTTTATACTCAAGTTGTAAATACATGAGTATTTTGAGATGTGAAAAAGTCTCTAAACATTTTATTATATGTTTCTTGACTTTTAACGCTTTAATTGAAGCTAGCCTAAGATTGTTAGCGTTTACCATCAACAGAGCAGCTAGCTTGTTACTGTTGCAATTTTTCTTTAGTTTTGCTGCCCCATTCATTTATAAACACCTAAATTTTAGTCAGTTCTCATTTTTTTCACTGCTGTACAGAAACTCTTATTTAGCATTACATGCTAGAATGCTATATGGAGCTAGCATAAGCTGGCAAATGAACACAAACTAGGATAATGAGTTAGTTTGTGCATGTATAGCATAAGTTATACGGCAATGGAGAAAAACTGAACAAAATTGACACACATATCTGGATGTGCTCACACAGATGCCAGCACACACACTTATAAATGCACAGCTGTGGGGTAAAGAAGTAGAGATGTAGCGACTGAACGGACATAAATGCAAAGCAACACTGTAGATGCTTCTGCAGCTCATATTTGTCACTCTACCCATGTGAGAACACATTATCTGCCTTAAATGTTTATACAGGGAAACGGCTGGATGGATCCCTGAATAACACACTCTCACATTCCCCTTCACCAAACTCTATCTCTGTTAGTCAGGACTGCATTTATCCGGCACATCTGTCGCATTCTCATGGGAACATGCAAACAATATGCTCCAGCAATATGCAAACACATGTCCTTAGTGGGGGTTTTAGGACTTTATTTTTCAGCTAAATTCTATTGTTAAACTTTTATTTCTCTTATTTTTCTTTTAAATTACGTGTGTGACCACCATAGTAATTATAATGTTTTAGTTCAGGGTATGAGGGGTGTCAAACTCATTTTCATTTTGGACCATATCAAAAACATAAAATGTTCTTAAAGGGCCGGATGTATTGATAAAACCCTTTGAATTGAAAGTACGGCTGAGGCAGCAGTCACTTAAGCTCCATGTTTTTGGCCAGTTTTGAGACAAATTTCAGTAAAATTTGAAAAAATGTGAAGATCTGTTGATTTTGTGTGAAATTTGCAGATTTGTGAAGAACTGGAGGGACTTATTGATGTAATTTGGAGACTCATAAAAAGCTATGGCGTTCCAGATTTGGCCCCTGCGCCTGGAGTTTGACACATGTTGTTGTTTTCTCATTGCAGTTTGTGAATTTGGTTTAACCAATAGTTTAAACCAAAGTTTGACAATTTAACAGTTTATTCACCAATCGTTTTTTATCAATTTGAGAGCCCACATGGTTCTGCTCATGAGCCGCCACAGTTTTATAGTCCTGATTTTGTTCCAGACACCCATTATTGAACCAACGCACACAGAAACTCACATTTGGAAGACAGAAATTAGTGAGAGAGTGAGGAGGAGTACATGAAAGAAGTCCTGGAGGATGATGAAAAAGGAGTCACAAGAAGCAGAAAATTGGATCTTTTTTCTCTCTGAAGACAATCAGACTGGGTGGGGTTGTGAGTTTTCATCACTCTGGAGAACCACATTTAGCTGATGGACTGTCTAGTTGTCTATTTGGTGGCAGCAGTGAAACAAAAGGAAACCCTGTTGCACCTTAACTAAACTAAACTCTCATTTTGTCCTACTGTACATCTATTTCAGTACATTTTATGCTTAAAACTGTGTTTTAAAACT
The DNA here is from genome assembly GCA_010277015.1 of Poeciliopsis turrubarensis. NCBI lineage: Eukaryota > Metazoa > Chordata > Actinopteri > Cyprinodontiformes > Poeciliidae > Poeciliopsis > Poeciliopsis turrubarensis. Next base: position 8,761,396 of record VMRN01000014.1, on the reverse strand, counting down.
GTGTTTTAAGCATGAAGCCAGACCTTCTCTTGAAAAAGGCTTCCAACTTCTGAACTTTGTTTTTATGTGAAAAGGAGACGTTAGCTGCGATTCCATTGACCCTAAAACTGCATAAATTTAATTTATGCTAATACATTTTTTTTTTAAATCATTTTTTTCACAAAATGTTTGCACTGGGCCTAGGTAGTTTTTCAGCTGTACCAAAATTAGTATATTTTCACGTCACACAAGTCATTTGATCAACAACTGGATGTTACTACTGATGGAAATGAAGAAGGCGACAGGAAGTGGTAGGATGATGGCAGTGCATGTTCATCAGTTACTTATTGGGTGTGCAAACTTATTCATGTGTGATTGTAACTGGATTTCTTATTTAATGAAAACGCCACAACTGCAAAATTCTCGAGGAAATCACAAGTTTTTAACTTAAAAACTTTATTAATAAAACATTTCACTTCATGTTTTGTATTATTAAAGGAACACCATTACATCACTGCAACCATGAACTGTTGATATGACAGGACGGATCAGTGCTTTCGTTTTGTTTATGCCAAATTTTGACTCTGCTATCTGAATGTTGCAGCTGAAATCGAGACTCATTGAACCAAGTAACATCCCATTTGTTATTGTCAACTTTTGATGAGCCGTTTTTAACTTTTGGCCTCAGATTGTTCTTGTTCTTCTCAGAGGAGCTTCATCTTGTGTGTCTTCTACTATTTACCCACTCTGCTCTGATATACTTTGGTTGTAGCAAGTGGTTATTTTTGTCCATCAAATCCACCACTCATGAGATATTTAATAGTTTTTCTGACTCTTAAAGGTGACCTATTATACTACCTTGAACAATTTAGGAGAAGCCTAGGATAGACTTAAGCTTAGGATAGACTTAAGCTTACGATAGACTAAGAACTTTGTGCAAAAAATGTTCATTACTCAAATAATGACATTACAAAATTCTTAATTGACAATGAGATTTTAGTCTGCCAAATCTAAATAAGCTTGCACTGTTTTTAGTTGAGATCCAAATGGAAGTACAGAAATTGAACAAAATGTGGATTTTGCATAGTAGGCTCCCTTTAATTTAAAACATGCCACATTAAAGGTCACCTCAATCTGATTTATTTCCCCTTCTGATGCGTCTCTTCATGTTGCTGATCCTCACCATAACAGCAACATACTCCTACATTACCAGCACAGTCATGTGCTTCTTAAAATAAATGTAAGTTCCCTCTTCAATACCTTCACTTCCTGACAGGACGATGCTCGTCTCTGAGTAATTATGTGCAAGTGAAAGCTCTTAATGACGGGTTACTATGGCAGTGTTGTAGCATGCTCTCATTAGGGACTAAAGACCCAATTCAGTTTCTCAACACTCATGAAAAGGCTGCAGAAGCAGAGGTCATCCTATTTGTTTCTAGTTTCATTCTGCCTGTGTTGTATTATCCGCTTGCCTGACCTTGCTTATTATTATACATTTGTGTTTCCAGTCCCTCAGATGTGGGCTACTAGCACTGATTCAGGTGGTTGTTGCACACACACCCACATATAGATGCAGGTTAATGAAAAAAGCAAGGTTCACACAGAAGCACATTGTGTCATTTTGATGGTTTTTATGCTCAAATAAAACTGAAGAGCTTCTTTATTGTAGAAAATAATACAACACAGCCACAACGGGAAGCACAGAAAGATGCTTCTATAAGACTCTTCAGTGAAAAGAAAACGATCTGTTTGGTGAATGATGTGGGAAGGTTTTCTTGAGAGGCTTTAAATGGACATAAAGCAACTTTTCAGCCTGTAAACACCTGGAAAAAATGGAGACAAATGCAAAGCAATCTGTATTATATTAAACATGAGGCGGTGGAACTGCCTGCTTAGACTTGTTACATGACTGTTGCTCATTAAACTCCACATTCATATTCATTGCCTTCAGATGCCGGTGGGTCTTGTGGGCTGTTAACTTACTCAAGCGGCGTCCGGGCGGACAGATGGTGTTGGAAATATGAGCTAAGATGGCTTCTTCGTCTCCGTCGACAGGTGACGGCACGTCGGTGTGAGGGCGTGCAGCTGTCGCCTGTCCTCGCCGTGCTCGTTTTTGCGAGTCTGTGCGATAACTGTGAGGATGCTCTGCGACACGTAGGTGTGAATGAGGGTGGGATTTTTATCGCCGGCCTTTGTGTTCCCACACATTAGTGGAGCGGGGCTTGAGAGGAGACGTTCGGCGGCTACCGGGTTTGTTTTTGGGAAGAAAAAACTGGAAGTCAACCGCTTGATTTAATCCGTATGCAACGCGACGCACCGGAGAAAGCATTAGCAAGCACTGTCACACTCCGGCACAAAGCACAGCCACAGCATCATCAATGGTGCAGGATCTATGTTAATGTCATGTAACCTTCACCTTGTATGGATTATAGTTACTTTAGAAATGATTTTCTGTCTCCGAAGTCTTTTAAACTCAAACCTTGAAACCTATAGGCTCATTTTCATTTTATAATGCATAGCACTAAAAAAAAAGGACAGTGTGTACAGGCCTGTTGCAAGAAATTAAAATGACCTTCTGATAATTTCTCTTTCTACCAGAAACTGGATGATAAAAATTTTCAGTCTGGTGCTTTGATTTTTTAAGGGACGATTTTGTCGAGAGACTTTGTAATTAATTGTATTTGTTGTTTCTGTTGTTTTGTTTATTCATCTTTGGATATTTAAAACGTCTTCCTATGTTAAATGTTAAGTAGAATTTAAAGTTGACTGGTCTTCGAGGATGTGTTCTTGTATTACCATTAAAAGTTATCAAAATGTTGAGTTTTTGAGCATTGACCGTGGTGAAGCGCCAAACTAGCAAATCCATTTCCCTTAATATGATTGGTTGATGATGTTGGCTTTTTGATTTCTGATTTTTGGTTCGATGAACATATCGGTCACCCAATTTGGCCAATGGTCTTGCACTTATTTTGTCCTATAAACACTTATTTGATGGAATGACGATCTATGATGAGATAGAAGAGGGAAGAAAAAGCAAAGAAAAAAATATGGCAAATTTCAATGGCACACAAGGTCCCAAATTGTGTCAAAATGGCTAATTTGGAAACATTTGTCAGCTAATATCTTTTTTACTATTTTTGCATAAATTTTGGTGCAGTAAATGGTCAGATCCTGCTGCATACTTTCAACCACATTCTTAAGGTGAAAATGTATCTCTTTATTTCAGTTTTATGTTGTGTGCTTTATTAATTTACTTTCACTTGTTAAGATTGTTAACTTTTAAACCCTGCAGTTCCTGAGATATTTTACTTTTATTCTTGACGTGTCATTTTTGGGCAAATTTCTGAAAAGGTTCTCCAAACAAGTGAAGATAATTTCCATAAACGGACAGAAAAAAAACTGTACTTACCAAAAACGGTGTGACTTTAACATTAGCGCAGGAAATAAGTGGTGCCCAATCAGTAAATAAGCCATAACAAAGGGACTCTCTGTGGTCAGAAAACGCTGAGTCAGTTGTCGCTGTGTCACTCTCAGGTCACATCTGTATTACAGTGTGATGCTGTTATCTGAAACACAGATAATTTGACGAGAGTTCAGAAAAACAGGAAGACTCTGACAGATAAAAAGAACAAAAACTGGCACTTCCACTTAGCCATCCATCCAATATAATAGTTTCCACAAATACCTGTCAAAACATGGAAAAGCAGCATGAACACGCAGACTGATGCACAGATACACTCGGTTTCTTCACTTCTATCTCGGTTTATCACACGGAGACGGAGCCAGCTGTGTGGTGGAAGCAGGTGTCACTCTCAGCTCATTACCCCTGGCAGGGTTGATCACCCTGTTTGGAGAGCAATAAGACACACCTCGCTGGAGAAATGGAGGGATCCGGGAGCTGCAGGAGAGACGGAGGGCTGGAGGAAGTGAAACGATGTCGAGTAGGAGGAAAAATAGCTGGCAAAGTGGCTGAAGACAGAAAGGAAAGAAAGAAAAAAGTAGAAACAGGATGTGAAGTGAAAATGGGATTAAAACAACCAACAAAAGATTCTTTTTTTTTCCTCGCTTTTTTCAACTGCCTTTTTTGAAGGACAAATGTACATTTAATCAAACAACAAAGATTATTTCTATATCACATTCAGCAACAAGGCAGTCTAAAGTGCTTTACGTCACAGAAGAAGAAGTCATAAAAACATACAGTCACCAGTTGAGAAAATGGTAACAAACATTACATCAAATTCATTATTACACATAAAATATGTTTGTCGATGTTCCATTCAGGGCCGTGCAGAGACCACTAAAGGGGCAGGTGCCCATAAAAAATAAAAGGGCACATCTAATCGCATTTTAGGACAGAATATTAACAAAGTCACACAGCTTTCAGAGTTTAATTAACAATGATAAATTACTAAATTGTGAGACATACAATCAAAGAACGTCTGCTTGGGTTGCTGTACTTGCAGTGGAGATGAAGACGGTCCATTCAGAAAAACAGAGCTGCATCAAACTTTAACGTGGAACTGCAGAAAAAAAACAAAAGCAAAAATTTCATTAATGCATGTCACTATGAGAAAAGACTACTCTTAACATAATAAAAGCATAATAGCTACCTTGTAATATTAAATATGTGTTCACTACCAAAAACTGCAGGTTGATGATGGTCAGAACCTTTACTTTTTTTGTTCTTACCTGCGGTACTGGTTCTGACCCAGTTGGTCAACAATCCACTACCTTTCGCTGCTTCTAGCAGATCCTTTCTTTTTTGTTTCTGACGTCTGTCTTTACGTGGCATCTTTGAACTGAAACAAGCAAAACATAATGAATTATGATCAGAACACAATAATAAACCACACTACCAGTTCTTTACCCTTGTGTTTAAACCAATATGTTTTTCAGTCCAAAGCATAACAATATTCATTTCAGAGAAAATGAGACCTCTCCTATGGAGTTCAATTTGTTTTACAATTATTCAATTAAAATACTAACCTCAATTAAATAATATGAAATTGTGATCAAGACATTTTGAATTGTAACATTTTTTTCAACAAAAAAACGTTTAGCTTAATTTTTTTAAAACTGAAATCACAAATTTTTATCTCATGATTCAAAAAAATTATTTGCACAACAAACAAAATTATTTGCGCATGTCAGAAATCTTTGCTTGCTATTCAAAGTTTTGCTTGTGATTCTCACATGATGCCTTTGGCAGAGCCTGAAATCAAAACCAAAGATTTCTGATGTGTGCAAATAAAAGTTTATGTTTGCCCCTTCATTAATGACAGAAGCAGTTTTATTATTACATACATTATATCTACCATGGCAGTAGATAACTCAGGATGAGTTATTTCTAATTCTAAATGAATGTCCTTGTTGGACTTTTATTTAAGTGCTCTTCTCCTTCAAGATACATTTACCTACCGCTAGAATAAATGCAATGTACATCATTCACCAAAGAAAATTAGAAAATCGGACATATATCCATGATGAAGCTGATTCTGGTTTTGTGCCCCTATTGCATCAGTAATACTGAAGAATGGCCGCCGTCATTAACAACACAGGGAAGCTTTTAGTTATCTTGCTTTGCTAGCAAAGTCATTAGCTAGCAGCTAGCTCATAGCACAACAACAACAGCGTAATTTCTGTATGATAAAAATACTGGATTAATAGATTAGAACAGCTTTTCCTCACCTGGCGTCTCCTCCCGCTCAGTAGATATTCAGAGATACTCAGAGAGCGGACGATATTTTCCTCTTGTTATATTTCATTTCTGCTTAAACCGCGACTCCGTGCCGAAGGAGAAACGATGCAACATTTAACGTTTTCCGTTTTCTGACAGTAGCAAGCCGACTCCAGTTTTTTCACCAAAAATAACTTTTTTTTAATTCGCCAAAAACGTTCGCTAGCTTGAGCTCCTCAGTTAGCCGCCTTAACTCACCGCGCGAGAGGCAAGTGCGTCGTGCGTCACGGGCAAAAGGTCAAAGGTAACAATGTGACCGGAGGGCTTATTGTGTTGTTTTTCTTGCAAAATAATAATAATAATAATAACAATAATAATAATAATAATGATAATAATAATTGCAGTACATGTGTAAGAAAAAAAAAAAAAGACCAAAAGGGCACTTGGGGTCATGGAGCAAAAGGGGCAGGTGCTCAAGCCCCCCCCCCTGCATGTGCCTGGTTCCATTTATTATACTCAAACAATAAACAGTTGGGGTTTTAGCCTTGATTTAAAGGAAATCAGTATTTCAGCTGATTTACATTTTTAAGTTGGACCTAATGCCACTTTAATTTTTCTTTCTTCGGTGTTACAATTAGAATTACTAGTAGATTATTATTGTTATTTTACTATCATTGTTATCATATTTCATTTTACATGTTTGTTATAACACTATGGTACATATACATTGGCAACAAATTGGTAATTATTCTGACGCTGCGCTTCCAATTGTTATTTACAATTATTAGTATTTCTATCGGGGCTGCACAGTGGCGCAGTTGGTAGCACTGTTGCCTTGCAGCAAGAAAGTCCTGGGTTCACTGAATAAAATAAAACCTGTTGTGTTGGTGAACTCACAGAGAGTTTGTGTCTATTTTGCAGATATGACTACAAGGAGATGCTCCACAACTCCACCTTCTGCTTGGTGCCCCGCGGCAGACGTCTGGGCTCCTTTCGCTTCCTCGAGGCGCTGCAGGTAAAAAACAAAAACAAAGTGAAGCACAAACACACTGAATGTCACCTGTCATTACTAGAAAGAATCATAATTACTCCTCTAACACAAATCAAGTATCTGTCTTATACTGTCAGGACATTTTTTTTAAAAATAAGTTGCATGCTGCAGCTTTTGCCACGCTGACCTGAGGAGCCTCACACCTTTCACTGCAGCATGGTGCAGGATTTTGAGGCTTGCTGGATCAGTTAAAACTTGTTAATGCTCTTATTTCTTAATCGAGACAGATTTCTTTTCTTCCTCCAGCCTCACTTATCCCCCCATTCATCCATTTCTCCACTGCACTGTCCTTTACCTCTCCTTTCCAAACACTTCTGTCCACAGAGTGCGTCCTCAGAAGTGTGCTTATCTCACTATCAGCAGTCACACACACATATACACACACACTGCACTTCACTCAAGAGTGAAATATGCCCTTTTCTCTCCTTCCTCCATTTGTCTGACTCAATGATCCATCAGTTTTGCACAGTCGTGTTGGAGATGAAGGGTGCAGAATGTGGAGGCTTTTGAGCTTTGCATGCGGACGCCGCTCCGCTTTGAGGTCAGCGCCGTCTTTTTGGTTCACGTGCGGCTGCTGCTGCCGCCGCATCTGTGGAGCCCAGGGGCCGGCGCTGCTTCAGACGACACCTTTATGACCCGAGAGTGACGGGGCTGTCATTACATCAAACTACCAACACAACACCTGTTCCCTGCAGCTCTCCGCCCATCCCTCCATCCCTCTGCCAAAGGTCACATTCAGCCTCACTATCTGCCCGCTTTTCATCTGTTTTTAAGTCTGTGTATCCACTTTCCTTTTGATCTTTTTATTTTTTATATTCCCTTTTCTCCTCATCAATCCTGCAGCTCACCACCTCTGAGTAATAAACTCTCCCACTCCTGATGTTACCATTTCAAGCTGAAGAAGAAGAAAATAGCCACACACAAAGGCTGAACACTTGATATTGGGTTCAAAGAATTTAAACGCTTTGAGCCCGCTCCGTCTCATTGATTTTTATTTTTATTTTTTATTATTTATTTATTACTTTGCGGCTCGTAAATGATTTAGAGATCTTTTCTGAATCAAGTAAACACACACCAACCAAGTAATTAAGATATTCTTTTTAAACATCTCAGACTTTGTACGAGTTGCTGCTGTGGGATCAAATGTTGTATAATTTGGTGTTTTTTCTCAACTTTATTTCTTCTGTTTTCACTGCAGAATAATAAACCACAGCATATCACTAGATACATGTTTGCTCTCTATATATTGCTCCTGATCTGGATGTACACACGTCTTATTTTTATTGATCAGGTATTGGGTCAGAGCTCTTGTTTTATATTGTGTTGCTCTGATCCCAGCATGTGGAACCTTTTCTTCAGGCCTGGATGATGATAAATCATTTTAAGTTTTTGTATTTTCAGAGTTTATTTTTGTCTCGTCTAAGAGGTTATGCATCTGTTCATTCATACATCTGTTTACTGTCTATTTACACATACGTCTGCCCATTTATGCATTCATCCATCCATTTATCATCCATCTGTCAGTTTATCTACCTGTCATCCATCTTTCTATCCTGCTCTCTCTCTCTCTATTTACCCATTCGTTCTTCCATCTATCTAGTTTTCTGTCTCTAATCCATATGTCCAAAGTTTCCCCCAGATAACTTCCTAAACCTGGCGGTTGTTTTTGAGTTAAAAAATGTTTAAAGTTGACAGAAAATTTGAAAATATATTTTGATAATTATGTGTTATTGGAAGATTCATATCTGAACACCAACCATAAAATCTTAAAAAAGGCAAACATAAAAAAACAACAAATAAATAAGCAATGCTTAGACTGATGGGGGCAAAGTAAAGCCTGGTGGCCCGCCAGGCTTATAATACACTGGGGCAAAAAAACTCTGTCTGTTCATTCATCCATTGTTCTGTTTGTCTTTCTTGTCCATCCTTCATTCATTTTGATTTTGTTTTATTAAAATAATATTAAAAATGTTTTAACAATAGGAACCTTGAAGATGAGGTTTTTGGGAATGCCCAACATTACCGACTTTAATGGATTCAACCTGAAAATTAAAGGGACTTGTGCAAAATTCTCATGTTGTGCATTTCTGTACTTCCATTTTTGTTTCCGTTGCTTCTAAAGGTAGTTAAAGTGCTCAAAAAACATCCAGCAGTTTGAAAAACCTCCCGAACTTACATCACAAATCACCAGGCTGCCCCTGACCTACTAACCCATTGTTAAACCCAGAGCGTTACCTAGCAACCCCAGCGGAACTCGGCCAGTCACCAAGCAACCAAAACTGAGTTCCAGCAGTTTTGGTCAGCTGGTGTTTACAGCTTCTTGCTGGAAAAGACAAGTGTTTTGTTGTTGACTGTGCATTTGTTTGCTGCCATTTTCCCATCTGAGTGTAAACGTGGAGTTGGGGGCGTGGCCAACAGCAGCTTATTTGGGTTTAAAGTCACAAGATGACCAAAAAGGAGCTCAAAAACCAGAATTCAGCAAGCTAAAATCTCACTATCTGAGAATAAGTTTGTGCAAAAAAATGTATTGAACATGTTTGGTACAGCTTTGTACATATCCAAGCCTTCGGTCACCTTTACACTTCTTCCCCCATATTTCATACTTAGGAATCTCATAAAGATGGGCAAGCTTATTTTGCAGAAAACCACATTGATGCATAATAGATAAAAAAAAAAAAAACATGGCTTCCCTCTTTGCGTTTCTCAGGCTGCATGTGTGCCGGTGATGCTGAGTAACGGATGGGAGCTTCCTTTTTCTGAAATCATCGACTGGAACACCGCCGCAGTCATCGGCGACGAGAGACTCCTCCTGCAGGTAACGCCTCGTGTGCAGCTGTTGCACAAAATCGCCTCCTGTGTCTGTCACCTGAAAGCTCCCAACAAATCAGCAGTCGAACCCAAACCTGGGCTGTCAGTCCGATCCTAGTTTGTTTCGCTTTAGGATGAGGTGACTATCAATAAAGAACTCCAGCAGCATACAAAGTCCCTCAAAACGTCTCGCAGTGCCTCATGTTGTTATGAGAGGGCAAATAAACAGACCAAGCCAATGAATTTGGTTGGAATTGCCTGTGCTTCATAGGGAGAAAAGTAATTATATGCTCATTAAATCTTAATTTGAATGAAGTACGTGATAATATTGTTTGGCATGAGGAACTCGGTGTGTGCAGCACCAAATGTGTTTAAGCCATCCAGGATTATTTTTCAAATGTATGTTATGAATTAAGATATAATGGATAGAGTGGCTATGTTTTTATTGTTATATTAACGTTCATATGATTAATGAGTATGTGCTACTACTTAATGATAAAACAGTAGAGAAAATGCTGCATATGCAGAGCTTTCAAATTTTTTATAAAAAACTTATTTTTTGAAGATCCAGTGCTTATTCGTAACCTATAAAATTTCTTTTTGTTGTCTCGTTCTTAAATAAAATACATCCCCATGTTTTCTTTTTTAAATGACACATAACTGTTGATAATTATTTATTTTGTGGTTTAGATATCTAAAATACTAACTGCATTCTATTATTTTATATCTGTTGACCGGGTTATGAGACACAGCGGAGAAACCTTGAACTGCTACTGTGCCAGTTACTCAAAGGTTGTTGCTAGGCAACCAGAGAGTGAGTGAGTCAGTTGTTACATCCTCCAGATTACTGGGATTATAGGTCATTTAATATTCTACTTACTGCAATCCAAAGACACAAAATCTCAATAAATAATTTTGGTCTCGTTTTTAGTGCAAATATCTCAGTAAGGTTGAAATAATGCAAACTCACTTACAAGGAACTTTTTAGCAAGATGTAGAAGCTTGTTTTAAGTAAATAATTTCTTTAATATGGACGAAAATGTACTTGTACCATTGGCAGATTATTTCACTTGTTACAAGACATTTTTCCCATGTTCTAAGTTAATTTATCTGCCTCTGGAACAAGAATTTTTTCATCAGTATTAAGGAATTATTTACTTAAAACAAGACTCTATAGCTTGCTAAAAGTTACCTTTAATTAGTTTTGTCTTATTTCAAATTTAAAAAGATATTTGCACAAGAAACAAACCAAAAATACTTGGTAAGATTTTGTGTTTTTGCAGTGTGAATATTCTGCAAGACATCCTATCTATTTATATTAATAACGTTTCAATCACAATATATATTCTTAAAGATTCATTGTCAGTTTTATTCATAAACCAAAATAAAAACGCTCCAAGGATCTTTTGAAGATCCTGCTTGGATATTTTCCAGCTAATCAACACTTTAGACCTGAATGGGTTAAATTTAAAGGTGAAGTCTGACATTTTGGTAAATACCCTATTAGTTTTCTTGCTGTGACCTGGATGTGAAATGAGAGTTGGTGCTCAGCAGGCTTGATCCTGCCATCTCGCTCACAGCTAAAAAGCAAATTAAAGTATCTCCCAAAATGCCAAAGCCTTCCCAGAGTTAGAGAAATGAAGGCTTGACTCTTGACCTGAGCTGAATCCTGAATGACAGGACTTGACCTGCTGCTTCAAGCATCAACATCTCAAGTGTTGCTCAAAGGTAGAAATAGCAGATTCATGAAAAAACATTACTTTTTGTCTCTTTGTTATGGTTTCAAAGCTTAACTATTCCTTTGCCAGCTCTGAAGTTAAACTTTCTTCAACTTTTGTTACATTTACAGGCTTTTAAAGTTACAAAGAGAGGGGAAAAATAGGAAAACCTTAAATACAGCCTTAAACTTCCTGACACAAATGCCCTTTTCCACTAAGCAGAACAGTGCAGGTCCATTTTACAAGTTACAAGACATATAGGGGTCACATTTGTCGCTACATCTATTTTGTTTTATGTGATTATAAACCACAGATTTTAAGTTAAACTGTGATACATCACATTCTTGTCAGTCAGTCTTTCTCCATTTGAAATTGATTTGCTTTTGCTGTTGCATCAATCTAAAATAAAACTCTGGCCTTGGTTCGATTGAAGTGAACTCTGGTGCGGTTCGAATTCATATGTAAAAAGCCAAGCCGACTGGAGACCGCTCAGAAAGCAGGAAGCAGATTAAAATGCAGAGCATTCTGGGTAAATACAACCAAAACAAACATGCTAATCTAGCGCTAACAAGAGAAATGACTCGTAGTTTTTTACCAAAGACAAAAAAGGATTTCTGATGTTACTCCATTTTTGTTTACACTTTATAAAGAAGGAAGTTACGCTCAGTGTCTTATTCAGAGGTTTTCATGTTGTTTCCTTCAATTGTTTTTCATGCAGCGCCACCACAGGTGAGGAGGGGAACAGGTTTTTCAATTACCGTATTTTCCGGACTATAAGTCGCACCAGCCATAAAATGCATAACAAAGAAGAAAAATACATATATAAGTCGCATTTTTGAGGAAAGTTTATTTGATAAAATCCAACACCAAGAACAGACATGTCATCTTGAAAGGCAATAAAAATAGAATACCAGTAACAACAAGTACAGTATGCTAACGTTACATGACAAACAGCGGCCTGAGAACATTCCTTGTAAGTTAGCATAACATATTAAGAGTTATTCAGATGACTATTACTAACATGCTAACAAGTTTACCAAACCATCCGTGTCTCTCCAAATCACTAAACGCAATGAAATCTTCATCCTCGGTGTCGCGTTTAAACAACTCTGCTAACTCCGAAAGTAGAATAACACAGACCTAGAGCGCCCTCTTGCGGTTTAGTGTGAAAATAACATGTGATATGATGTTATGATGTGTTAATTTCCACACATAAATCGCTCCGGAGCATAAGTCGCACTCCGGGCCAAACTATGAAAAAAACTGTGACTTATAGTCCGGAAAATACGGTAGCTTGGTTCTTTTGAAATCAAACTGCAGCAGCTGAAAATGTAAGAAACCCAATCAAATTGAGTCTACCGGACTATCAGGTGTGGAAAAAAAAACAACTACTGGATAGTAAAGTATATTTCCTAATTAAACAATGTTCTGTAGTTTGCTTTTCATCTGTTGAATTTCCTGCCTGTGTTTGTGGCGTCACTGAGCTTTGTTTGTTTTCACAGATCCCGACCACGGTGCGCTCCATCCACCAGGACAAGATCCTGTCGCTCAGACAGCAGACTCAGTTCCTCTGGGAGGCGTACTTCTCCTCTGTGGAGAAGATAGTGCTGACCACGCTGGAGGTGAGGAGTCGAGGCACGCATCCAAGCATATGCTGCGCACACAAAGCCACCTGCTCCTTTGGCCTTCTGTGTCCTCCTGTTCTCTGCTTCTTCCTTTTTCATCAGTCGTTCTCTCAGAGGGCTTTAGAGTCACTGCAGACTCTGTAATAAAAAGCTGGAGTACAAACAGAAGGCCAGCCTGAGGTTTAAACACAGGGAGAATGGAAGTACTACACACTTTGATGAAAAACGTCTTAGTAAAACGATCTACTCTTCATTTAATATTTAGTGTTTTTGTATATTCATTCAAAATATTCATAAAAATGGATTTTCAAGGAGTTCTCAGAGCTTTCTTGTTAACTTGACGACTTTAATCCAGTGACCTTAAAATCTTTTAGTGCACAGAATAATGTTTTATAACACTATCAAATTGAAGGATGGCAGTTCTCTACGGTGATGCGTCAGGGTCGCTTTAGATAGGAGGAAAAGGACAAAATGCCAAAAAACTGACATTTTGAGAATAATCTTAGAAATTTCCTAGATAAAACAAGAAAACTTGCCAGCTTCGAAAGGCAAAAATTTGCGAGAAAATAACTGTTTTGAGATAAATTTCAGAAATTTCCAAGTCTTATTTTTAACTCAAAAATTTTTCAGTTTTTTTTCTACAAAATTTTCTGAAAAAAAAAAAAACCAAAAAAACTCAAATGTTGATTTATTTATTTATTTCAAGCTTAGCATTTTTCTTGTATTTTCTAGAAGATTTCTGAAAGTAACCTCAACATTTCAGAAGTTTTTGACTTTTCAAACTTTTTCTCAGAATTGAATTGGCAGAATTTATTTCTATCCACGATGGCCGTGATATTCCATCATAATTTTTAAATAATCAGTTTTTTATAATCATCAAAGGATCCTAGCAGCGATTCATAGCTTTCAGGAAGGTTTCAGAAAGATTTTTACTCTTTTCTTTGTCTGCGGTTAATAGAAATGCCTCTCCAGTGAAGTCATAAAGTACTGGATAATTCTCAGTTTGAAAAAGAAACTCTCAATGATACATTTTAATGTCATAACATTTTGCAGAACAAAATGTTCCAAACCTGCTGAGCTCAAGTTAACATTGTTGAAAAACCTAAATGAAATCCTCCAATCCCAGAAAGTTGAAGGATCGTTTTAAGTGATGCTTCAGGTTTTATCGTCTGACGGAGAGTCACAGCTCGGTAGTTTCAGTCGTTTTATATCGGTACGCATTTAGGCCTAAACTAGGCCTGTTACAATAAGCAATAAATCAATTAATTATATAATAAATCAAAACGAGCTCAATAATTTCCATTTGCACCATTCATCAATTTCTCTTTCGTGTCTCTCTTTATACCAAAAGCTGAATGACAAAAGTCGTCAGTCTGGAGCTTTGGCCTTTTGATTATGGATAGTTTTGTTTACAGAGGCTTCATAATTAATTTGATTTGCTGTTGTTGTTTATTTATTTTGAGTATTTATAATGTCTTCCAGTTCCAGTTTTAATTGTTCAATAGAATTTAAAGTTTATTAATGTTTGAGAATGTGTTCTTGCTTTATTATACTTGGAAACAATATTATCGTTTATCACAATAACTTCTGGGACAATTTATCGTCTGGCAAAATTATTATTATTATTTTTAGGACAGTAAATTCATGTTGTTGTAAATATGCTAACCATAGTTTTTTGTTTCATGTTTGGATTGCAATATGTTTAGCATTTTAAGCAAATATTAGTCTATTTACTTTTTCATGATCTTTCCGTCTGTCTAATTTAACTGAAAAGCTTCAAATGAATATATTTGGCTGACAATATACGACAGAAATATGTTTCTTTTGTTATTATGCAGGCATATTCATCAAATAATATTTAAATTCCCCCATTTTTAAACAGGTGACTCATTCCATCTAACTTATAGTCATAGAGAAAAATCTTGATTCACCTCTTCTTTTCTCTGAAGCAACTAGAGTTTTGTGGTTCTTTATTCTCTGTTGAATTTAACTCCGAATTATTTGGGGAGAAATTCAGCTTTGTACAGATTCAAACTTCCCATTTCCACCCACTCCCAGAGCACACAACCCAAGCTGCGGCCTCAAAGTCAAACTTTTGATCTGCCTCTACATCTTGGGTATGTTTGCCATCAAGCCTCGCCTCCCTGCGACCGATCACACACACCGAGTCAGAGGAACATCTCCATATGTCAAGGCGGCCAGACACACATGGCAGCACCCGGGCATGACCCTGCCGACACTCCGTCACTCTGCTGCGAAGTGCAAGGTGACACTGCGACAGCGTCTGACTCACTGTGTGTGTTTGGCAGGGAGTGTTTGCTTTAACTACGCTGCCGGCTGAAGGCTTAATTCTAACTACGGTAATTGTTCTGCAGAAAAAGGAGCAGAGAGAGAGAGAGAGAGGTGTGGAAGAAGAAAGGAAAATACGATCACAAGTGACTTTATGCAAGATTAGAAATATATTTTAAAAAATACACAACACATAAATGATCACCAGAATATTTGGATTTTATGTGAAATGCATAGTTGTCGGGTTTTAACTTTGAATATTCAATTCTGACACATGAATGTACTGATCCAAATCGATTTGTTTCATATCAGGAATGAATATGAAACATTCCTGATATGTTTCATATCAGGAATAGGAAGGCCCATGCAAATAGGCCTTCCTATTTGCATGATAGGAAGGCCTATCATGCAAATTTTATATTTTTGTTCTTCCATTTGGGTTTCTACTGCTGAGAAAGAAAGCTTAAGAAAACATCAAACTGTTTTTGGTACAAAGTTTATCTTTTTTGGTGTCTGGAAAATGAGCTTTTAAAAAAAACCTACAGATTGTAACATCACAAATCAGCAGGCACTGCCTGTTACCTGGCAACCCGAGCTGAGTTCCAGCATGTTTGGTGAGCTCGTTTTACTGTGCTGTGGTAAAACGATGGTTACTGGAAAAGACCAATGTTTCATTGTTGACTTATCGTCCAGGAACCACGTGCTGCATTCTTGTTAGATGTCCAGGAGGCTCTACTAATGCTTTTCAGAGATGTACAGTTGTATAATTGTGTATCTGTTGGCAGCCATTTTGACGCAACTGTAAATGTTGTGTTTACAAACGTGTGGGTGTGGCCACCAGCAGCTTATTTGGATTTAAGGTGACAGGATGGCCTAAAATGTATGATTTTGTGTTAAAAATGTAGCAAAAATCTTTTGTATGGACCAATTCTAACCTGTTCAGGGAAAGATAATAGGTCATCTTTAAAGCAACTTCAGCATTCGTGAATTTTCTTGCAATTTATTCGGTGCTTTTGAGTCCTGATTTAATTATAGACATTACAGTTTTTCATAGTTTGACTGAAGGGCTACACAGCGAGCCAATCAGGCAGTGTTTCTTGTCAGGAAGCGGAAACATTTAAACCAATCACATGCTCAGTATCGCTGGATCTGGGCTGCTGGTGCACCCATTAAACTCACCAATTAAAGTCGAGTCCGCAGAAGCAGGATTTATCTATCATGCTCTAATTGGTTGATTGTGGCTGGTGTGAGGTGAGATTGAGTCGTCCATCATGTCCGACTGAGGGCCGCCGTCGGGGGAGGAGCCGCAGCCAAGCGAGCCGAATTGCCCGTCATAAGGTGTAAAAGGCTGCGGGGTTTGAAGGTGGCAGGACGGTTTTTTATATAGAAGTAGACGGTTTTCTGAGGTAATCTGTTTTTCTGAGGCGAACCGTTATCGACTGCCCTCGGGGACGGAGCACGGGAAAAGTAAAAGAAACTTCCAGTGCGCTGTTGTTCTCCGTTTCCTCACATCACTTCCCCTCTGTGATGAATTTTTATTTTGCTTTGTCCGTGTTATTACAGCCGCCCTCCCTTCAGCTGTGTTATTAGCTTTTAAAAGTGAGAACAGCAATCACAACGCTCACTCTCTGCCTCTTTTCTGAGCTATATATCCACCTTTTTGAGTTTCCACGCCAATAGCGAGGCGGGTCCTGATTCAATAGCAGCTATAAAACATGGCTGCAAACCTGTGTCTGTTTTACTGAAGCAATTTAGCGTGGCTCAAGGGCGCTGCAGCAATATCTCTGTACGTTCGCCCGCCTGCTCAGCAGAAGCCGGGGAAAACGGTGGCCATTTTCACGTCTGACCGTTTGACTGACTGCTCTATTTGGGCCTAGAAAGGATTGAGGCAGGCCTGACAGACTGACGCTTAGATATAGCTGATGCCGGTCCACCTCTTTGTGAGACGGACCGGCACAGATGCCACTGATCCTGTCTGGGAAATATTACACAAGAACGCACATTTATTTCAGCTTTGCTTTGGGCTGCAGATCTTCAATAGCTGCTTTTAAGGCAGCATGAAGCAAACAGTTCAGGAGCTTAGCTGTGCTTTCATCATACAGTTATGCTGCTTTTGAAATGTTTATTCAAGGTGGTAGAAGGTGTGGCAGAGGGTTTTTTTGCATTTTAAGCAATTCTTTGCAACAAAGGTGCGGATTAGCATTTACAAATACCAAAATCTGAGGTCATATATGTGATAATTTCATTTATTGCACAAAGAACAGGCAGACAGTGACTTTCAGAGTATTTACTAGGTATGGTCTGATCCACTTATTTTTACTTCTGATACCAATACATGAGGTTTAGCATGTCTGATACCGATCTGATACAGGAAAACTGAGCTGAATTGACTTTAAATGTTTGTGTTTTAAACATTTTGAGGACGTCATGAATAAACATTTCCATCACGATAAACATTTAGACAACAAATCTTTAAATGCAACGCCACAGAGCTAACCATGTCTGTCGATAAACGGCAGCTGACTTTGAAAACACTTGAGTAACATTCTGGTGTGAAAGCAGGAAGCTGTAGCTGCTTCACCTCCTTGTTGTGTGAAAACTCATCTCTGTGTGAAACGCTTTATTGGAGTGATTACAAGGCTCATTGATAGTCCTTTATGATTTCATACAGTGTAATCTGAGAGGCTAACAATCAATCTTTTCATCCACTCGTGTAATTTTGATTTTTATGTGCTCTCTGGGACGGCTGTAAAATGTGCGAAGGGGCAGTTTTGTGTTGTTTTTCTGTCTGAGTGGATCAGAAAACCTTACAAATTAAAAGTACATTTCCAAGATTCAAGAAGTCAAGCTATGAAAATGAAGATAAAATGGGTATTTTTTTCTTCGAAAATGGCAGGAGTTTTCCTTTTGAAATCATTCTGATGTGAAAGCTTTTATGTTCCAGGGTTGTGATTATACCAAGGAAAAGCTTTAGACCATCAAAGGACTGTGTTGAAAGTAAATATCAAGCTGAGTATTTTTTCCTAGAATCTCAGTTGTTGTTTTTTTTTTCTGTTTGCAGATAATCCAGGACCGAGTGCTGGAGCACGGCTCCAGGAGCAGCCTGATGTGGAACAGCCACCCTGGAGGCCTGTTTGCCTTGCCGCAGTACTCCGGATACCTGGGAGACTTCCCATTTTACTACGCCACACTGGGTCAGTAATGCACAAAACCCAGTGCAGCATTAATACAGCGGAGGAATTATACAAAATTCAGATTTTATGCTTCCATTTGGGTCTCTGCTGCTTCTAAAAACAGACCAAACACTAAAAAAAAACACCCAGACGTTTTTTGGGAACAAGTTAATGTCTAGTTGGTGTCTGGAAAACGAGCTTTTTCAAAAACCTCCCAATTGTTAGGTCACCTTTGACGGGCAATGTGCCGTTACCTAGCAACCCAAGCAGAACTCCAGTACATTTGGTCAGCTGATTTTACTGTATTTAGTACAGTAAAATGGCTGCTGGAAAAGTGTTTTGTTCTCGACTTACCATCCAGAAACCACTTGCTGCATTCTTGTTGGTTGTGCAGGAGGCTCCACTTCTGCTTTTTAAAGATGTCAGGTTGTATATTTGCGTATCTGTTTGCAGCCATTTTTACGTGCGAGTGTCGACGTTCAGATGGGGGGCGTGGCCAGGAGCAGCTTATTTAGATTTAAACTGACAAGACACCCTAAAACAGTTTCAGTAGTTTATTGATGCCAAATTTGTCTCCGATTTCATATTATTGGTGTTATTTTGTACACTACAAAAAAACAAACAAACAAAAAAACACCTTTAATTTATGGTAAAATACTGACAGCTGTCAAAAGTTAGAGATTTTTTTCACAATGTAGTTTAATACACAGTTTCCGATACGTTAAAGTGGGAGGAGTGTTTCTCATGGAGGGTTTTTTTCTTTTTAATGTCAGAAAGTGGTTTTTTCCATACAAGCATCTGAAAATGTTGGAAAACAGAAATTTCCCACTCAGGTCCCATATTTTCTCTAACTGAAATCCTAACCAAGATTTTCTGTGAATTTCCTTCGCTTTCGCTTTATTAGTTTTCATCCAAGAAGACGGTTTCCGTATCATTTCTGTTCAAGTCCAGCTGTGGCTTCTGAACTTTATCTGATTGGCAACAAGAGATGGCCTAAAGTTGCTGCCACTGTGGCTGCGTCAGGCTTCTAGTGGGGCGGATGAATGGGTCCGTGACGGATGTCTGTATTAGTTCTGCTGACACACCAACCCGTCCATCACTGGGTTTAAAGTCAGCAATGCTGCGGCGAGGCCAGATTCCTGCCGCCACGGTTCAACAGAGCCGATATTTCCCCCCTCCGCCACATTTCTGCTACCCTCTCCATCCCTGACTTCCTAACTCCATCATCATCATCCACTGCTGCAACACGCACACACACACGTGCAGCAGAATGAACTCAGCCAGGTTTTACTCCAGATATGGAAATGGATGGATGCGGTGACAGGCACAGATTACAATGGCTGCAGCTGAATTTGTTTGTCAAGGAGGAAGCAATTAAACATGGATGGGCTTTTAGGAGACAAAGTGTCTTGTCACTGATGGGTAAATGTGTGAAACCAAAGCTGGATCATTTGTTTCTAACTGGCTTTTCTTTCCCCTCTCAAAGGCTCCCAACTCTGTTGTCATTCATAACAACACTCTTTAACTGTAGCTGCGTTTCCGTTACAAACAAATCTTTGTCTACATTCTGCTAATGTCTGAAAAACCACAATTTTGCAATGGCAGTGTTTCTATTAAATAAGAAAGGAAATTAAAATCACATGTGAAAAAACCTTGTTCACATGATAAGTCATTAAAAATCCTGGCAGCAGATGTAAACATGAGATACATCCATCTATCAGCCATCAGAGGAGACGGCGGCGTCTCATTCAGGCGTTGGAGCGACAAACTTCTTATCCTTGCATCGCTGTGGGGAAAATGTAGTCTGTGGTTTCACAGAAGAAATTTGGACTCAACATGTTCAAATGACACGACTTTTTATGAATTATACAAACAGACTCTCCTTCATTGAGAGGCTTCAGCAGCTTGAACGACTCAAAGATCGCTCTCCAAATCTGTCCGCCATGTTATGATGCTGCATTAAAACTTGATGCCAGAAGTACAAAAGCCTGTCTGCCTCAAAGCAGCCTGGAGTGTTTAAGCAAACTTTCAGGAAGTGACTCGTAGAGGCTGATAAAAGCCAAATATCATGTGCCACAGGCAGGAAACGGCACGTGAATCCAAAGTTGAGGAACCCAGACAATAAACTCTGCAGGTTCTGTTTGGGGTTCATAAACACCCGGCAGCTCCAGACTCAAATTTGCAGATTTCAGAAAGTCTGCAGAGGAATCACAGATACCGTAGTTTACAAAGTTTGAAAACTGCTTATGCTAATCTTCTCAGAAATTGCTCAGTGGCAGAGAGACGAGTCATCTGACGCTATCTCCTCCCCGCCATGCTTTGCTGGTTTGGGTTAGATTAGATTTAAATTAGGAGACGCTGGACGCCCTTTATGATCCGTCTGCCTCTGCGTCTTTTCCTTCCGTATTTTCAGCTTCGATTACTCTGCTCCAGCAGGAAGTCGGGTTGAATCTAAAGTCACATCAGCGGTCGGTTGTCTCTTTATCGAGCTGCAAGATGAAATATTTAGTGATCAGGAGATTCAGAGTTTTTCCAAACACATTAACATTGTTGAATATTTTAAAGTTGTTTTGAAAAATCTTCATCCCTGCCAGTTAAACTGTTTGTATTTGTTCCCGCTGACAACCTCGTCTCCACTGAAAATAGGCTGTAAGATTTTGAGAACAAGCCTCTGGTTCTTGTTGACAATCGGCTCTACACTGCAAAAAGTAACTTTTCAGTTTCAGAATTAAGTTGATAATTTCTTGATATTGATTAAGAAAAGTGCAGGTGATTTCACTTGTAACATGGGAAACATTCAAATAATCTCCCAGTGGAACTAGAACTTTTTCATCAAAATTAAGAAATTATCAACTTAAAACAAGCTCCTACATGTTGCTGAAAAGTTACTTGTAAATTGCTGTGCTGAAACAAATTCCATTGCACAATGACGGTAAAGGCTGATTCTGGTTCTGGTAAGCTGAACAAACAGCTGAAATACTGAAATACCTTTAAATCTAGACTAAAAACCCACCAGTTTAGAGTCGGTTTTGAATCATAATCAATGAAATCAACAATCTGAAGTGAAACAATGGCATTGACAAAATGTCATGCTTCAGATGTTGACTGTTTTTTCTACACCTTTGCATTTTTCTCTTTTTATGACGTAAAACACTTTTAAATGCCTTGTTGCTGAAAGGAACCATACAAATAAAATGTGATCTGATTTTGATTTTCACTTTGCATTGTTGTTGGTTGTGCAGGAGGCTCCACTTCTGCTTCTCAAAGGTGGAGATTAGTATAACAGCACATCTGTTTTCACGTGCGAGTGTAAATGTTGAGTTGGGGCCGTGGCCAGCAGCTGCTTGTTTGGCCCTAAAATGTAGGATTTTGTGTAGAAAATGTATTGAATATGTTTTGTATAATCCGTAGATCTAAACCTGTGACACCCAAAAGCATGACAGACTGTGTGTTTCTGTTTGTGTTTCAGGTATTAAACCGTACCCCAAGTTCACTGCAGTCATCCATGCCGTCTCCCCTCTGGTGTCCCAGTCCCAACCCATTCTCAAGCTACTGGTAGCTGTGGCCAAATCCCAGTACTGTGCTCAGGTAAATGTTTGCCGTTATCGTCGAAGTCTCGCGCCGCATTATGCGGCTCACGGCGGCCCGCTCCACAATTGCATTTTCCAAGCGGAGCAGAACAGCAGAGCTCATCCCGGGTCTGTGTGTGCTGTGAATTAACTCTGGAGGATTGAATTAGAGCAGCAGTTTGTAGCCGGGGTACATCTGTCTCCATGGCAGCCGAGCCCCCTTCAGCACAGCTGGAGATGGCGTGTATTGATTCCCCAGCTTGCTCCTCACCAAAGCGGGAAATGAAATGGAATTTGCTCCTGGATGGCTGGGGTTTTTTCCTCCTTTTTTGTGGGAGTGTGAGTGGGTGTGTTTTGGTTTGTTTGTGCAGGAAACAGAGTGAATGAGGAAGTAAAGTCAATTCAGTATTTATAGTTTGTAACAGTAGTGAAATATTCAGGGTTCCTTGGGTTTTCAGGTCAAAACTCCACATTTTCAGGGTTTTCTTTCCCTTTTAGGCAGAAACACAAAAGTTCACTGTAAATGCATTGGAGATGCTCATAAAATGTTCTGACCTGCAATATTTAACTGGAAGATACAAAAAATGGATGAATGGATGAATGGACGTACAAAGAGACAAATAGGCTGGTGGAAAAACTGGTAGCTGAACAGACGAATTGAGAAATGGATAGATAAATAATGAATGAGTAAATAATGGAAGGATGGATGGATGAACAAATGAAAGAATGGACAGAAAATTGATGAATGGACAAATTGAAAGGATGAATGGGTGAGTGAACAGATCCCTCATACAGGCTCCCTCTGGTCTAATGAACGTGGATTCAGGATTTCTTTCCAGTGGAAGAAATAAAGGGAAAATAATCTCTGTCTCTTAGAGTTCGTTCACACCAGCCATGTTTGGTCCACTTTAATTAAATTCTGGTTCGTTTGTGTTGAAGGTTCGGTTTGTTTGGGGAGGAAACACAATCCAACTGTGATGTGGACCAAAAGTGACCAACGTTCGCCTAAAAACCTCGGTCTCAGTTTGGCCGAAGTGAACTCTGGTTCGGTCTGAATGCATATATGAACGCGAGGCGGACCAGAAACCGCACCACAAGAAGGAAGTGAACTGTAGCGCAGGGCATTCTGGGTAAATACAACCAAAACAAAACGGGTGTCGCGCTGTCAGGAGAAACGGCTCCTGGTCTTTTACCAGACAGAAGAGAAATCCTACAAGTGCTAAAATCTGACGCTGCTCCATTTTGGTTTGCGTTCCATGAAGCTGCGCTCATGTCGTCTTCAGAGGTTTTTCTGTCGTTTCCATCAGTTGTTCTTGGTGCAGCACCACCACAGGCGACTGGGGGAACAGGAGTTTTTTGAAGGGTTTGACTCGTTGGACATATTGCAGTGAAAGTGAACCGATCAACAGTCTCAGAATTTACAAAATCAAGCCGATTTATCGGTGTTCCTATTTTTTTGTTGCAGATACAACCTTTGCTACAAATGATCAAAAGATGGTTGCAAACGAGCAACTATTGCATTTCAAACAATAAAATCTGTGCTTTACTATTTAGTAAAGAAAATCAGTTTTATTTTAATTAATGTCTAGTATTGTATGAAAAAGACTTAAATTAAAAACAGCAGAATTTGGCATTAATAAATTTGATTAATGGTCAGAATAATTGATTAATCGATAATTAACCCCAACCATATATCAGTCTTTATCCAGCTTTCTGCTTTGATGGAGCTGCTTTCCTGTTTGCCTTCTCCAGGCTGTGCGTGCAGAGCGGAGAGCCGGGTGCACAGCGAAGGGGGGCATTTCTTCCTCTTATCGCACAGAAAAACAAGAGGAGAGCTGCTGTGCTGCTAGAGAGGATGAATGAATGAACGGTGAACACTGGAGGGTAAATTGGACGACAGAAACGTTGCGAGGAGCGCTCTGACTCTGCAGACCTCCTGCTGCGTGTTTTGCAGTTTCCTCCTGCCGTCGTTTATCCGGCGCACTCAGACAATACTTCCCTGTCGACACCCAGAGAGGGCGGCGAGCCGACAGACTCCATCTGTCTTCCTAATCAAACCGCAATAGAAGTGCATTAACACCCGTCTGTGTGCAGCATACCTGTTGTTATCTCTCTGTGACAGCAGTATTTACCCCCCCATTAGCTTCCTGAAGGATTTCTTTTTTTTTTTGTTATCTCCATTCACGGAGAATAGGGAGATGATTTACCAATTTATCAAACAGCTGTACATCATCTTCTTCCTCTGCCAGTGACATATTTTGCACGCTAACTCACAGCTGCTGCAGCCTTATGGGAATACCTCAGCACACATCCAGATATCTCCCAGCACATTGCTCTGCAGGTCCAGTCAGGGATCAGAGTCCCCCCGGGGCGGTGTGTGTGACGTCGCTGCTGCCTGAGTAACACCAAGCTTTATTGATCGCTGCAGGGAAATTCCTGTGGTTCACCTCCGTTGGGACTGGGGACGCCTCTGAGCGGAACCAGGATGGGAGAATCAACAGACTGGCTGGAGGACATTTCAGCTGGGCAGACGTTCGCTGGCGGGTGGAGGCTGAACGGGAGACTGCTGCCGCGTCCCAGAGAGTTTTACTCACCTCAGACCAGGAGATAAACGGGTTAAACGAGACGATTTTCACTCCGAACGCCGTCTAAAAGTGGTTCCCATATCCGTCTGCCAAAGTCAGAGCACTGCAAGAAACTCTCACAACACACTATTATTAGGGCTATTTTACTCAGGCAGCTATTATTTGGATGATTAATCAATTGTTCTGACGATTAATCGATTAATCTGATTTTTAAAAATTGGCACTTTCTGCATATTTTTAATCTCATCACAAATACAAATAAGCAAATAGTTTAATTCCTTTTTTAAAATAATCAAAATAAGCATTTTATTCCCTAAAATTCAACAACATAGCTTGGTAGCAAACCGCGAATCAGCAGTTAAATCAATACCTCCATCACCAACGTGTAAAAAAGTCCTTCCTGCTTGACTTAACATCTGTTAGTTATGTTCTTTTTGCATGAAGAGATTTTTTTACTGAATTTAAACCGGGTGCAACTAAAACTACGTCATTTGGGAGTTCTGGGTAGAACATCTTTAAAGACTGAAGGGTTTGTTTTTTTTCCATCTTAAATGCAAAATGCAGATATTTTTTGTACATTTTGGTGTTTTGTTCTTTCTGCAAGTGGCATTTCTTTGAGTCTGTATGCTCCAATTAACGATTCATCAATTATTGAATTAGTCAGTGATTATTTAAATAGCTGGTCAATCATGATTAATGCGATTAATCTTTCCAGCCATAACTATAACTGTCAGCATTATTGTTTCAGAGAATGTTTTCTCCACAAATGCATCCATCCACCCACCCATGTGCAGCAAAAATGTAAAAACATGATTAATCTCAAAGGCTGGAATGTTTTCACAGCGTTTTACATCTTAAGCAACTGAACCAGAATAAGGAACAAATTAAGGTGGATTTGATTCTATATCAAACTGAATTTACAACTTAAAAAAAACATAATACCTCTGAAAAACTAAAGCAATGAAAAAACTACATGAAATAGGCACAAGCAGTTATGGGAAAGAATCACAAAGAGACGCAGAAGAACCAGAAAGTACCAGTTTGCCCAGCGGAAACTGAACTATATGGCCTCAATAACGCAGCATATGCGACAGTTAATACCAAAGGTCCTTCTGACGACTGAAGAGCAAAATAATTTATAAAACGATTAACACAAAAACTCTGAGAAGGAACAAAAACACAGAAGCCCAGACATGTTTTAGCTTTCATTTAGTCAAAACTCAGAGCAGACAAACGTTTTTGCAGCCAAAGAAATTAGTTGTTGTTTTTTTTTTCTATTTCAGGCGTCTGGGTCGGCTTGACCTCACGGACAAACTCAGACATATTTGTTAAATCAAGAACAGCATGACTCTGCTGTCTGACTTTAACTAACCGCACTTTGTCATGGTCTGTGTGTCCTTATCGTTTCTCACCAGCGTTCTGTGTGCGTGTGTGTGTGTGTGTGTGTGTGTGTGTTTCTGATTAAATATTAATGAATCCTGCTGTGGTAATTCAGTGAATCGGTTGACCTGCAGGTTGCAGCGTCGTTGTCTGAGTCATCTAAAACATGACATGACCGCAGCTGGGGGCGTGACCTCTGCCCCCGACTGGAAAACGTCCTCGGACGCTGTGATTGGATCGTTTCCCTTCTGAAATGTTGACGCTGCTGCTGCTGCAGCGGCGCCAGCAGCAGCAGCCGCAGCACAGTCATAATTGGAAAATATTTTATCGCTTCGTTTGCCCTTTGCGGCTCTTTAACATTGAATCAACTCGTAACAAGGTGACATTTTCTGGCCGTGAGCCACATAAATGTCACGTGTTTCGTGGTTTAAATCCGTAGGTTTGGTCCTCCGAAGGTAGAACATGCACAGAAAGGAAGTCAGGGTTTCTGATTAGTTTTATTTTATTTCGTTCTGACTTTGTTTGTCTAATTCAGTTAGTCTTAATTAGTTTAAATGGATTCATACACATAAAAACAAAAGATAATATATCTATAATGTAAGTGTGATATAGTTAAAGTTAGTTACAGTTTTCCTTTTTAGTTTTAGTTAATTACAGTAACTTTACATAAGAAAAAAATTATTTTTTCTGTCTTTTTCAGATCATCGTCCTGTGGAACTGCGACAAGCCGCTCCCGGCCAAACACCGCTGGCCCGCCACCTCCGTGCCCGTCATCGTGATCGAGGGAGAGAACAAGGTGAACACACACTCTCTCACACACACACACACACACACACGCACACACACACACACTTTCTTAGATGCCTCACAGGTGTGATTGCTATCATTTCTAATTACATATTCCCAAACGGTAAACCTACAGTATCTTTATTCACTCTGGGAGTTAATGAGTTTCGATTTGTGCCGCGCTGATCCCATTAAAGGACAGTTTTAGTTTTAATTCAACCTCAGTAATGAGAGTTTTACGCTCTGGATGACGGGAGGAAAATCCCTCCTGTGTGTTGGATCAGAACCACGAAGCATTTATTTGGTTTTGATTTACATTTTTTACCTTGATTGTGATCTAAATTGTAATCAAGAATCATCTGTAGTTTGTTTCACCTTCAACAAAACTGATGTTTTGTTGAAGCTGTTGATTTTAAAATCACTGAAATAAAAGAAAGAATCGGCTGAAAACTAACAAAAATGATCTCCAGTATTTAACAAAATCCTACAAACTCAACAGAAAGTCTATTTGACAAAATATTCCTGTTACTAGTCAGTTTAACATTACTTTTACTGTTCAATAAGTTGATATTGAGTAAAATTATTAAATAATAATACATACTATTATTTATTATTTTGTTGTTTTTCTGTGTTTACTCAGTTGAGCTAAAACTGGATTAAACCAAATGATTGTTTTTCAGGGGTAAAACTTTTCCTGTTTAATTATTGTTCAAAGCTTTATGGAAGTTTTTTTTTTTTATATTGGAAATTTATATAAAAAAATAATTCAAAGTGAAATTTTTCATTTTTAGATTTAAGAGAACAGTTTTAATAAGTAAGATAAAAGTAAAATCTTGAAATAAAATAATTTTTTTTTTAGGTTTTTCTTTTCCTTTTTTGGTTTTGATCTCTGATTATCAAAAGAATATTCTGATTTAAAAAAAAAAAAAATTTTATTCCAAACATTCTTGTTTAATAAACCTCTAATTTCTCTGGTTTTGTTATATTTATGCTTGGAATAAAAGCTAAATTGTTTTAAAGTTTTTTTTCAACATTTTTACCAGGATTTTCTCGAGAGTTTATGACTTAAGAAAATCTCAAACCCTGCAGAGTCGGAGCGGCTGCAGCTCTTCTCCATTTTGCTTATTATATATGAAACATGTTTGTAGAGTGAGATTACCTGGACAACATGTTTACCTTTCCCACTTTTTGTTTATAAACCCCTCATCTACTGAGGAATTGCTCAGTTGTTGAATTGTAAATGTCGATTCTTCAGACTCACCTGAGTGGAAGTGGTTCCCTCTCCGCTGTCAGTCAGCCAGCGGCGGCGGCGGCGGCGGCGCCCGGGTTTGTGGTTTCCTCCCCCTGTGACTCTGAGTGGTTTCTTCCAAGCTGTCAGTCATAACGGGAGGCCTCAGCGTCTGAAAAAGTGAACAGAACGGGCCCAGCGTTCTGCTTGTGTGTGTGTGCGTGTGCGTGTGTGTGTGTGCGTGTGTGGGTGTGTGCGTGTGTGCGTGTGCGTGTGTGTGTGTGTGTGTGTGTGTGTGCCAGGCGGCCTGTGGTTTGTTGTGATTGTGGTGTTTCTGTGTTTACTGCGGCGAGCCAAGCTGTGTTCTTCACCCCACAGAGGGAGACGCAGGCAGGCCTTTATTTTCTCCCGTCTTTATCCTGCAACTTCCTCATGATCTTCCTCATAGACACATTCTTCATCATTTATTATCGTTTCTAATTTATTAGTAGAACAAAACAGTCGGTCTGGTCCAGATTAGACCGCCATGCTTTTATACCCAAAGTGACCAAGTTGTACCAAACCGTATCGCTGCAGCCGTTTCACCAAACAGGAAGGTGGTGGGACAGTTTCAGGCAAAATAATGTCGAACTAGATTAGATCATCTTTCTGCTGTCTACTGGCCAGGAGACTCAATCCTTGTAGACGGAAGAATCCACATCCTCCAGTATGTGAACGCTGGTTAACAAAAGATGGATGTTTCATGCATTTGGAGAAGATTAGACACTGCAAAGATATAAAACCTTACCAATTATTTTTAGTGTAGCTTCTAGTGCAGATATCTCAATGTACTTGAGGACAAAACTAACAGAACATGACGTTTTATCAACATATAGAGGCTGGTTTTAAGTAAATAATTGCTTAATATTCATTAAAAAGTTCTAGTTACATTGGCAGATTATTTAACTTACAAGACTGTTTCTCCATGTTCTAAGTTAATTTATTTGCCAATGGAACAAGTACATTTTCATCAATATTATTGTTAACAAGAATATTAATAATAATAATGACTTTTATTTGTCAATGCCTTTCAAACACCCAAAGTCACTTTCCAACATTAAAACACAAATTAAAGAGTAGAAAGTGGCTACAAGCACAGAAAAATAACTAAAAAATATAAAAGCTAACTTGATCAGATGAGGTTTTAGTTCTGCTTTGAAGGCCAGAAGAGACTAACTCTATTTACTTAAAATAAACCTCTATATCTGGCTAAAATGTTACTTTAAGTTAGTTTGTGTTATTTGAAGTGTTCCAAGATGTTTGCACCAGAAATTAAACCCAAATCACTTGGTAAGATTTTGTGTTTTTGCAGTGCAGTCAGAGGATCTGTTAAAATAAATGGCAGCCATTTATTTATAAGTTATGATTGAAGGAATTTCAGCAGATAGATTTGAGTTGGTTGTGTCATTTTTGCACAAACCTGAAACTTGCATTGGCTGCTTTACGAATACAGAACAGGGTTTTTGCGGTTTTTTTGTTATTGTTTTGTGATGTTTACATAAAAAGAACAATAAAAAGAGCTTGATGCAAAGCTACAAGAACTGTAGCTTTGCATCAAAAAAATGTCTAAATTTGCACAGAAACTTAACAATTAAATCCAACATAACCTTTTCAGACAGTTTATCGGCTAAAAAGTGAGTTTCTCTTTAAATGTAGCTCCTTGAAACCCTAATTGGCCAAATATACGATCCCCACTTGTTGCTAAGTGTCAGGTTGGCTGGTCCTCCCTGTCCTCTCTCCTCCTCCGCTGAGGAGCCGGATCGCTGCAGGCAGATTCCCGCTGAGAAGAATCCCATTCCTGGAGAGCAGCACAAGCCCCAGGCTAATCCATCTCACTTCTAACGTTACAAACACCAGCCTCTCATCCTGCCTTTGTCTCTCTCCCTTGTTTGTCTAACTGTCACTCTCCTGTCTCCTCGCCTCGTTTTCTTCTTCTCTGTGTGGAAAAACAAGAGGAAAGCGGGAGATGGGATTGTTTGGTTTCCTCTCTTTGTGGCCACAGGATGAAGTGAGACTGAGGGCGAAGAGCTTCTCACGTTTCCTCTAAACTCTGATTTTCCGTCTTCGTCTGTCGCTCACACGCTGGAAACACGAGCAACACTTGAAGTGATGAGAGTCTGGACACTTACTGGAGTTAAATCAATGTTTTCCATGGACGCATCAACTCAATCTGAGGAAAGGAAATCCCGTTCCCTTCCTCATACACTGCAAAAACACAAAATCTAGTTTTTGTCTGGACTCTAGTGCAGATATCTTAGGACACTTGAAATGAGGCAAAACCAACCCAAAATAACTTTCAGCAAGAAACAGTAGCTTGTTTTAAATCAATAAATCTTCAATGTTGATGAAAAGCTACCAGTTCCATTGGCAGATTATTTTACTTGTAATAAGATATTTTCTCCATGTTTTTAGTGAAATAATGGAACTGGTATCTTTTCATCAATAATTATTGACTGAAAACAAGCTCTTATATATCGTCCTGAGAAATCACTTGTAAATTATTTCTTTCTTATTTCAAGTATAATAAGATATTAAATATTAGTAGAAACTGGACCAAAAATACTTGGTGAAGTCTTGTGTTTTTGCAGCGTATTAAAGGGATTGTCTGTCTGCATTAATTATTGATCTCAATGAGACGGTTTAACAGGCTTCAGGTTGGTTTCTGATTGGTAGCAGTGAAGTTGAAGGCTTCCTGCTGGTGGCGCTGCAGCCGGCGTGTCGTTTCTGCGTGTTGCCGCCCTCAGCTGCAGCGGTGATTAACAGCTGCAGAGGGTGAGGTCACTCCTGGAGCCAGGTGTTCCTGGAGGACGCGGGTCAGCATGGAGCATGGAGGATGGGACTGTCTCCTCCATGCAGGTGGTGTTTTCCTTTAAAAGGCCGGACCTTTAGAAGCTGCTGAGCGCTGGATCAGAGGCTCCTCTCTGCTGGCTTTAATGTGAGGGAGACTTTAACTAGACCACAAATTTAAATGTTTCCCAGATCCAGATGAGGAAATGCCTTCATCTCCAGAATTTACTCTGTGGGCCTGTTGATGCTTACATCCAACTTGTTATATCTATTCATCCATCCATCCTGTTTTCCTATGTTCTTCCAACCATTTCATCGATTTTTCCATCCCTCCATCATTCTGTCCTTCCATCCATTCATTTGTCCATCTGTCCATCCAACCAACCATCCATCCATCATCCATCCTTCATTTTTGAAGTTTTTTCAGGTTCTATACTTAAAAAAAGACCACTCTGAAAAAAGAACGCATAAACACGCACCGAACAATCGATTAAAAGTCCTGGTTTAAGGATTCTGTTTTTTGAGTTTAGCGTGGAAGATGTGACAGAACCATCTGTGTGTGTGTGCGTGTGTGTGTGCGGGCGTGTGTGTGTGTGTGTTTATCAAGGCTAAATGAACCCATATATTTAATTGGTGTGAAACTGTGGGAGTCGCAGCTCAGATTCGGTTCAAATCTCCATCAAGAATCTGTTGTTTCTTTTCTCCTCCTTTCATCACTTGCAACCGTTTCAACCCAAATATCCTCAAGATGTTGCTCCACTCTTCCAGCCTCCATCACTTTCTCCACTTCCTGTAAATATTCAGCGGCTGTCATGTATAATACAGGCTGGCTTCTTCTGCTGCAAAATATACGTAGTCTGCTTTCAAACTGGCGTGGAGGAGAAGAGTAAATTTGTGCCACATGTATAACACAAGACTTGCAGCATGTATCTGGGTCCGTTTCTGTGTTTTTATTGATTTAAAGGAGAAAAGAAGCGCCTGCAGCAGTAATGGAAACTTGTTTCAGCACTATATCACTGCTGAAAACGACAGGCCGCGCCCTGCAGGAAGGAGCAGGAGATTTGCTTTTCCCTCCCCTCTTTCCAAGCAGCTATTTGTTGTTGTCATGGCCTGTTGTCTCCCCTGAATCCTGTGAACGTGTGAGGCGCCATTAAAAATGCATGCCTTAGACATTGGGAGCTAAAGAGTGAGGGGATTTATTTTTTATTTCATCTCAGGGTGAATTTTTCTGTCCAGATTGAAGGGAGGCGGCAGATCCATGAATGTTTAAAATTCATATTTGGCAGTTTTGTTCTTCCATTTGGTTCTCAGTTGCTTTTAAACACATTCAAAGCGCTTAAAAGACGACACCACAGTTTTTGGCAATAAGTTGAACGTTTTTTTGGTGTCGAGAAAAACGAGCCATTTCAAAAGCCTTCCAAACTTTGAGACAAATTACAAAATTACATGTGCACTGCGCCGTTACCTAGCAACCCCAGCAGAGTTCTAGCACATTTGATCTGCTGGTTTTACCTCTGTGTGCTGTACAATGGCTGCTGGAACGAACGAGTATATAATCGTTGACTTATCATCCAGAAACTACTTGATTCATTCCTGTTGGTTGTGCAGGAAGCTCCACTTCTGCTTGTCATAGATGAATGGTTGCACAATTGCAAATCCACTTGCAGCCATTTTCTTGTGAGTTGGATTTATTTGGTAAAAAGTGACAAGAGGTTCTAAAACGTCTCATTCTGAAAGGAACTCATAATAGGCATAACTGCCCAGACCAACATCTCATGATCTGAGAATGATTTTGTGTAAAAACATGTACTGAATATGTTTTGAATAGGCCATAGATCTATCCTATCCTATTCAAGGAAGCATAATAGGTCACAATTAAAGCTAAATCCTCCGTTTCTCTTTAAATGAGAAATCTACTTTTATTCCAAGCAGCTATGACTCACATTTTATAACGTGAGTGAGGAAAGTAAATTATCCTTTTTCTTCCTTGATTCTTTCAGCTCTGATTCAACTTCAGACTTTGTTCTTGTTCTGTTAATGTCTTTGGAGAGAAGTAAATGTCTGATAACCATCTGGATGCTACCTGTCCATCTCGGTGGCTGCTGAGTCAGCAGAGCTGCAGCCATATTTCTGTCAGGACCTGATAACCATCTGACATGCGTCTGCCGGCTTTAACTTGGTTTATGGTTCGTTTTCCTTTAGATCCATGCATAACCTGCAGCTCTGTCTGCATGCATGACCTCAGTCACTGAGAGCAATTTAACCTCCACATCAGTCTGTAGTTGAATCCCAGGAATGCTGGCAAGAAAATCCTTTGATTTACCTTTTCTTGTTCCATTAGTGCATCCAAACAATTAAGACTTATTAATTGTGGTTTATCAGATTAAAATTAATTTTTGTCAGTTAACCAGTATCGTTTGCTTAGGCCTTTTTCAGTGTTGTAGTTTCGTCTCCAACCAGCAGAGGGCACCACAGGTCACCCTTAAGTGGGTCCAGTTGATAAGGAAACAAAGGTGGCAGCGCTATGCCAGGACGGAAAGAGAAACAGTCTGAACACAGTCCAGTTTGTGTTGAAAAATTTATTTCATGCGATTCTGTTTATAAATATAACCACTCGACAAGCTCCTAAAGTTACTCAGCTAAGCTATTAAGAAGTTTATATTTTGTTATATGTTATAAATTATTTAAGTTTACTAATGCGAGAAAACCACAACTTTATGTTTTACTCTGTCAGTATTTAAAACGGCTGACACAAAATAATGTTAAAATTTGATTGTTTCTGTTTTTATTTATTATTAAATCAATTTTCCCATCATTTCAGCCTCATGTTACAAGAGAAAACTCAGGTTTTTAAGAAAATGGCAGCTTATGAAATGAGCAGATCCATAAAATTGACTCATTAATCAATAACTTCCATCCCTGTATGAACATTGTTGTCGATTTATTTTGAACACTCCTGTCGCTGCCGCATGAGGCTAAATGAAAAACGCTCCGTCTTGTTTCGTCGCCACTCGACCCAAATAAGCAGAAGACGAGTGGAAGAACTGCCAGCTGAGTCTGTTTGAATCAACAGGAAGTTCTTTTACTGTTAACATGCGACTCTTACAATAACATGCTCTTCTGAAAGGTTTCCATGGAAACATATTAGCATTACACTGCTGTAAATTCACTGTGAACTGCCATTGGTCTTAGTTACAGATAAGCTGAGTTGTTTTTAGATGTAGAAATTTGGAATAAACTTTTTTTGGATATTGAGTTGTATATTGTTTCTATTGTATAAAATATTATTTTAATGATTTTTTTCAAATATTGCCCTAGTTGTACGTAATAATAAAATGTGCTGAGATCCAAACTGACAGAAAAAATCCAAATGTGTATAATAAATTGAGTGTTTATCTGGTTTCCCTTTGCTCTTTCAGTCTCTGAGGCTGAAAGACCAAATGATCATTGATTAACCCGGTTCTGCAGCTGTTCTGGCTGGTTTCTCACTCTGGGTTCTGTTTCTCCTCCCTGCAGGTCATGAGCAGCCGCTTCCTGCCGTACGAGTCCATCGTGACCGACGCTGTCCTGAGCCTGGACGAAGACACCGTGTTGTCCACCACAGAGGTAACTTCCCCACATTACACTACATCTTTCTGTTAGGCTACCTGCAGAGCAAACACATGTTTTATGTTTCTACAACATGTTGGGGTGGATGTATACAAAACATGTTCACTACATTTTTTGCTCAAAATCGTTCTTAGATAATGAGATTTTAGTTTGTTCAGTTCTGCCTATTTTGAGCTCATTTCATAATGAGTTGTTTTAAGGCGTCTTGTCACTTTAAATCCAGATAAGCTGTGTCAGGCCACGCCCCCAACTCAGCAAACAGATACGCAGGTTTAGAACCATACATCTTTAAAAAGATCAAGTGGAGCTTCTTTCACAACAACATGAATACAGCGACAACAAATAAATCACACATGCTTTTTAGTTAGCTTCACCTGAGCTCTGTGAAGATGTCCACTGTACATACACAAAGATCATATTCTTAAGTAGAATATTGTATTTCTACTTAATTTTATCTGTAGGTACTTTATTAACATACAGTTTATATTTTTGGATTTTACTTCAGATGTTTTTATATTCAATGGTGCATATTTCGTTACTGACTATTCATTCAGGTGATCTGGACCTTGGGTTGCTAGGTGACAGGCTGGGGTTGCTAGGTAACGTGCTGATTTGTGACATAGGTTTTTGAAATGATTCATTTTCCAGACACCAGCTTTAACTTTTTGCCAAAAAATCAGCAGTGTGTATGTTTTTGTTTTTTAAGTGCTTGGCTGGTTTTAGATTCAGTTGAGACCCAAATGGGAGTATGAGAATGTGAGTTTTGCCTAATGGATCATATTTATTCTGCTTTTATTTATAAATTTCTCATCTTACTTTCACTTCTGTTCAGTTTTTTTTGTCTATCGGAAACCCATCTGACCTTGTCCGCTCACCTAATTGGGAGCAGCAGTGACTTTCTTTGTTTGTTTGTTTCTGTTTGTTCCACACGCTGTTGGGATCATCCTGGGTTTGGTGTTTATGTGTGTGTGTGTTTTTTTGTTGTTTTGTTCTGCTTTTTGTTGGGGGGTTTTTAAAAGTGGGGACGAGTTCTGGCGCAGCACCATGGGAAGCCAGATGCTGCTTTGAAGAGCGCAGAATTAGATCTCATAAAAAGGCTGTTGGTGCGGATCAAGATGGCAGAGCCGAGGGAGCCAGGAATCCATCACCCAAAACTAATTCCACCTGTGTTCCTCCCATGAAGATAGCTGAGCACAAACTGTTCTCCGCGGGTTTTAGAAGTCGCAGCTTTAATGTCAGCTCAGAGGGAAACTTTTTCTTCACCGCGACGCTTTTGGGTTTTCATCTAAACAACGTCTTTCTTTTTATCCTCCTGTTTACTCCAGAGTTTTATGTGAGGTGCAGAGGGGACAGGGCCCATTTTTGCTTTTGTTTCACAAAGATAAACTCACTAATCAAATGAATTGTGAGAGAAAAAGAATCCAAACTTATAAATGAGAAAGAGTATTTGCCCCCCTTAAAGGCAGGAACTGACCTCATGACTTTGGAGATTTTTGTCCCACTTTTTGCCTTAAAAAGTGAAAAATGTTTTTTAAAGAAATAAAAGTCTTTACCATCTTATAAGTGAGGTTTCTTATCTTCATAAACTTTGTTAAATGAGTAAGTCCTCCTAACTGTTTGGTTACCTGATCAGTGTTTTTCCCATTTCCTAGCAACAAGGGCTGACTCAATTTACCACAAACCTCCAAACTTTAATTTAGATTTAACACTTAATATGTATCACTTTATGTTTTACTTCTTGAATCAGTGAACTGAAATTAAGTCATTTCTACTGTGGATAGTTAACTAAATGCTTAAAATCACAGTTAATACAGCTGCTTGAAATCCTTGAATTTCAATTAGGTGTTTTCAAGGAAAGTCCTTGATTTCCATGTAAAGTCATTGAAAGTGCTTTATTTTCAAACTTCACAGTTTTGTAATAAAGTTTAATTAAATTTTTGAATAAAAGCCTAAATTTCAAAAATCTTATTTACAGATGAAACCAGTTATTTTCAAACACAAAAAAGACACATAAAACTTTTTTGTCTCACTGAAGTAAAATCAGACTAAACTTCTCCTCTTTTAGGTTTGTTAGAACTACAAAAATTATTTCTATTTGGTGAATTCCAAAAAACCTACAAAAAACATTTTTTAGATATTTGTTTTGTCTTAATTTGAGTATTAAGATCATTTACCCACAATTTGTTTGGACTGTTTCTATGTAATGAACATTTATTATCCTGCTGACTCAATAACTTATTGTTCTGCATAACTGAAATAAAGGTTGGCTTATATTTTATGTTATTGAAATTGTATTGTTATATTTGTGATTTTCCTCAGAGTAGTCAGGTTCATCCATATGATGTGTGAGAGACATAACAAAACACAAGTTTAATTTACCTACAATGTTGAATACTATCACAAGACCTTATTAACTAATACATTATATAGTAGGGAGTTGTAATAGTTTATTAATTAATTTGCTGGAAAAGATTGAAAACGCACTTGAGTGCCAGCCCTGAATAATCTGTTTTTGTTTGTTTTTTCTCATGACACTGACGGAGAATTCTCTCCTCCTTGTTCACGTTTTGTCCAGGTGGACTTCGCTTTCACCGTGTGGCAGAGTTTTCCGGAGCGGGTCGTGGGTTATCCGGCCCGCAGCCACTTCTGGGACAGCAACAAGGAGCGATGGGGCTACACCTCCAAATGGACCAACGACTACTCTATGGTTCTGACCGGCGCCGCCATGTTCCACAGGTACGGCTCTCCCCTTCTCCACTCCGCTTTCGCCTGTCAGATATAAGTGAATGGTCCGTAAATTAGGTTAAAATAAATGGGAACGTCTGCAGGACGAAGTAGGAAGGAAGACGTTTCTCAAAAGCCGCATTTGATTGGGCGAAATTAACGTCTGTCATTCGACGTTTTCTTTTATGAAATATGACTAGTTTACGTCAGTGGTTTCGGACTTTTGTTCATTTGTTATTTTTCGCAGTTTTAACCCAGGATATCAGAAGACTTCAGGGTTGGTTGCATAGAAAGATAGAAAAACGGCAGGCAGGTTGCGTTAGCTTTCCCGACATTAGCAACGTCTCTTCCCGCCTCTCCTAACAGAACGTCCGGTTACATTTCAAAATAAGAGCATCAATATAAATCCCGCAGTTTTAATAGCTAACGGTAGCGATTTGTCAGAAATGAGAGTAGGGAGAGGAACATGTTAACACCTTTTTATTACACTGAAAACAAAAGTCGTTATTGTTACTGAAATAATGTGAAACTTGCATAAGTAGTTAAAAACTAATAAAAATATATTTAAAAAAAACAAAAAAGTTACTTAAATTGGTTTTTGAGACAAAGAAATTGTAGCCTTAGCTTCTTTTTTTTCTTGTTCAACTTTTTAACGCAGTCACCATAGATGATTTCTGCAAGTTTCTGAAATATTTCTGATGCTGGAAGTAGCCAATCAGTCAATGTTCAGCCAGTCTTTAGAAACGCCCACTTTGAGTCTGCAGAGAGCCCCCTCGAGCTCGTCTCCGTTTTGATGGAGCGCTTTGAAGCAGTTCATGTGATCTGCAGTTCATAAAGTAGATGTGATGTTCAGTGGAGCACAGCCTCAGGAAACCAGGGTTTTGACACCGACTACGTTTTAGAATAAAAGTCGATTTGTCTTGAACGCAGAGCTCTGTAGCTCCTACATGAGGCTCAGCTGATGTCCTGTCAGCTTTAATATGGCTTCAGCCTGCTGTTAGGAGGACGCCACATCAGGCATCAGCGCTTAATCACTCCTAATGTGGCTCTCCTAACGCTGGAGTAGAAGCATCATTCAGGAAATATAATATGGGAGACACTTGTCTCTCCAGATCCCACCACGTACTCCCTATCCTGTTCTCTAAGTGTTTTCTAGTCCTTCCATCTATCAGCCCAGGTTAGCTCATCTGTTCCTGAACGATAAATTGTCCCAGAAGTTATTGCAATAAACAATAATATTATTGTTTTGAGACCATTTTCAAGTAATTTAAAGAAAATAGCAAAATAATGAGAATATCAATAAACTGTAAAATCTAATAAACATTTAACTCTTGAACTGGAAGACATTTTAAATATCCAAAAT
The DNA here is from genome assembly GCA_010277015.1 of Poeciliopsis turrubarensis. NCBI lineage: Eukaryota > Metazoa > Chordata > Actinopteri > Cyprinodontiformes > Poeciliidae > Poeciliopsis > Poeciliopsis turrubarensis. The sequence goes on along the minus strand of VMRN01000014.1, from coordinate 8,723,006 downwards.
AAATAAATAAAACAATTGAAAGAGATTAAAAGGAAACTGAATCCATCCGTCTTGTTCTCATTGCAAAATCATAAAATCTTATCGAGTAATTTTGTGTTTCCTGTGAAAATATTTTATTACAACTGAAAAAAGATCAAATTAACTTACAAGTAACTTTTAAATAAGATGTAAGAGCTTGTTTTAAGTCAGTAATTTCTTAACATAGATAAAAATAACTATTTCCACTGGTAGATTATTTCACTTATGACGAGACAATTAAGGAAGGGTTAACCCTAATCCTATTAAGAAAATATTGACGTTAAACAATCTACTATTTCTTGCTAAAAGTTACTTGTTAGTTTTTGTTTTATTTCAAGTGAACCAAGATATTCTATTTATAATCTAGACCAAATTTACTTGGTAAGAGTTTGTATTTTTGCAACACTTTAACTTAAGGAATGCCATGGTATTCCATTTTAGGATATGAATATTTATTTTCTTATTTTAAAAGGAATTTATTTGTTTGCATCTTTTAATGCATTTCTAATATTGTGTTTACTCAGGTAAGAGTAGAATTACTTCATAATAAAATTACTCAAGCAAAAGTAACTGAGTAAAAGTAACTAGTTACTAGTTACTACCAAACTTGGCTTTAAAGGCTAAATGAAGCTAAACGTACCAATTTTTAAAATACGATTAATCATTTGTAGCAGCCATATTTACATCCCAAACAGAGTAACTCTGTTCTGTAATCTCAGCGTAATCCTAATCCAGCTCCCATCTCTTAGGTACTACCACTTCCTGTACACCCACTACCTGCCCAGCAGCCTGAAGAACATGGTGGACCAGCTGGCCAACTGCGAGGACATCCTGATGAACTTCCTGGTGTCGGCCGTCACCAAGCTGCCGCCCATTAAGATCACACAGAAGAAGCAGTACAAGGAGACCATGATGGGGCAGGTGAGGAAGCAACAAAATAACTTTATTATTCGTAATGCAGTAAATCGTGAAGCTTGTAGCGTTGGACCAGAACCTGAGTCCTTGTTTTGATTTTCTTCCTTCTTCTGAGCCGTGACTCATCTTGCAGCCATTGTTTCCTTTGAGCTGCAGCCAGCTCTCCCTGCTTCTCAGCAGCTTGATTTATAACGCTGTACTTTAGCGAGGCCCCTGGGGGCCGCAGGACGAAAGCTCTGAAACAAGGGAAACGGCGTCCAGATTCCCAAAACCAAAAACACGAAGCGGCCGATGATTGATGGAGACGTTTGTTGCTCCTCTGATGGTTTTCCCGTCTCTGCAGACAGAGACTGAATCAGAAGTTGAAACGTTAGACGAAACGTTCCAGAGAAATAAAACAGAAGAGCCCGACTGCTTTCATTCATAAAATCAGAGATGATCACCGTGGATCAAACATGAGTTAGTAGATCTGAACCATTAGCTTTAGTGGCTGTTTATTCAGTATTTAAAGCGTTTTATCCATCTGTCCTTCGTTTGAGTTCCTGACAGGATTCCCACGTTTTTCATTTTTTAAATCTCAGACTCCTCCGTCTAAGTCGCAATAATCTGCACTGTTTAGATAAAGCAAGTTTATTTATTTAGCAACATTCATACACAAATACTTCAGAGAACATCAAAGTATAAACATAAAAGGAGCAAATATTTCAAATAGCTCATTAATCAGATCCTTTGATGAAAAGCTGCTGTAAATAGAAATGTTTTCCGACACATAAAAATGTGACGAAGAGGGAAAAAAAACATATTTTAGTCGCAGGAACAACTAAACTGAAAAGCCTGAGACTCTGTTTGCTGTGTTTCTCGCCGTTGTTTACGTCCTGATTTAACACCTCTGGCTTCTGCTGCTGCAGAATTATGAGGAAAAAGTTGGAAAAGTTGCGACATGTCCTGTTTATAACAAATTAGAATTAAAGTCACAACTGGGACATTCAGACACATGAGAGTCAGACCTGCGTTACATTTACCTAAATGCTGCGCAAGTAGAGCTCTGAAGACCTGCATTATTTAAACTTATTTTAAGTCATATTTTATATATAATGTATTTTATATAATGTATTTTAATGACTGAAGGTATCGTAATTACTGTGTGTCTTGTTATTATTTACAGTTGTCATGATCCGGTGGTTGGGTGTTAGTCATTCATCCGCTGTGATTTTGAGTTAAAAAATGTTTAAAGTTGACAGGAAATTTTAAAATATCATTTGATAATCATGTGTTATTGGAAGATTAAAACCTGAACACCAATTATAAAGTCTTGAAAATACTTAAACGAGCAACACTTAGCCTGGAGGGGCACAAGCAAAGCCTGGTGGCCCGCCAGGCTTATAGTACACCGGGGGAAACCCAGCATTATTTTATTAAGTTTTCTTTTTTCTTATTTTGTAACCATTTTGTCTTGTGACATAATTTATTTTTTGGCTCGTTAGCCCAGTATACTGCACATAAATATTGTAACCTGGTTAATTATTGATTTGGTAAGTCATATATTTCATTAAATTGAGATAAGAAGTTGGATTTAATAAATGTTAACTTCCTTTTCAGTCAGAAAAGTAGTAAACTAATCATTTTGTTCTTGGTTTCTCTGTCCTACTGATTGCTCGTTTTGTTTTTAAAAACCTGTTTGAAATAAATAAATCAAATAAATTTAGTTGATTAAGCTATAAAATGTCCTGATGTGCCTGGTAAACACGATAGTGAAACCTGATGTTGGGTTTGTAAACGGGGTTTTCAAAGTGTGTTTTCTCCTGCAGTCTTCACGGGCGTCCCGCTGGGCCGACCCGGACCACTTCGCCCAGCGGCAGACCTGCATGAACAAGTTCGCCAGCTGGTTTGGCGCCATGCCGCTCGTCCACTCCCAGATGAGGCTGGACCCCGTGCTCTTCAAGGACCAGGTCTCCATCCTCCGCAAAAAATACAGGGACATCGAGAGGCTCTGACAGGACCGCCGCCCCCTCGGGGGAGACTCCACGCAGGGGGAGGCGCGCGACAGAGACTCCGTGGAGAGCCGGAGGAGCAGCCGGACCACGGCCGGATGGACGGGGAGGGACGGCGCTCTGTCTTCCACTCAGCACATCGCTAATGACCACAGCGCCGCCGCCGCTGCTCCCCAGACCTGATCCGGACGGGAATCAGGAGGAAACAGAAACAATGCAAACAGAGACACAAACAGAACTGGATGTTTCACACGGCGCGCACTACTGACGACAAAAAACAAAAAGAAACTCTGGGTTAGAATATTTTTTTGTACGAGGAAAAGCCCTGGAGGACGTCGACTTTCCTGCTTTCTCCGCACATGTGCAGGATGGTAGAGAGGGGAGGAGCGTTTGAGCGTTCCTCATCCGCATCAGGACATGAGACCGGACCCGACAGAGATCCGACTCCTGTAGGTAGAAGCTGTTCGCACACAGAGCTTTGGGTTAGTTTGCCGGTTTTCTCCCGACACGCCAGAGAGACGGTCTCCCATCACCTGTTCTTCAAATTACATTAAACTGATGTTAATAAGTGGATCCAGAGGTCATCAAAGGTCAACAAACCTGGAAAAATCTAATGGGATATGGTGTCAATTAGTGCCGTTATAATTCTTAAGATTAAAAAAAAGGTCAGCAGAGATCAGCCTGGCTAAATTAAATGTGACCTATTATGCTTCCTTGAAAAGGTAAATGGCCTATACAAAACATTTTCACATTTTTTACACAAAATTGCTTCCTGTCATTTTAAATCAAGATAAGCTCTGGATGTAATGGAGGCCCCAAAACTCAATGCCTCCATTACAAACTGTCACTATCCTGCTAATGTTGGAAAAACATGTTTCCATCGTAGTTTTGCAAATTAAAAAAATGTCCTAGCAGAAAAACTTTTTAAGCAACAGGATTGTTTTTGTAATTTTTGATGCGTCAAAATGTGCAATTCCACAACCGCACATCTTTGATAAACAGAAGTGGCGCCTCCTTCGCAACCAACAAGAATGTCGTCAGTGATTTCTTGACGGGAGGTCAATAACGAAGCACTTTTTTTTCTCATTTTCCAGCAGCCGTTTACAGCGAATACAACGCTTACACCAGCTGACCAAACGTGCTGGAGTTCCATTTAGGTTGCTAGGTGACGGGCAGCGTCTGCATTCCGTAGGGATTTAAAACGGCTCAATTTGATAAATTCTTTTTAACCACTTTGGCTGATATTAGAAGCAGTAGAAATGCTGATGGAAGCATAATTATCAACAAAACTGAAACGTTGCTCCATGTTAGTGCAGCTAAAAATGGCAGCACATTTGATTGAAACCAAATTTGCTTGATTTTTGTAAATATTTCACCTTGAATGACCTCTGGAAATATTAATCTCCTTAAAGTGACAGCGGCTCAGATGTGGCACACCAGCTGAGTTTGATTGGAAGGTGAGGGATCCGACCCTGGGCTCGTTCCTCCATGTTGTCTCCCAGCAGCAGCAGGCCGGGCCGGCGCCTCATTTCATGACCCATTTTCCTCTCATTTCCGTCTTTCCGTGGGTCCGTAGCGCCGAATGCCGGCCGCTCACAGCGGAGAACAAACCCAAACCTTATCTTGCATGAACACGATTCCTAATGGAGTAAAGATTAATTTTCCATTTGACCGCCATCTTTTCTGTTTTTAATCAGTGCCATTCTGACCCGGCGGTCTGCCTTCGTTGTTTACTGCACATCACGCTGCCTAAACGCTCGTTTTCACGCATCGCTGCCATTTTCTTTTTGTTTCCCCTCGACGTACCAGACAACGTTGGCAGTTTAATTGATTGAATTGTTTTCTCCTCCATTCGTCAGGCCTCAGTTAAGAGAGAAGAGCTGGTGATGAAGCATCATGTGACCCGCAAACTTCCACCTGAAAACTCGGTCCTGTTGGTTCCAGGAACAACAGGGTCACATTTTATCCGATTCTTTTTACTTTATCGATGCAAAAGCCTTTTTTTTTTCTTTTACAACTTTCAGCATATCGTTTCATTGTTTTATACGGATTTTTACTTGTTTTATCTGATTAATCCAGAGTGTTGGCCAATTAAGCAGAATCTGGGTTCAACGTACATCTGGTTCTGGTTTCATCCGATTCGTCTGGATCCGGATCAAGTCTTAAATGTCTCAAGAGAAATGCAACCAGAACAAACAGTGCCTTGTGAAAGTATCAGCCGGCTTTGATGTATTTTATATGACCAAACACAAAGTAGTACATAATTTTAAAGTTTAAAACAGATGCCCGAACGTTTATGAGTAACCTGAAAAGTGCAGCATGTTTTTTTCTTATTTTCATTTTTTAATTCAGACATACTGAATTAAACTTTGCACTTCTAGAGCTTCCCTCTCAACGCTGAATAGAAGTGACCCCACAGCATGATACTGCCGTCACCAATGTTTCACAATTGTAGCTGAAAGCATTGAATTGTGCAGAAGACATACTTCCTGTCCCATTTGGCAGATTTTTTGTGGATTGTAAACAGATTCTCTGTTATTATAATGAGCCTCCAATTTAAACTTTAAAGCAGGAAGTAGAACATAAGCCACGCCCACTTTACATTTCCGACCAATCACACCATATTCGTTGAAAACTACCTAACTTTGCTCTAAGGTTCTCCACATCTTCACCCCAAACTCACATTTATATTCAAATTAAATCAAAACACAGGCGGACTAGTTACTAATTATCTGAAGGAAACCGGCTGTTTTATTCAGGCATGCGCACTTATGCTGCACTTATCAGATTTTTTATTTAATAAATAATTTAGAAACATGAATAATTGTTTGAATGTGTAGCAGCCATTTGAACTTATACAATGTTGTGGACATTCAAGACATTAAAGCTACAAATATTGGTATTAATATCTTAATTTATTGAATTCTAAGTTTTTATGTAACCTAAAAATAATAATAATTTTGCAAAACAGAAAAAGCTTTTCACAGCTAACATTTCCACATACTGTCAAAGTTTCAAACGTTGTCGTACACGTTGGCTGCTAGCTAGTCTTAGCCACTGTTCTGAAATTAGCATTTTAGCTTTTACAAAAGTAAAAGCTAATTTAAGTCTGTTACTTCAGGTCAACATGCTAGTGTTAGCTGACATGCTATCACTGTAGCTCTTTGCATCCTAGATAAAGAACTTTGAAATTCAGTAGTTAGCAACACTCAACTGCTAGCATATTAGCTAAAAACACTTGCATGCAACACACTGCTCTGACTTCACCATTAACTTTAGCTTCATGCGCTTAACAGTAGTAGTACCACAATAGTTTGTGGTACCATTAAAGTGACAATAAGTACTACTTATTGCGACTTTGTAGCTGTTTAACAGCAATAGTAATACCACAAATACATATTTTTAAAAAATATACTAAACATTTATATACGTCAGTTCAGGACAGCAATCCAGGGTTTCCCCAGGAAAGCTGTTTTAAAGTTTCCACTCATGTTTTTTCTATATAATATTGGCTTTTTGCAGGACATTTCACCGTTATGAGCTACTTTGTGTTGGTTTATCCTCTGATCCCGTTGAACAGGATACTTTTCCAAAGCACTGTGTTGGACCTGAGCGCATCAGTCCTGCGCCTCTGAGGGCAGCAGCTGATATTTGTCCGGTTCTTTCCTCCTCGCCGTTTCATCCGTCACACAAACGGGAAACTTCCAGACTCATCGCCGCAGCTCTGATCTCACAAAAGCATCCCCGCTAATCTAGATCTGGGAGGCAGCTGGGCCGCTCCAGATGGTTCATTACGGTAATGGTTCTGATCCGAGTGTGACGGAGCAAAGCGAGGGGAAAACTCCTCGTCGCACTGGAGAGTCCGGCTGCAGCGTCTGGGTTTGGTTTTCATCTTTTTGTTCAGAACCGGACTCCGAGTCTGTTCCTGATTTGTGCCTTTTATCAACAGGAGCCCAAACTTTTAAACAATGGAGGAGCCGCAGCTTTACTCAAACACACACAGCTGTACTGTTGTCATGTTGGACACCGTTACCATGGTGACGATGTGCGACAGCTTCCTGTCGATGCGTGAGGGAACCGGTGAAGCCCGGCTGTCCTGATGCCTTTCCTCCCTGTAACTAAGAGAAGACTTTTATAGAGGCCACACATTAAATAGATAAATGAGCATTTTGTAAGAATGATTTATAATAAAAAATAAACTCATATTTGATTATAGCCGAGTGTCTGCAGTTTGTTTCCGCTTACATTTACTGAGTTACATTTTACTCCAGTCGTTTTATTATGATCTCAACTCTGGAGGAAAAATTCAGATTTTTCTGCCCACTGAATGAAAAGCAAACATGTTTTAGCCTGAAGCTTTTGCTGAAGTTTTTTATTGAAACAAACTGATTTGGAAACATTTTCAGATTTTTTTCCTTTTGTCTGATTAATTTTTTCTGTTGTTATTGTTGCTTATGAATTACTGTCATTTTCATGGTTAAAATTCCTCATTTAATCTTTCAACACGTCAAAAGGTTTAAAACAATTATTTCAAATCAGAGCAGAAGAAAATCTCACATCAGATCTTCATTACTCAAAGCATTTTTTTCTAATTTTTCTAACAATTTCTCAAATTCTAGTGTTATTGTGTCTTTATTCTGCTAATATGATTTTATTCTAGTGATTGCAACTACAACAAAAAAAATCGATTTGCTCCGGATGATTTCATCCTTATTGGATCTCCAAGTTTAAACCTGAAAGAACCAAACAACCAAAAGCTCGATTAGTCGGCTTTGTTGTGAATTATTAAACGGGTCGAATCAAACACGCCTGCAGAATCTTACAGATCACATTTCGTTTTCCAGATTATATCCTGGAAAATAACTTTACTGATCTACAACAGAGAATTAAGAGAAAAATGTTCAAGAATCATGAGAATAACATCGAAGTATCATGAGAAGTCGTATGAGAATGACGTTAAAATATTACGAGAATAAAGTATTTTTAAAGGAGCCGCAGTATATCGAGAATAAAGTCGGAAAAAATTATGTTACCAGAAAAACATCACAAGAAAAAAGTGGGAATTATGTGAAAATAAAGTCAAATTAATACGAGAAAAGTCGCAATACTTTATCATAATGTTGAGATTATGACTCTTATTTTTATGAAAATAAAGTCAAATTAGTGCCAGACAAAATGTTGTAATAAAGAGACAATAAAGTCACAATACGTAGTTATAACCTTATCAGAATGAAGGTGTAATAATTCGAGATTAAAGCCAATATTTTGAGAATAAAGTCACAATAATTAGTCATGATCTTATGAGAATAAAGTTTTAGTAAAATGAGAACAATCCTAATAGTCCAATAAAAATCATACTTTTATCAGATTACTCATTATGAGAAATAAAAAGAGAATAAAATCATAATAAAGTAAAAATAATACAGCAATAAAGTAAGAAAATGAAGTAATCTGACTTTATGCTGGTAATTTTAATACATTTTGGAAAAAATGGAATAATAATAATAATCAAATCGTCAGATTGAGTTTGTAATATTATCATTTCTGTTGGTCCTGATCTCCGTCGAGCCTTAAAAAGAAACAAAACAAAAGTCCTGCTGAGCCTGGAAGCTCAGATCAGAACCTCGACAAGCTTTGAACAACAAAAGCTTTTTAAACTGGAATAAAGAGAAAAGTGACATTTCAGCTCTAAAGAACAGAAGAATTAGCTGTGGAAATGCACCGACCTGTTAGCAGCTGCCAGCAGGTGACGTTCAGGTGAAGTGGTGATGTTTATTAATGAGAGCAGCCTTTTTAAATTAGGACTTCCTTTGATGGAGCTTGTTGGAAATTCAAATGAAAAAAGCCGGAGCTCTGCAGGTTCGCTGCGGCGCAGGAACCGGCTCCTCATGCAGCGTCGCAATCTTCCAAGACTGACAGAAGAATTACAATTAGCACAGTGATTCACAGACTTCTGGACTCGCAGCGTTAAATGTTTGCATTCGTTTCTCACTTTGAGCCAAAGATCAGAGCCTCCAACCTTTCAGTCCTGCTTCATTTGTTTGCGGTTCTTTGAACGACACAGGAGCGATTCTCAAAAAATAACAAAAGTAGCAAAAAACCATTTAAATATTTTATATTTCTGGTTTTGTGCCTCCATTTTGGTCTCTACTGCCTCTAAAAATACAATAAATGTTTTTTGGTGTCTGGAAAATGAGTCATTTAAAAAAAAACCATCCTTGTTGTAGAGTCACAGAAGCCCACCGCGCCGTTACCTAGCAACCCCAGCAGAGAGCCGTCCGTCACCTAGCAACCCACTGTATGCACCGTGGGACGGCTGACAAGTGTTTGGTTGTTGATCTACAATCCAGGAACCACTTGCTGCGTTTGTCAAGATGAAATTCGTGACTCGATGGTTTTTCGCCTGAAGAAGAAATCGTCAAAAAATAGGAGATAAAAATCCAAAGCTTTTAAAACATTCAGCAGCATTTGATGATTCCTAACATAGAAAACAAACACTGACTCTTCATGTCTGAAATCTCAAAAAGTTTTATAGTGGAGCAGAGAACTTAACAGACTGAGCCACAGTGAAGCTCTGATGACATCACACTGAAGCTCTGATGACATCACACTGAAGCTCTGATGACATCACACTGAATCTGATGACATCACACCGAAGCTCTGATGACATCACACTGAATCCAAAAGCGGTGATTCGTTGTAAGTTCGGTTTTGCCACAGTGAGTCGCTCGTCTCTCAACTCCGAGTCCAATTATCTTCAAACTTCAGTCTGGAGGAAGTATAGTCTGATTAAATACGTCTATAATTATTTTATTTAGCCTGCAGCTAAAAATACATGAAACATATCTGATCTTTAGGTTAAATAAATCTGATTATAGATCATCGAGGTAGACAGAACTGTCTCTGCCGTCCAACCCTTCGTCCCTCGTTCTTCTTCTGTGGTTTCCAACATGCTGATATTGCCAGAGTTCCCGTTTCTCATGTAAAGTGCAGTCCAGTTAGCAACCTGCAGGTGTCCGAGTCGAGCGAGCGTCGGCGCGGCGCGGCTCGGCTCGGCGCGGCGCGTTCAGCTGCGGACGGCCAGCATGGAGTTGATCTCCCAGATGAGGTTCCGCAGTTGGTCCATGATCTGCTTCAGCTGCTGGTTCTTCTGCTTCAGCTTCTGCAGGAAACGCATCACAACGACAGCAGAAGAAAACTGAGCAAACCATTTGGAACATTTTTATAAACTTAGACTGAAAAACAAAATCTTACAAAGTAATCTGGTTTAGTTTCTGACAGAAATACCTCAGTACACTTGAAATAACTTAATAAGTAACTTTTCATTTTAAGACAATAATTCCTCAATGTGGATGAAATGAACGAGTTTCAGTAGATTATTTCACAAAATGTCTTGTTCATAATTTGATCTTATGAAGGATTCAGTCAGGAATTAAGAAAACATTTTTTTGTTAACCGACATAAAGAATGAAAATGAGGAAAAACTAGAAGTGGAACTACATTGTGTCATTTATAAAACTAAAACGGACTGATATCATTTATTTTTATGAATCTATGCATTAGTCTTTCAAACTTGTGATTTATTTTCCTCACAAACATTTTGCAAAATGGCGAAGAGTTTGATGCATGAAACACTTTTGCACTAAAACTGAGTGAATAAGACAAAAAGTCACAACACAATAAACTAAAGCAGAATGAAAAACTGTTATAAATACTGGATGGAGGATTGTTTGGACTGATTAATTGGTGAAGGGAACTGGTTTCCTTTGAGCTTAATGACTCCTGGCTGAAAGTCAAACAGGAAAGTTCGTCCACAAAGAGACTTTTAAACTTCAGGATTCAGAACAAACCAAACCTTCCACCATCATCACTGAGAACTTAATCAGGACGACATCAGAGCAGCAAACAAGCTCCCCTCCAGTCGGGGCTTCGTCCCCCGGTTGTCTCTGAATGCTTTCCTGAAATCTCTGAGTCAACAGCTGCTGAGGACCCGAAGCCTTTACGCACAAACTAATAATGGCTCCTTCACTGCCGCTGCAGCTGGAGACTCTGATCAATGAAATCAAGCACAGCTGCCAAGCGTGGGCTGCATTACAGGAAAAAAATAAAATACCTCAAAACGTTTGGAGGTTTGGGCAAATTTAGCAGCAGCGCATCAGAGAGGAAGAGGAGGGTGAGGAGGAAGAAGAGGGGGCTCCTGTATCTGCAGTGCAGTGAAATCTATTAAGATTAAATCCATCTCGCTCTCTGTAACACTCCTTTAGCCATGACTAATTACCAGCCATTTTTGCGGCGCAGATAACACCTTGAGCAATCGATTTCACACGGCTCTGGTAATATCAGCTGTTTAGCTGATTGTCCTTGAAGATATTCCAGAGTTTGGAAAGCCTCCAGTCTCTTCCTCGGGGGGATTTCTAAACGCTTCGCGAGCTTCTTCACTTCTCAGAGACGTTCGCTTTGATTCTGGCGCCTTCCTGCGCCTCTGCCAGCGTGTATTTTACAGGATTTGCCTCATTAATCCAACAAGTGAGACCTGAAAAACCCGATTTCTCTCTGGTGCTCAGATGATGCAGGAAGTTTGTAAAGAACAGCGTCGTTTTCAATTAGGGCTGAAACGATTAATCGTGATTAATCGTTTACTGAAAGAACAGTCAACTAATTTAATAATCAATTAATCATTAATTGGACTATATAGAATCACAATTGTACAAAAAATATCTATATTTTACATTTCAGACTTAAAAATTAAACCATCGTCTGTAAACTTGTTTTAAATCTGGTTTCTTTATTGAGACGACGCCTCCTTGTGGTTTTGGTAAGTTTGTAAACAATGTCGATTTTAATTAGGATTGATACGATAAATCAATTACTGAAATAATAATCACCTACTTTAGTAATAGATTAATCGTTAACAGTTGTATACAGACCCACAAAAAGGCCATTTCTGTAAAAAAAAAAATCTTATTTAGAGCAGTAATTAAGCCAAAACTGTATAAAAATACACGCATTTTCCATTTAAGATAAAAAATGTAAACTTGTTTTAAAACCATTTTCTCTCTGGTAGCGAGATAATTAATGCCTCGTTTGTTTTCAGTAAATGTAAACAAAGATTAATGTAGTTTTTAATCAGAGCCGAAAGATTAATCAAATCAATCGTGATTAATCGATTATTAAAATATCAACTAATTTAGTAATCGATTAATCATTAACTAGCATATACATACAGACTCAACAAAAGACAAAAAATACAAACATTTGAGATACATTATATAAAAGAACACATTTGTCTGTAAATAAAATTAGAATTTCTCAAACGCCATAGTTTGTATTCATTACAGAAATGCCATGATATTGTAATTTAGGCAATAAAATTTTTATTTTCTTACATGAAAAGAAAATTAATTAGTTTCTTATTTGCATGTTTTATTTATAATTCTAAGGTTTCAAGTGGTGAAATTAAAATTTTGCTCCATTTCATCCAACTAATAGAATAATAAACAGGTTAATCGATCACCATTTTTAATATCTGCAGCATCAACTTCACTTTAAGTTTCCCTAAAAGCAGAGTTTTATGAAGGCTGCCTGGCATTTCGTGATACATGAATAATTATCACAGAAATTATGCATCAACCTCAGGAAATGCAGATTTCATTCAGAACCTCATAATGACTGCGACTCTAATCCTGCAGAATATCTGCAGATATTCTCCGTTCTCTGGTGTTTAGATGCATTTGCAGCTCTGCTCAGACATGCAGTGACCAGCCTGGTTCCACTGGACCTGCTGCACGCAGCAGAACCGCAGCAGAACTGCCTGCAGAGCGAGCAAAGCGGCACAGTGACCCGAGCTGGAATGACTGGCGCTGACAGGCAGGTGCAGTCATGTGTGCAGGTGAGCATGTCTGCCGCCATGCGCTGGTTTGTGGCTTATTCTGTTGCAATAAGGCAGAAACTGCAGAAACACACAGCAGGCAGTGAAACACAGACGGATTCCCACCGCAGGGACGGTCCGTTCTCCTCTCAGTTCACGCCCTTTAAAGTAAAAGCAGCTACCTGTTGCTGCAGCTAAAACTGAACAACCTCAAATCGAGAACTGGAGGAAGTACTTGATAAAGGTTGTGGACACATATCGTATCGTATCGTTTATCATTTATCGTAATAAACAATAAACTGTCTCTGTTCTCAGGATGGTGAATTTTATTATCTTTTTCCACTATTTGTCCTAAGGATGCGCGATATATCGGCACCAACATCGCTATCGGCCAATATTAGTAATTCTTTCACATATCGGTATCGGCCCTATAAATAAAACTGGGCCGATGTGAAATGTTTGTTTTTATGTTTGAAACAGCAATGAAACAACCAGCTCTGGAAAAACATGACATGATCGTTGTCATGACAACGATAAATCAGAATTCTTACGATAAATTATAAACAATACAGTAAATGACCTTTATGACCTACAAAATACAGTAATAATTACGTTTTTTGCATGATTGTTTTAAGGATCTGCTGCTGATAAAGATGTGAAGATAATGTTGAAACATTAAGATTTTTTATTAAGTATAATTTGTAAAACATAATGCAAGTCTTAGGGCCACTAAGAAAATAAAAATAACTGAAATAATAATAATTTTTTTGGTAATTTTTTACTTTATTCTGGTAATTTGACAACTTTAGTCTCGTAATTTAACTTCATTTTTTTCTTATGATACATTTTGTGTGGGAGATTTCACCACTGCATTCTTCTATTATATTACTTTATTATTGCAATAAAAAAATTGCCTGATTTTAGAGTTAATAACTAAATTAGTAAAAGCTGTAAAACAAAATGGCCGCCACTGAATTATGGAAATAGTATAACTACATAGTAAAAATGGAAAAACTTTGAATTTTGCAGTAATTAAATCGTCAAAGGCCAAAAAGACATCAATAAAAATTGCTGTAAAACATTTGAGCAGAAGGCGTTGAGTAAGTTTTAACTGTTATTTAGGACTCTGACTTTGATCAACGACGATCTTCTAACATTTGGCTCATTTTTGTAAAGGATGCATTTATATTTTCATGTAAATGTTGCACATAAACACGACAGCAGCTGTTTTGGTCTGTGGATCCGTTTCCTGAGCAAACGAAGCTCAGCAGCTGCGATCAGCGTTTTATCCCAGCAGCTCCGGTTCTTCATCTGTAAACTCACTAAACTCCATGTTACAACCTAAAAACAAAAAACAGCTGATCCACGCTGAGCCTCGTAACCATGATTCCCTGTAATATCAGGTTCATTGGGTTTGTTGAGCAACCCGAGAGCAGCGGCTCATAAATTAACAGTCTAACTGAGCGCGACCCAAAGACGAGAGCGGACAGACGACTGGACCGGGGCGAGATCTGCTCTGTACACCGAGGGAAGCTGAAAGTAAACCCAGCGGGCGTTTTACAAAGCAAGCCGGGCAAATCCAGGATTACTTTGACTTTGCTGACCAGACGAAACCTAAATCCCTCAGGCACCAGGTAGCTCAAGCTGTGGAGGGAGAAACACAAGAACAGAAACTTAAAGTTTGGTTGAGCCAAAAACTAACAAAAACAGAAACAAAAGGTACCGGGACAACAGCCGGTTTGTTTTCCTGCTAAATAAAAAATAGGCCAGTGAATGAATATATATTTTCCTGGAGAACAGAGAAGAGTCACATTCTGAGTTTGTGAAGGAGAAGTTTAGACCTGGAGGGACTGGAGAGCAATAAACTCACATAACGGCCATGAACAAAACTCCATGAATGTTCATCACTGTTATGAAGAGACATCCAGCAAAATATTACACCTTCAATGCAAAGTTACAGTGAAAGTCCATTAAAAGAGTCTTGGAGTTCAGTGTAGTACAGACGGCTACGGGAGACCCTTCCTGCCAACAATCATCACGATAACAGTAAATTAATATGTATTAATTTAATTTCCCTTTGGGATCAACAAAGTATTTTTAATGACAGACAGATGGATGATTTAGTGGATGAATGAATGAATAAATGAATGAATGAATGAACGGACAGATGGACGGATGAATGATGGATGTGAAACTCAACTCCATGTTAAAACCTAAAAAACAAAGGAAAACAAAACTGACCTACATTTTGTTGGATTTTATTATTTGAGCTCAAAAAGTGAAATCAGGAGTTTGTTACATCTTTGGAGCATTGCTGTGGTTTTTCTGTAGTTTTTCTGTAGTTTTTCTGTGGTTTTTATTGTGGTTTTTCTGTAGTTTTTCTGTAGTTTTCCTGTAGTTTTTATTGTGGTTTTTCTGTAGTTTTTCTGCAGTTTTCCTGTAGTTTTTCTGTAGTTTTTCTGTAGTTTTCCTCCGTCTGATTCAGATCAAAGCGGCCGAGTGAGAGAAAGAAAATGAATCTTTCATAGAAAGTGCTACATTAGTCTCACTTCACAGAGACTCGGCTCCGGGTCTCTGCTCGTTGCGTCGGGTCGGGTTTGGGCTCAGGCCGCCAGAAGACGCTCTCTGACCCGAATCAGTTAGTCACCAACGCATTCACACTGGCACGTCGTAGAAACCAGTAAACACAGTCGATGTTGGCCACTAAAAAGCCGCGTCTCTTCAGGCTTACTGATAACCAAAATCTTTACATTAATTAATTCTGCTGTAATGTCTTCACATTAAAGCTGATTGGAGAGGGAGTTCTGATCCATTACACATCACAGAAAATCAAAGTAATCTTGTTATAATGTCATCATATGAAGACATTTATCTACTTCCCAGTCATTCAGCCGGTTTCATTGCCAATTAAAGGGACTGAGAACATCGAGAGCTTTGCTTTTTGATGAAGCGGTTTGAGATAACGGCGACAACGAGATTCCTGCCTTCAGCATCCTAATGACGCTCACAGAAACCCGGCGCAGAGAGGAGGAAAAGCCTTCAGTCAGGATTCCCCGGCTAATCCGCACCGTCGCTGGAACTCAAATCGCAGCTTTGACTCAGACGGATCTGGCTGGGAATTACAAGTGTAAGTGTCTGTGAGCGAGCAGCAGGGATTAGAGGCCAGAGCGACACATTCTCACCACTAAAGTTGCCTTTATTCATGCAAATCTTCACCTAGAACGCAAAAAAAAAAACATGGCAAATCAACTTCTACAGAAACAAAAAACAAAATTACTGATTTTTAACTAACTTTAAATCTAATCTGGTTCTCATTCCACTGCAAAAACAAAATCTCACCAAGTAATTTTAGTTTAGTTTCTAGTGCAAATACAGACAATAAGACAAACCAACTTAAAAGCAACTTTTCAGCAAAATATACTGACTTGTTTTAAGTAAATTAATCCTTGATATAGATGAAAACGTGCTAGTTGCATTGGCAGATAAATTATGTTACAACATGGCAAAAATGTGAAATAATCTACTAAAAATACTTGGTAAGATTTTGTGTTTTTGCAGTGCAGGATTTCGAAAAGTTTTTTAAAAAGCATGTTAATTTGTTTTTTGTTTACGATGTGGAGCAGGCGACAGATGACCAGTTCTGATGATGATTTATTTGTTTTAGTGAACATCATGTTGGATGTTTGTGTTTAGAAATGAACATTAAATCATAAAGTTATTTTTTTAAGTGTCATTTAGGCAAATTCTGTTGGATGTTGAGCTTTTACTGCCCTTTATGCAGATTTTCAAAGCTCAGAAAAAGTCACAAGGTCGTCGTGATGAAGGAAAAAGAAATTAGCTGATTGACAATTCTTACTGCTGAATATCAATTAACTCCTTTAATCTCAACGTCCTTTTAATTATTTGCAGAGGGAGGAGAAGCAGAAGAGAATCAAATGGAGACAATGATTCTCTGTGGCGACGCCACGAGGAGGAAGGAACAAGAGAAGAAGAAGAAAATCTGTTTCAGATTCTGGAGATAAATTATGAAGCCAAATCTGGAGCTTTAATTACATAATTATTAATTACACAGAATTTAAACAACTGTTTAGCCTCAATGAGCTCAACTCCAGCTCTGAATGGAAGCAGTTTCTCTTTCCATCTTTCAAGCCTCAATAAATCTGGATCATATTTAAAAAATGTTTTTAAATGTGAACAGGAAGGTTTTGCCACAACATGCCATTTTTGTTTAAATTACTTGGAAACTATGTACTTTTTTAACATAATTTTCCACAAATAACATCCTATAAGTAAATATTCTGTTTGCAAATGTCTTAATGTGTTTATTTTATTTTAAAACAGAGCTGAGGAGTTTCCAGATCAGCCTGGAGCGAGAAAACAAAACATCTGCTTTGCTTTCATCACGTAACTTTGTTCACTGTGTTGTCTTTGATTAAAAAATTTGCTGACTCTGGAAAAGATGGCAAATTTATTAAAGTAGATATTCATCAAATATTAAGTTTTCTTTTTCAAAAGTTCATGTAACGTGTGCAACCCTAAACGAGGTTTTTAGACAAACTGAGGTTAAAAATGGTTCTTTGGACTGCAGGCTGCAGGTCTTTATGCTGGTCTAATAATCACAATAACTAATAAACCAATGATAAATTAAAATATAAATTATTTCCATGATGATGGTCAACATTTTTTAAAGACCAATTTCGTTTACAGAATCTTAATTATCTATTTAATTTATGATTTTGGATGTGTGTGGTTTTTATTTCCATCTTATTAATTCAGTGGCGCTCAAAGTGATCAATTTGTGGCCCTTTGGCCCAAAACCACAAATACAGACAAAAATTTAAATTTGGCCAAAACATAGAAAACAGCTGCAGACACAGAGCTTTTGGAAATTCCTTGTTTCTCTTTTAGTAAATCAGCAGTTGGATATTTAGTGATGTACAGATTTAATACATAAAAAGTTTATTTCTAAGCAGATAAAATGAACAAAAAAAATTTAAAAATCACAATAAATTAAATTTGAATTTTATGAATTTTATGGCCTGTCAGTCATTTAAATGTACAAGTTTTTGGCCTTTTGGGAAACGGTTAGGCCACCTCTATTACCTGTTTTTGATCACTTTTATCAATTTATGTTGCATATTTAAAATGATCTTCCAGATCCAGGGTTAAGTGTTCTTTACAAAATGAAAGTTTGCTGTGTTTCTTACGCCGTTATCATTAAATTATGTGAAAATGGCCTCAAACCAACAACATTATCATTTATCCCCAAAACTCCTGGGGTAATTTATCATCCACAAAACACAAAAAAACAATCACAAATGTAAACCAAATATCCAAACTGGCAAAATAAAGTTAAATAAAGTCAAAGTGGTTTATAATAAACGTGACAAAAACATACAAATCTTCTTCGGTGAAGGGGAAAGGTGCTTCATTTCCAGGAGAAGCAGAGAGCCATTAAATTACCGAGGGACGTGAATCTCCTCCAGGAAAAGAAACTTCCTACCAGCGAGAAGAATCAGGACAACAGAAACTCAAGAGGCTTATATTTTTAATGGCTGTCGCCAGGCGAAGCTGTCACACTGCATCCTTAATGATTTCTCTAATTTCTGCTCATAAAGATGCCAAGTTGACAGCGATAAAATCTAAACTGCATCTTCTAATATTAATTCAGTCTTTACTTTGTGTAATTTATTACACACAAAGAAAACAGCCCAATAATAATTAGTCAAAACTCTGCAGTCCTTAATAAAAACCAAGTATTTCAGTTTTTTAGGGGTGTGGCAGAGCAGGGGGAGCTTTAATAGGAAGCACAGATGATCACTCATGTGATCAATCATCATCAACAGAAGGTGATCAGAAACGTTTGATTTTACTCCCGAGATCCATCAGACAACAGAAGCACGTTTAATTTACATAAACATGGGTGAAAGAGTGAAGTTTTTGGTAGCGAGACACAAAGACAGACAGACAGTGATAGAGATAGAGATAGAGAGAGAGAGAGACAGACAGCAATAGATAAAGATAGACAGAGACAGTGAGACAAATGGAGACAGGGTCAGTAAGACAGTCTGAGAGAGAGACAGTGATAGAAATAGAGACAGATAGAATGGGAGAAAGAAAGACAGAGAAATAGAGGGAAAGAAAGAGAGAAAGAGGGTAGAGAGAAAAATCCAGAGACAGAGAGCCATATATATATGTTACCTGATTCAAAGTATTAAAAGCTCAAATAAGGAGACATTATACATTTTTGAAACAACTGGACAAGAAATTAATGATCATTTTATTCTTCTGTTGTCTTGAAGAAAGAGTAACGTTCCTTACAAACACGGTGAAACGTACAGAGAGCGCTCCGTAACACTGACCTGCTATAGATTTAACATAATCAAACTTTCATACAGATGCACCAAACGACCAAATCCTTCTTCACTGGTCATGACAAAAATGCTTAAGTCCGATTTTTACTGCTGCTCATTAAATGCAAGGAAACTGAGTTCAGTAATTTTATAGGAATTATTTAATAAACTGAGTATACAGTAAAATAAATGGGGGGAAAGCTAGTTTTTCTCTGAGGGAACTTGTAAAAGCCCATGAGTTGGGGGCGATAAGCTGCCGCCTGGGGAACCCTCTGACGCTAAATTGGTCCAAGTTTACCATCTGACAGTCTCTCCACAGGGAGGCAGGCCAAGCAGCTTTAATTTGCCTGACATCAGTTTAAAAAAAAAAAAAGAAAAAAAACCTTAATTGACTTTGTAAACTTTATGGCTTTTCCTCGAGAGGAGGGTTTAAGAGGCAGATTGTTGAGTGTTTGGCGCTGGCTTTCCCAGGGGAATTAAGTCTTTAAAGGGGTTCTGAAAGCAGATAAAAGCCTTCGCTCCCAGCAGTGGCAGAAATGCAATAATCATGTTGTCATCCTTGCGTGCACCTACCAAAGGGGTTCTTTCAATACGTCTTCGGTATTGAGGTAGAGAGCTTGCAGCGTCAGCCGACTGTTGCAGAATGGCTGCCATCGATTTGGTATCCGAGGCCAGTCGCCCTCATGCCTCCTCCTAAGCACTTGCATCCTTGCCAGGTAGCGCCATTGATTGGGCTTTCCTCTAAGATTTGGTTCCCTCTGATAATAAATGAGAATCTGGGAGTCGCTCTAAAACAGTGTCCAGTGGCGCCCTCTTGTGGTCCGTTAGGTACTGCATGTAAATGCCATGACGTCAGCTAAAATTTCAACACAGAGCAGTGAGAGCTGATTTTTTATGACTTAACTTGCTTATTTAATTTAAAATTATTTAAAAACAGTCGATAAATACAACTGATATAAATTGATGGAATACTTTTATGTTTACGTCTGGAAATTCTGCACATGCGCAACATGCTGGCAGGCAAAAAGACGAATCTTTTACCTGCTATCCATGGCGGCGCTGCCGCAGGAGAAAAACCTGGAGACGTCGGTGCGATTAATTAAACGCAGGGCGAGATAGCAAAGGGGAAGAAATGACGCAGAAAAACCGTTAAAGAAAAACTCAAAACTACTTCCCCCCCCCCCCCCCTCACTCTCTCTGTCAGTTACGTTACACGAAGACTCGTTGTCATAACAACTGACAACAACGCCACTCGATGTTTCAGGATTAGACACCCAAAGCACTCCGACATTTCCCACACAAAGGACAGAACATTCAGTCACTTACAGTTTTATGTTTTTAGGCTTGATGTTTATTTTGCTATTCTTAATAAGTGATGCTGTGGTAGATTAGCTACCGTTTATATTAGCTAACCTAACACTGCGGTGGTTGATTAGCTATTAGCTAACCTAACACTGTGGTGGTTGATTAGCTGCTATTAGCTAACCTAACACCTTGGTGGTCGATTAGCTGCTATTAGCTAACCTAACACTGTGGAGGTTGATTAAAATAAAAGTCTGCTTCACTGGAGGCACATTATGTACATAAAATGATTAGAATATAACTTGCATTAATTTTATAGAGAAAAAAAGACAACTAATGTGTTGTTTTGCATGTCGCCGGTTATGCGTGTGCATATTTTGCACAAAAACTTGTGCGAACAAGCCTGCATGTTAGCACCGAGATCTCAAAGCTGCCATTTGCAGGATGATACCTTGCCGAGTCAATTTCAGACCAGGCAGGATGTCGTCCTTTCATCTCCATCAAATGTTTGTCAGGAGCTTATATCATCTAAGGTCACACGTCTCCTCTCACACTCAGAGCAAACATCAGATTTAGAGGGTTTTTAATGGGCAGCAGAGGGCTGTCAGGTTAAAGAAAGGCCTTTGATCTAAATGTTTTTCAAAAACCGACAACAGTTCTTCAAACGTCAGAAGCATCTCGTGGCTCAGTCGTGCGTTTAATTGGCACAATCGCTCACCCACTTTAAACCGGTTCTCCAGTGGCACGTCTCCAGTGAAGTAATATAGGTTCTAATTACCGCCATCGTCTTAAGAGTGGAACTAGCAGTGGGGGGAATAGCAAAGCACGCAGATTTGTAGAAAGATAAAAGAGAGGTAATTCCAATTTAATGCTTCCCCTACACCTGTAGGAGATTGCTTAATGCAGAAAGGAGCAGAGCAGAGAGAGGAGGCCCGTTAGCCGAGTCTCATGCAAACTAAATCGACTCTTCGCACACCGAGCAGGTTTTCATGTTCTGATGTCAAGATTCCCAGCAGCAAACGAACGGAAAAAAAGAAAAGCAGCTTTTGGTTCAGAGTGAAGAGAAGAATGGAGGTAAAGAGAGGATTTCAGAACAGCTTTTAGGAAACATAATCCAAGGAGCGCCAGAAATAATGAGAATATTATGAATATTAATGCTTTAACAAGGGACAGATGGAAGTGTGGCATTAGATTGCATAAACTAAAAATGAGAATCCAATTTCAACCCAAAGCACAGCTTTATTAAACCACTAAATAATCTTTATCTAAATTTCAAGAACATTTCAAACCTTCGAATCGACTCAATAAAAACATTTAAGTATTTTCCAACCAGAATAACGTCTGTAAAGACACAAATATCTGAGAACACAAAGCTCCCCATCCCTCAGACCAGGACAACAGCAGCTGCAATAAAAACTAGCTGAGAACATTAAATCCAACAAAACGCTACAAAATCTTTTACTCCCACAAGAAAAAAAAAACAACAAAAAAAAACAACCACTGTTTTTCCAAGAGCTTTGAAGCGCTGGTTCCCCTTTGACCCCTGCCAAACAATTAAAAAGCTTCTGGCATAAAAAGAGCCCTAATGGGCCGCATATGTGTCTGCTAATAAGACAGAGGTTCGGGCGCCTGCTGTGCACGGCCTGCTAATGCTGGACACTGACCGGAGAGGTGGAGGATGGAGAGAAGTGATAAAGAGGAGGAGAGGCAGGGAGAAATCAGGAGTGGAGCGGAGCAGCAGGGGTGACGTCTGCAGGACGGGCAAGAAGAAAACCTAAGAGTTTAAACATCTCCTTCCAGATTCAAGAGTTCAAAGTTCTCCTCAGATAATCTATGAGGTATAAACATAAAACTTCACTAATAAAATAATCCCACTTCAGATCATCTGTTTTCTCAAACCTCCAGTCAGTCAGTGGCAAATGGCTGCTTGAACTGAGCCAGATTCTGGTTCTGGTTCCTGGTAAAGGGAGTTTTTCCTCTCCACTGTAGCTACATGCATGATCAGTATGACAGATTGCTGTAATTGGACACCTGTATTCCCGCAAAGGTTGGTGGATCGGACGGCGGTACTCCAGTAAAGGTTGGTGGATCGGACG